>CM019693.1:10305342-10700342 GCA_009760885.1 Achatina immaculata
ACCCGACCAAGACTGTTTTCTCTAGATTATCATGACGTTTAATGTGTCCAAAATGTTTAAGTTTACTCTCTTTAATTCTCTTTACTAGCCAGCCTTCTTCAATATTAAGTTCTTATAGTATGGATATATTTGTTCTTTTTGTGTCCATGACATTTGAAGAACTCTTCTTTAGCATTTACATTCAAAGGCATTTATGTGCTTCTCAGCTGTTTTGTTAAGTGTCCAGTTCTCACAGTCATATGTTGCGATGGGAAAGATGCATGCCCTTAAAAACGTAGATCATTACTAATAATGGAGATACAATGAGGGAAATTAAAAGCAGGACATCTATCGCTCTTCAGAGAGTAAAACAACTAAAGAATCTGTGGAGAGGAACAGACAGAACTACAAAAATAAGATTTTGAAGGGCATGCATCTTTCCCATCGCAACATATACCTGGAGACCTGGACACTTATCAAAACAGCTGAGAAACACATAAACGCCTTTAATGTAAATGCTACAGAAGAGTTCTTCAAATATCATGGACACAAAAAGAACAAATATATCCATACTACAAGAACTTAATACTGAAGAAGGTTGGCTAGTAAAGAGGATTAAACAAAGAAAACTTAAATACTTTGGACACATTAAACGTCACGATAATCTAGAGAAGACCGTCTTGGAAGGGTACATAATGGGAAAAAGAAAGAGAGGAAAACCAAGGCGAAGATAGTTGCAAGACATCATTGATGATCTACAAATGGATGCATCAGCAGCAAGGCATCTTGCTTACAACCGAGAGGCCTACAGGAGTGCTGTTAGGGAGACAAAGCTCCGCAAGGGACATGCAAATGAATGAATGCATTTCCGCCACCTGTGATTAAAATAAGTAAATAAATAAACAAATAAATAAGTAAATCAGCAGTGAATTTCAGTTTAAAAAAACCCTTTGAATCCGTATCTTGAATGTTGCTCGGAGTGCTTGCCCAGGACGATGGGCGCCATGTATAGCTGTCTTGAACATGGTAACCCAGTTGTAGACGTGAGCCTTACTCTCATCGCCCTACACTGTAGATTCTGTATTTCACGGTGTACGTCCTAGGAGATTCAGATCTTTGGCGGACAAGAATCGGCTGACAGAAAGTCTTTGATGTACGTCTGCAACACAGTCTCCATCTTGACATACGATAGTTTCTGCTTGCTGTTTAGCGACGATGGCGATATCTGTTTACTAGCGACACTGACCTTGCTGGTGATAACAAATGCTACTATTAAGATCTTTCTAACTATTCTTTCGGAAATGTTATGTCCGTTTTCTAACGCTCAGTTGATCTACCCTTATAGTCTATTACAGTGTTCCCCAAACTTTTTTATCATCCCCCCCTCCTTTTTTTCTCCCCGTCCCTCCCTCTCCCGACAGTATAATAATCAACCACGTTCTGTAAAAGTATAATTCTAATTGCATATTTTAAAAGTATATTTCAACTGCCCCTCAAAATATTCAGATTGCACCCCCCCCCCCCCCCCCGCTTGTGGGCATACACCCCACGTTGGGAAACACTGGTCTATTGTCACATTAGCTTATCATTCTGATTTATAGGACATTTCCTGAGAAGAGGAAAGTTGGAACACACTGTGGCAACTGGAAAAATTGAGGGAAGAAGAGACAGAGGAAGACAGAGAGAGAAGTTACTGAATGGGTTGTCAGTGTGGCTAGGAAGAAAGTCACCAGCGGATCTCACAGTCAACGCAAAAGACAGGGAATTGTGGAGAGTACTGATCGCCTACGCCAAGCGGCATGGCACTTAGAACTTATCATTCTAGTACAATGTCTAGTGAGTTAGTACTGGGAGAACATGGCTCAGCGAAAATAAATTATTTTATTTATATATTTCAAATATAATATGAATATATTTGAAATCGCCTGCTTCAATCAACAACTGACATCGCTTCCTTGAAAACCTATCTTCTGAGACAGTGTCCCCTGAACCTATGTAAGTACTATACAACTGAAGAGTAACAGAAAACTTATGTAACATAGAAACAGAAGAAAACATTCCATTACTGAACTTCAGTAATTCAGTGATGACAAAATTCCACTGCTGTATATACAATGCTTCATAAAGAGCATTCACAGCTGCGGACAACATGTCCATATGTTACTACCATAGACTTCACCATTATCTACAGGTCAATCATAAACAGCATCTGCGGCTATGTGTCTCTAATTTCACTATGCTGCTGGTACTACAGGATATCATCTGCCTACACACTGACTCCGGCAGTCAACTGTTATATTTAGTGGCGGGGAAAAATTACATGGTTTTCTTTTAATCTGCATATTTTAATTATGTTGGCGACAAGGATGGGCTGGAGTAGAGGGGAAGGCCGGCTTATACACCAACTATTTCTAGTGCTAACAGCTCTGCTAACTGCGCAGGGATCTTTCTGGCTGGACTGGCAGTGAAACCTGTGAGGTAACCTTCTGCATGTGTTCTTGTTAGAATTTCGAGCACGTCATTCTAAACCACGAAGAGGACTTCTTCTTGAGTCTACTCTAAGTCTTCAAGTAAACAACTTGTAAACCACGGAGGAGACATCTTCTTAAGCCCACTCTAAGTATTCAAGTAAACAACTTGTAAACCACGGTGTACGTTTACCAAAATCCTACTTCGTATTGTCATGAGAAGAGTCAGGGCGAAAATAAAACCAGAAATCCCTGAAGAACAGTGTGACTTCGTCGAAGGAAAAGGCACAAGTAATGCCATATATGTATATATATATATATTATATATATATATATATATATAATATATATATATATATATATATATATATATATGATATATATATATATATATATTAGAACACTGATGGAGCGATCAACAGAAGTAAAGACGGACCTATACTTATGGTTCATAGACTACTGTAAATCATTCGATAAAGTGAGACACACAGAATTTATAAGAATGCTGGAAGACAACAACATAGATGGGAAAGATATGAAACTCATCAAAAACACAGACTGGTAGCAATCAGCAGTAATGAAGACTGAGAACCAAATAGGAGCATTCCAAGACATAAAATTGGGAGTGAGGCAAGGATGTGTTCTATGTCGTAACCTTTTCTCCCTGTACAGGGAAAACATAATGTGAAATATACAGAGCTTGTCAGGAATATCAACTGCCGGGTACAACCTTAGCAACTTACGATATGCAGACGACAAAGTTCTGATTGCTAAAAGTGAAGGGGACCTACAGGCTCTTCTGGTCATCGTGTTTCGAGAAAGCAGAAGTAAAGGTCTCAGCCTGAACAAAAAGAAGACTAAAGTGATGGTCATCTCAAAGAAAAGAATACCACCAAAATGTAACATTACCATCGATGGCACAGAACTGAAACAAGTTGATAGAGTCAAGTACTTAGAAACAATTATAACAGCTGATGGGAAATGTCACAACGAAATAAAAAGCAGACGTGCTCAGTCTAAGTCAGCATTCAGAAAATGATAAACATCTTGTACAACAGATCCATATCAATGGAAACAAGATTCAGAGTAATTAAATGTTACATCGAGCCAATTTTGTTTTATGAGCGTGAAGCACGTTCCATGAATAAGAGAGTACAGGAGAAATGGTGGCCATGGGAATGTGGTTCATAAGAAGAATGTTGAAGGTACCATAGACAGCTAAGAAAACCAACGAAGAAATCTTAAGAGAGCCAGGAGTTAAAAGGCAAATTACAGCAAAGATCAGAGGCGGACAAGCGAGATTTGTAGGACATTTCCTGAGAAGAGGAGAATTGGAACAATTTTGCGGCAACTGGAAAAATTCAGGGAAGAAGAGACAAAGAGAGACGCTGGATGGGCTGTCAATGTGGCTAGGAAGAAAGTCATTGGCGGATCTCATAATCAAGTCTAAAGACAGGGAATTGTGAAGAGAAATGATCGCCTACGCCGTGGGGCACGGCACTTGATTGATTGAAACCACAGAGGAGACATCTTCTTGACTCCACTCTAAGTCTTCATGTAAATAACTTGTAAACCATGGAGAAGACGTCTTCCTGAGTCCACTCTAAACAACTTGTAAACCAATTCCCATTAGACACAACTCATGTACTTCAAAACCAGCACAGCGTCGACTGAGAGTGAACATAGAAGTTTTTTGTTCTAAGACAATAAGAAGGAATCCATCGTTCAGCACATGCTCCACATATCACATAATTTGCAAACATATCAAATATCCTTTGAATGTAAATGTTACAGCAGAGTTCTTCAAATATCATGGAAACAAAAAAGAACAAATATATCCATACTACAAGAACTTAATACTGAAGAAGGCTGGCTAGTAAAGAGAATTAAAGAGAGAAAACTTAAATATTTTGGACACATTAAACGTCATGATAATCTAGAGAAAACCGTCTTGGAAGGGTACATAATGGGAAAAAAGAAAGAGTGGAAGACCAAGGCGAAGATAGCTGCAAGACATCGTTGATGATCTGCAATTGGATACAGCAGCAGCAGGCCATCTTGGTCACAACCGAGAGGCCTACAGGAGTGCTGTTAGGGAGGCAAAGTTCCGCAAGGGACATGCAAATAAATGAATCAATCAATCAATCAATCAAATCAAAAGCAGTAATGTCACACTGGCCTAAAACACGAACTCACGCAATCTTTCTCATAATTCTAGATTTCTTTATTATTGTGTCATGCGCTTTCTCCCTACACTTCTGACATGTGAATTCAGCGCAAAAGATTATATACATACACACAGACTGATTTGCCTTATTCGATCCACCAATTCAAAATTTGCTGGCGATAAATAACACAAATAACAGACTATCAACTTATCAACTCTTGAAGAAAAGAGAGAGAGAGAGAGAGAGAGTGCACACGGCAATCAGCTGTACAGGCTTCCATCATTAATACAACTATGAGAGAGAGTGTAGGGCAGTGTTCACTGGTGCCTCAGTGACTCTGTTAAAATGCAATGTTGTGTCACAGTGTAACAGAAAACAGACTTGGGGGGGAGGGGGTGAACTGGGAAATGATGCTAACATGAATGAACACAGACAAAAACACAATGAAGGAATGTACAGACTTAAAAGCATCTGTACAAGAAGAAATGTTGGTATAAAAAGAAATCTACTTACCCGCTCCCATGGTGACAGATGTCAAGCTAGTGAGGCTCCCTGAAACGTTTTACATTTCCTGAAATCGCGTATCCAACGAGCAGCTCGTCGGCCCCTCAACTACCACTTTATCCTCCACATATCACGACAGCATTATCCTACAACAGTTTCCTGATCCTAAGATATAAAAGTCACAGGAAGCTACAGTTTTGAATTCCAGAAAACGTATGTTTAACCAAAGGTTAGCACGCAGCAGGACGTAGACCGCCTCGCCGCTGGCACGAATCACATGCGGTAAACCGTTGTAAGCATGTTCGACAGATTATGTGAGCAACGTCTGCCTGTAGCTCTGCTCAACTTTCATTGAACAGAATGTAACATGAGTTTGCTGGGAGTTTTCTTTGAATCCCTGAGTTTCCATGACGCTTGGCCAAATTATTTGGCTGAACCACGAATCTAGGCTAATACAATCTATAAACAGAATATCGACGAGACAGAACTGGCAGTAATGAAATATAACATGTTTTTCACATGCTTCTGGGTGCCCTTAATTCTCATTGGTCTGTCCAGCTTTATATTAGGGGACTGGATGAATTCTGATTGGTTAGCTAACTCTGTCAGCCAGATTTATGACTTAACTGACGCTTAAAATAAAAATTTACTTAATAAAGTCTCTACGTGCCGGCTTCACGCTGAGAGGCTCTTGTCTACAATGATAGCAGGTATTACAATTAAATGTTCCACAGATCATTCGCATCTTTATGTCACTGACAACAAACTTCTCAAGATTCTGCCATCACCATCATCATCATGTTACAGTTATTAGTGACTGGATCATGAGACCATGTGTTCAGACACTGCATGTCTCACTGGCTACAGCCTGCACTCAGTTTCTGGGAGGCGACTGAAAATAAATAGAAAAAAAAATTTAAAGCAGTACGTTGCGCAGTGCTTTATATCAGCATCAAGTGAAAATTAAAGCCTGACTTACATCAGTAACTAATAAGTCTATATATAAAACTTTACAAAGTCTTTGCTCTTGTTTACACTCAGCAAACAAAAGCCACGAATGACTGCCCACTGTCACATTCAACGTATCTTCAGATGGACTGTCATAAGATCTAAAACGACAAGTTAGTTAGCTGATCATTTGCAGAAACTGATAAATACATAACTGTGTCAAATTCTCATACCAGAATACTTCAGGAAAAAAACTGCACACAGAATTCAAATCATACACACAGGAAACAGGCTGTAGGCAAAACCTGTGTGTATCTGTGGCCCGCAGCGCATTATCAGGTGGTTCGTGGGTACGTTATTAATTTGAAATTAAGTACTATCCATTTAATAAAAACAATTTAGGGTTTAATACACTGCGATACTGCATATATACTGGAGACCTGCAACTTTCATATGGTTGGAAAAGTGGCCTTTGTATGGCAAAAGGTTGTGAACCAGCGGACTTCTAGAACAAGATCACGATGAGCGGAAACAATCCTGTGTTAGATTAAACATGCACCCGAGCCAATATACCGTATGAAACACACATGTTTCATTTATTAAAAGAGCTAATCTAATGTTAATCGATCGCACTTGTGTGTCATATACAGGCACATTACGTGAATTCTTATCTTGACAGCTGCTATTTAGATAATGTTTTTCGCTCGGCTGTCACAAGACGTGCCCAGTTCAGCTCAGATAATTTCACTATATCAGATCCTGCATGAAATTTTAATGCTGGCTCTGCGCAGAATTGGAGATTTCTTTGCACAGTATGACAATGGTAGAACATGAAAGCTATTGATAATTTATTCATAAATAACATTACTTTGGTCGGGCAGAAGATAAGCTATCTGTCATAAATATTGTAAACAGCCTTCTCCGGAGTGTCAAACATGGGGTCCCTGGCCTCATGCGGTCCTTTAAGATCTCGCAATGCGGCCCGAGATTCACAAATTGCTCCGTAAGACATAAGCCTTACCCCATGAATAAAACTCGCTCTCTAAGACTCGTGGCATGGCACTTGATTGATTGACTCTAAGACTGAGCCTTACCACAAGAAGCAAAGTTACTCTATAAGACTCGAGCCTTATCACAAGAAGCAAAGTTACTCTATAAGACTCGAGCCTTACCACAAGAAGCAAAGTTACTCTATAAGACTGAGCCTTACCACAAGAAGCAAAGTTACTCTATAAGACTCGAGCCTTATCACAAGAAGCAAAGTTACTCTATAAGACTCGAGCCTTACCACAAGAAGCAAAGTTGCTCTATAAGACTCGAGCCTCACCACAAGAAGCAAAGTTGCTCTATAAGACTCGAGCCTTACCACAAGAAGCAAAGTTGTTCTATAAGACTCGAGCCTTATCACAAGAAGCAATGTTGCTCTATAAGACTCGAGCCTTACCACAAGAAGCAAATTTGCTCTATAAGACTCGAGCCTTACCACAAGAAGCAATGTTGCTCTATAAGACTCGAGCCTTACCACAAGAAGCAAATTTGCTCTATAAGACTCGAGCCTTACCACAAGAAGCAAATTTGCTCTATAAGACTCGAGCCTTACCACAAGAAGCAAAGTTACTCTATAAGACTCGAGCCTTACCACAAGAAGCAAAGTTGCTCTATAAGACTCGAGCCTTATCACAAGAAGCAAAGTTGCTCTATAAGACTCGAGCCTTATCACAAGAAGCAAAGTTACTCTATAAGACTCGAGCCTTACCACAAGAAGCAAAGTTGCTCTATAAGACTCGAGCCTTATCACAAGAAGCAAAGTTGCTCTATAAGACTCGAGCCTTATCACAAGAAGCAAAGTTGCTCTATAAGACTCGAGTGTTATCACAAGAAGCAAACTTGCTCCCTACGACTTGACCCTTACCCCAAGAAACACACTTGTTCTCTAAGACTTTATCCTTACCCCAAGAAACAAACTTGCTCTCTAAGACTTGAACCTTACTCCAAGAAGCAAACCTGCTCTCTAAGACTTGAACCTTATTCCAAGAAGCAAACTTGTTCCCTAAAGCATGAACCTTACCCCAAGAAGCACACCTGCTCCCTAAGACAAGCCTTATCACAAGAAGCAATCTTGCTCTCTAAAACTTGACCCTTACCCAAAGAAGCAATCTTGCTCTTTAAGACTTGAGCCTTACCCCAAGGAGCAAACTTATTCCCTAAGTCTTAAGCCGTACCCCAAGAAGCAAACTGCTCCCTAAGACTTGAACCTGACCCCAAGAAGCAAACCTACTCCCTAAGACTTTAACCTTACACCAAGAAGCAAACCTGCTCTCTAAGACTTGAACCTTACCCCAGGAAGCAAACTTTTTCCTTAAGACTTGAGCCTTACACCAAGAAGCAAACTCGCTCCCTAAGACAAGCCTTATCACAAGAAGTAAACTTGCTCTCTAAGACTTGACCCTTACCCCAAGAAGTAAACTTGTTCTTTAAGACTTGAGCTTTACCCCAAAGAGCAAACTTCTTCCCTAAGACTTGACCCTGACCCCAAGAAGCAAACTTTCTCCTTAAGACTTCAGCCTTACCACAAAAAGCAAACTGGTGCTCCCTAAGACTTGAGCTTTACCCCAGGGAGTAAATTTGCTCCCTGAAACGTGAACCTTATTCCAAAATGCAAACTTGCTCACTAAGACTTGAGCCTTACCCCCAAGAAGCAAGTATAAAATGCCAGTGTATAGACAAGGTATAATTAAATCATGCAAAAATGGTGACCATCAGAGAGAACTATCATCATCTTAAGGGAACATTTCCGACGCCCTTCCCCCACTCATAAAACATCCTGAACTACTATTTTCTAGAGATATTATCTTAGGAAATTCAGCAGCCAATGACCTTTACATCCGAAGTCTTTCTGTGACAACTTCATAGTTTATATAGATTTCAGATCTTGAAACTATTAATATGCTATTACTATCAAAGATCTATCATTAGGTCAAATTTACTATTACAGTCTGCTATTATTTTTGTTCAAAGTTCAACATTACATCTGTAATGTAAACACAGGACTACTGCAATGATGGATTTAGTTACTTAATTTCCATATTTAACACAAAGAGTATGCACATAAACTTTCTTCTTTTTTTTATTTTAATGGGTCAGATCAGACATGATGAAATCCATTTCAAATTTTCACGTCTTAAGTTCTACAAAACAAATTGGCTGAAGTCTCTCTCTCTCTCTCTCTCTCTCTCTCTCTCTCTCTCTCTCTCACACACACACACACACACATACATACACATATACTATTGCAACACTGCATCACCGTCTTCCTTCTCATTACCCAAACTCAGAACTATAAACTATATTCTAAAATCTCCAAACATATTCTATATTCTAAAATCTCCAAACATATTCTATATTCTAAAATCTCCAAACATATTCTATATTCTAAAATTTCCAGACATATTCTATATTCTAAAATCTCCAAACATATTCTATATTCTAAAATCTCCAACATATTCTATATTTTAAAATGTCCAAACATAAACAATATTCTACAATGTCTAAAACATAAACTATACTCTACAATGTCCAAACATAAACTATATTCTACAATGTCCAAACATAAACTATATTCTAAAATGTCCAAACATAAACTACATTGAAAACTATCCACACAAACTATATACCAATATGTTCTAATAGCAAAGATTCTACAGCACCGTCTGTCTTCCTGCAAGATATTTCATTCTCTACTTCATTTCTATTTGTTTCCCGCATGACAGTTTCAAAGCGAACGTAAACGATACAAAATAAATAAAGAATTCTCTTATCCTAGGGAGTCATGGACGTGAAGATTTAAGCCAGCCCTGGCGAACAGTCTTGACAAAGGAAAGGAAAAGAGTCTGCCCAGCCGGCTGTCAAAGTCGGGAGCAGACTTTTTCCCTCCACTTATCCACGGTATGCTGTAGAGAAAGAATGACTGACGTGCGCCCTTTGCTTCCTAGTTATAGATTCCTATTTCTCTTTTTTTTTACAGATTCGATATTTCTCTTTTTTTTTACAGATTCGATATTTCTCCTCTTGACAGACTAAACACTGCTCCAGTGAAATCGATTACATGAAATCGTGAAAGGTTGCTCTCTGCAAAATGTTAAATTCCAAGTCTCCAGAAACTGTACCAAGGTTGTTAATCGTTTTCTTTACAAGTGTACATCAGATCTGACAAATATCATGTGTATCAGCCTCAAGGCCAGATACGGTTATTTGATAACTCCAAGGTTAGTCTAACATCATGCATTTCCTAGACAATTTGAACTCCTTGGACCCAATGAAAATCTTGTTGCTGCACACTTTTTAGTTTAGTACATCAGCGGCACAATCAATCACTGGTGGTTACAGAATAATCAGCCGGTGATGGTTACAGAATAATCAACCAGTGTTAATCGCAGAATAATCAACCAGAGGTGGTTACAGAAAAATCAACTAGTGTCAATCGAGTGCCGTGCCGTGTGGCGTAGGCGATCATTTCTCTCCACAATTCCCTGTCTTTAGACTTGATTATAAGATCCGCCGGTGACTTTCTTCCTAGCTACACTGAACTTCTCTCCTTGTCTTCCTCTGTCTCTTCTTCCCTCATTTTTTTCAGTTGCCACAATGTGTTCCAATTTTCCTCTTCGCAGGAAATGTCCTACAAATCTCGCTTGTCTGCCTCTGATCTTTGCTGTAACTGCTTTTTAACTCCAGCCTCTCTTAATACGTCTTCGTTGGTTTTCTTAGCTGTCCATGGTACCTTCAACATCCTTTTTACGAACCACATTTCCATGGCCTTCTTTTCTCCTGTACTTTCTTATTCATTGACCATACTTCACATCCATAAAACAAAATTGGCTCGATGTAACATTTAATTACTCTGAATCTTGTTTCCATCTGTTGCCAAGATGTTTCTCATTTTCTGGAATACTGACTTGGCCTGAGCACGTCTGCTTTTTATTTCGTTGTGACATTTCCCATCAGCTGTTATGATTGTTCCTAAGTACCTGAATCTGTCAACTTGTTTCAGTTTGTGCCATCGGTGGTAAAGTTACATTTTGGTGGTATTCTTTTCAACCATGACAATCCACAATTAGTGTAAGTCACATAATAATCAATCAGTGATGGTTACAGAATAATCATCCAGTGATATTTACAGAATAATCAACTAGTATTAATCACAGAATAATCAAGCAGAGGTAGTTACGGAATAATCAACTAGTGTAAATCACATAATAATCACGGGATGGCGACTGCAGTAAAACTGGTTCAAATAATAAAGGTAGACAGAGGTGTATGGTGCAGTTTTACAAGGTGGCAGAGGGAGTAAGTCAAGTGATAAAAGATAAATAGAAAATATGACAGTGAGATGAGAATGTATAAATGGAAACATACAACATTCGATATTTCGGCGTGAGCGGTTTTAGAGGATTACATACACAAACGAGATAAAAAAACTAAACGAAAAACTTAATGTGACATTCTCCAAATGTAGGGAACCACAGAAATGTGTGTCCACTAGAAGAGGCATAGAGACCACGCGGGGCCACACAAAGGATAAGCCGATAGAGCCAATCGTAAAGAAGTGGCTGTTTCTATTGCCCTTCCCCCATCTATTTCCCTCCCTCTCTCCGTCTCATCATACATCCATATCTACATAAAAATCAACCACTGTGTTTACAGAATAATCAATCAGTGGTGGTTACAGAATAATCAGCCAGTGTTAATCACATAATAATCAATTAGTGTTGTTCACAGAACAATCAACCAGTGATCGTCATAGATTAATCAATCAGTGCTGGTCACAGAATAATCAGCCAATGTTAATCACATAATAATCAATCAGTGGTGGTCACAGAATAATCAACCACTGACCGTTACAGACTAATAAATCAGTGGTGGTTATTTATTAGTACAGAAAAAAAATCAATCTGTATTAGTTATAGAAAACTCTCGTGAGGTAAAGATTTACCTCTAAACGATGGCTGTGGTGGTGTTAGTGGATCTGTCCTTTAGTAGCAAGCTGAACAACTCCATGTAGTTTCTGGGTTTCTGAAGAACTTGGATGTCGTTCTTTAAGGTAGACTGAGGTATGTTGTTTCCTCTCTCTCTCCCTCATTCTCTCTCTCTCTCTCTCTCTGGCCCACGCCAATCAGGCGTTGATCGTTGTTTATTTCCACAACCTTCTATACTTTGCTCTTTCTATAAGCTGTGTTTTGGACTGTGCTCTGTGTCACTCTTTTAGTCCGTCAATTATCTTGTTTCTTCCTCTATCCCTTTTTCCCTCCAGTTTTGTCATTAAGTGCTCTAGTCTGCCTATTCTTAAAACAGGTCCTACAAATCCGGACTATCGTGTTTTGAATTTTGCATTAATTTCTCTCTTTAGCCCAGCCTCGCTTAGAACATCTTCATTTGTTTTCTTGGCTGTCTACGGTGTTCTCATCATTTTTCTTATGAATCACATCTCCTCCGCTTCCAGTGGATTGTGAGTATTCTCTGTTATCAGCTATGTTTCGCATCTGTGGTTCACTTTCACAAAAAAGAAGTCACGAATTAATGTATCAATGAAAAAAAAAGGTTGTTGGTTTCATTGGCTCTGGCAATTTCCATGACAAAACAGACTCCTGCCAGGCTCCACCTCTGGGAGAAATTTCTCTCGAGAACTGGCCAGTTCTTGCATGCCATGGTTGATAACACTGTCAACTTCGTTCTGGTTAACAGCAAACACAGGCCCACTAATCTCAGCACATGGATCACACAACGGGGTATGAACTTCCTCTTAGCGTACGGCATGTATCTGTTATTTGTCTTGCTGATTGCTTTCAGCACAATCGCAGTTCTATTTTTCTTATATTTCTTGCAGCAATTCTGCCACATAGTCACAGCTGCCTACTTTTACCTCGTACATTTCAGAAATCTCACAAACACTATTGATCTACTCTTCTTTATCCCTCTCATCCCAGGAAACTATTCTTTTATTCTTTCACCCGACATGATGGTACAAAAGACGAAGCTGGCGAAGGAAGAACGAGGGTTCTATCGACAGGGAATTAGCCAGGGATTATTCTGTATTCTCGCCATACACTGCAGAATCTGTAGGCTCTACTGGGAGACCATTAGAAGCGCATTAGAGCAGACAGTATATGGGGAAAGAATTATCAGGGTGTCCGGAAAAAAACTCTGGGGGTTTATGTTCATTCATTCATTCAGCTTCCCCATCCATTGTGGCTCTTTGCTGCAGACAAGACTTGTCTCCACTCCTCTCTGCTCTTAGTCTTCTCCTGCCAACTGTCCACTCCGTGGGCTCGTAGGTCTTCCTCTAGGTTGTCACGCCAGAGTTGTCTTGGCCTGTCTCTTGGTCTGACTCCGTTAAACTCTTCTGTATGTGGGGTTTATGTTGCTAAATTTTCTTATATTCTTGTTATTGTTTTTCTTGTTATTTATTATATATATATATATATTATTATTCTTGTTTCCTAATACATGTTGATGCCACTTACACACAAAGTTATCACAGACAGATGGTCTCCTACACTCAGTTCTCTAGTTTCTTCACACGATCGTAAAGGAGTTCGTTTCAGCAAACCACATGAGACATGTACCTTTTTTCTGTAGCGCTACCACACTACGTAATGCATTTTTGTTTTTACTTCATGCCTTGTAGTATTCTAGAGTGCTGCCACCTACTAGCTACTACTTTTATCTAAAACTTGACAAATGAAGTGTATCTGCGGCGAGGTTCTCTTACATTTCATATTTTAAATTTATGAGAAATATTTCCGGCTCAAATGTCAGCTGTTTTCCTTTTTTCCAGACACGACTAAAGTGGAAAATGGCAAATTGAAATAGAAGCACGACAGGACATATATATGTCTCTCTCTCTCTCTCTCTCTCTCTCTCTCTCTCTCGCTGTGTGGGTATGTGTGTGTGTTTTGAGGCACAGCATCGTAATGTCGTCAGAGCAGGTCACTGCAGCTTTTTTTCAGTCCCGGAGAACAGCTAAAAAGCAGGAGGGTGTACAATGCTTCTTTAGCAGACTCCACCACCATGGGGACTATGGTGGTTCCTGCATCATAAGCCAAGTTAAGCCTGTTAATGGTGGTACCATGGAGAGGTGGGACAGGGTCTTGGTCAGCTATGGTTCGAAATCTTGACGCTAGCATACCAGCTATGGTTCGCTGATTGCCTCATAGGACAGGCGTCTTCACCCTCATTTATATACATATACACATATGTATGTGCATATATACAGAAAGAGAGAAAAGGAGAGGAGAGAGAGAAAGTAAGAGAGAGGGAGGGAGTCCAGATTGATTATAACCAGATATAAATCAACGTAACGACTTATGGAAATGACAATAACAAGAGAAGAGACAAATTTCAGAACTCAAGAGATGCTTCTTGCTGTGAATCTCCAGTGTAACTGTGAACTTGACTTCTTCGCAGCCGACGGCGTTGTAAAACATAAGACGCCGAGTAGGATAGAGAATGACCTATGATACATTTTAACTGCTGAAAATGACCAAGAAGGTAGCGACAGCAGAACAGAAATGCAGAACAGCCTGTTTGCAGCAGCAAAGCAAAGATTTCATAAAACGAGCAGCATGTCAAGCCTCACCCCCATTAGTCAAATTGAAGAAGTACAGCGGCCTATATCTAGAACAAAGTGCTATGTCTCACTTGCCTTGATAACTATCACGTCCATATACCAAAGTCATTTTTGATAACGGATGTGCCTGCAAGAGATAATTCAATTATTTATTTAAATTCGAGTGTGCGTGTGTGCGCGATTATTTTTTTTTTAAACTGGATTATCTTCGCTGAAACTGCAATATCATGCTTCATACTTCAACTCTCATACTTCAACCACCAAAGATCACATATTCAGCAAGTCCCACCCACACTGTCCCTCCCAGTCAGTCACTGGTAAAATGATTTTTGTCCCCAAACAACGTTACCCAGTGCTCAATTTTCAGTCCATTACCAGCTGGGTTATCTGGTCTCCAAGAAAAAAAACCTAGACAATGAAATGAGCACTTACACGATTTTTTCCCTCTCTTCTTTTCCCTCTTTTCACAGTCTCATTCTTACGAAGAGCCTCTCTTTCTTTGGCCGCTGTAACTCATTCATAGTCTGAAATGTCAACAGATACATTTTAAACCAATATGTCATCACTGTCGTTACCAGTATCATTATCTTGCACTGCGTGAGGCTGTGTAGGTATTATTACCTTCATCAAACAATATATGGACACACACCTTACGTGATCTTCACAACAACAACAACAAAAATTACCCGAGTCAACAAAATAGCAGGCATGATCTCAGAAACCATGAGGCAGAAAGTGTCATTGTCAACTCTTGTATACACTTGGTCACTTGGTGATTTCACATAAGATAGATGTATGAACACTTGAACACAAGTGTGCCTCCGAGAGAGAGAGAGAGAGCGAGAGAGAGAAGAGAGATGAAAAAGAGAGAGAGAGAGTGAAGAGAGATTAAAAAGAGAGAGAGAGTGTGAGAGAGAGTGGAGAGAGATGAAAGAGAGAGAGAGAGAGATGAGAGAGAGGGGGAGAGATGAGAGAGAGAGAGGAGTGAGAGAATTTTTATCTCCTAAAGACATAACACTAACATTTCGGCCATAATAAAATAATAATGTGAGAATATGGAGACAGGATTACTATAACTAGAAGCCCGGGGAGTAGCTACATGGGTGAGCACGTCTAACATCAAGACAGAATAAAACTGATATATTTCTACTGTCATTCTTGTCTTTCATCACAACAGAATGAAAGATGATTGCACGGGGAAACAACAAGGCGCCATCTTGTCTGAGTGATACGAGCTGACAAAATGCTGAGACGGCTGTCAGGCTTACAATATACACGTCTGTCTCATATATTTTAGGCCATTTCTCCGTAATTTCTATTTTTTTCGGCCACAGCACGAAAATACAAGCTATTTTCCTTGCGAATGTGATGGCAGAATCCATTATCTATTCACATAAAAAAAGGTAGATAGAGGTGTATGGTGCAGTTTTACAAAGTGAGGGAGGGAGTGAGTAAAGTGAGAAAAAACGAATAGAAAGTATGAGAATGTATAAATGAAAAACATACAACATCCGATATTTCGGCGTGAGCCTTTTTCGAGGATTACATGCACAACGAAACAACAACAACAACAACAAAACGAAGAACTTATCTTAATATGACTTCATCCAGAAGTAAAAAGCAGAGAAGTGTGTGTCTTAGAAGGACCATGCGGACCACAACAAAGGATACCCGATAGAGCCAATCATAAAGAAGAGGTGGAGAGAGAGAAGGAAAACAAGTGGTATAAAAGGGTGGGGGGAAAGGCAATAGAACCATGTTCAGTCCCAATCAGCAATAGGGGCCTAGGGGCGGGGATGGGATGGGTATGATATTTAAAAATAAATGAAAACGACCGATAATAATGTCGAATCAATAGTTTTCTCGGTCACTGATATGAATAGAGACATTACCGATGCCATTCAAATCCAAGTCTAGCCCTCATCGGCATTTGGAGGGGGGGGGGGTGTTGTGCCTAAGGGTGGGGGTGGGATGGGGTGAGATGTATAAATAATTGAAACGACCGATATTAGTGTCGAATCCATAATTTTCGGGGTCGCTGAGAAGAATAGTGGCACTCGCAAGTTCAGTCCCCATCGGCATGGGAGGTGATGGGTGAGAAGTGGTGAAAAATAAAATATCTAAATTTACCGAAATTAGTGTCGACTACACAGTGTTCGGCGGAGTGGTGACAGTCCTGATGACACGTTTAATCGAATAGAAGGAATAGAACTCGGTAGAACCCTCTAGACTCTGTAGAACCTTCTAGAGGGTTGTGGAAATGAATAAAACATTGTAGAACCTTCTAGAAGATTGTGGAACTGAATAGACCTCTGTAGAACCTTCTAAAAGACTGTGGAAATGAATAGAACTTTGTAGAGCCGACTAAATGCTTCTGGAAATGAATAGAACTTTGTAAATAACACTACTATATTATTATAACTATATTACAAATGAATGAATTAATTAATTAATATTACAAACGCAGCTACAAATGGACGCCCAATTTCTGTTCGTGATGAGCAACTTATTGCAAAAGTCAGAGAATGGATACAAGAAGGTCGTTGTTTGACTGTGAGGATGATGGAAGATGAATTTGGTGTTAACCGAGAGACCAATCGTAAAATGTTATTGGAAGTTTTGGGCAAGAAAAAAGCTGCTTGCCGGTTTGTACCACACTCGTTGTCTGATGACCAAAAACATCAGCGTGTTGAGTACGCAAAAGACATCATCAAAACAATGAAATAAACATTTCTTAAATTTGATTATTGAAGAGGATGAAACATGAATTTTCCGCTATCATCCCACAAATAAACGCCAAAGTGCTCAGTGGAAATCATCATCATAACCAAAAGGGAAAAAATTCGTCTTCAAACGTCGAAAGTGAAGACAATGTTGGTTTGCTTCTACGACAACAAAGGAGTTATTCACGAAGAATTTATTTCAGAGGGACAGACTGTCATTGCCAAAGTTTATTTAAGTATTTTTAAACACCTATTGATATTGAAGAAGTCGATCAATTTGCATACCTTGGCAGCTACACAGACCAGGATAGTGACACCAGAAAGGAACTTAGAATTAGAATTCCAAAAGCAGCATCGAGCTTCAAGAATCTTGA
This sequence comes from Achatina immaculata, assembly GCA_009760885.1. NCBI lineage: Eukaryota > Metazoa > Mollusca > Gastropoda > Stylommatophora > Achatinidae > Lissachatina > Lissachatina immaculata. Next base: position 10,323,130 of record CM019693.1, read on the forward strand.
GAAAATATGACATTCAAAGGTTATAAGCATAAAAACCAAGTTAAGCCTATTCAATTCAAATGTAATATCCACCCTCATTTGTGCATGTGAAAGCTGGAAAACAACTAAAGAAATAGACAAGAAATTAGACCTTTTTGAAAACAAATGCCTAAGGAAAATACTTGGTATAAAGTGGAACGAATTCAAGAACACTGCAAAGATAAGACAGATGACTGAACAACAACCAGTCTTATGGGTGATCAGGAAAAGGAGACGGGCATATGTTGGTCACGTGATGAGAAGAAACAGTCAGAGAATCCAAAAACAAGCTATAAAATGGAACACAACAGGCCAAAGAAAAAGAGGCAGACCGCGTGAAACTCTGAAGAGGATAATGTTAAGAGAGGCCAAATTAATAGGCATAAAATCCCTTGATGAGGTTGAAAGACTCGCCGAAGACAGGAGAAATTGGCGAACTACCTTGCGAGCCCTATGTGACGTTTAACGGCACGGGAAGGATATAAGATAAGATTGAAAAGGATTCTCCGAGTCCCACCCGAGTATTCAACATCTTGCAGTTTTTTCCTCCTTTGTGATAATGCACCGGTTCACCGGGCGGTAGTTGTACAGGAATTTTTGGGCCAAAAACAAGTGCGTGTTCTCAACCATCCACCCTATTCCCAGATTTGTCTCCCTGCAATTATTTTCTATTCCCAAAATTAAAGTTACCAATGAAAGGACGCTTCTTTGACGATACTGATGACATCCAAAGAACTGTAACATCGAGTTTAAGGGTCTTACTAACACAAAAACTGCAGAGGTCGTTCCAGTGTTTGTTAGATCGTGCCACTCGTTGTATCAATGCATAATTGAATTACTTTGAATAAAATACAGGTTATATCTTCAACTGTTGTTTATTTTATTTTTTATGTAATTAATCTCATTACTTAATTATCGGACCCTGTATATATATATATATATATATATATATATATATATATATATATATATATATATATACATTTCTCTCTATATATATATAGTTCAAAAAAGAGAAACGCAACACCAGTGTACTCATAATGGACACCAAATCTCAAACTTGTATCAAAATTTTATTTTACGGAATTATTTTTTCAATCTTAGTATGAAGAAACTTTAAGACTTTAACAATGAAATGATGTTCATTAAATTTGGTTTGGACTTTTATTCTTTGTGACTGAGGCCTCTTTTTTAGTAAAGTGTATGGCCTCTTCTGGCCTGTATCAGAGAACGACATCTCCTTGGCTTGGATCCGATTAGCCGTTGGATCTGTTGTTATGGGATGGCTGCCCACGCTTCCTGCAGTGCAAGAGACAACTGTCTAAGATTGGTTGGCGCCACGTCCCGCTAGAGGACTTGTCTGTTGATTTCATCCCATAAGTGTTCTATTGGGTTCATGTCTGATGGCATGGATCGCCCCGGAATGGTCTGGACGTTGTTTCCAGCGAGGAAGTGGGTGGTGAGTTGTCCCACATGAGTTCGAGCGCTATCATGCTGAAAAATCGACCCTGGTGCAGCCAGAAGTGGAAGGACGTAAGGACGAAAATTTCAGCGACATATCGTTGGGCATTCAAGCGTCCTTCAATTTGCACCAGATCACTTTTTCCCATGAAGTTGATCGTCCCTCACAACAGTACACCTCCACCACCATGTGGAGGAGCCTCATCCACTCAGTTCTGGGCGTAGCGCTCATGGAATCTGCGGTAAACTCTTCTCTGTCCGTCATGTCACTGGAGCAGAAAGAATGATTCATTACTAAACCAAACCTTTCTCCAATCATTCGCAACGGTCCACTGAGGATGCTGGTTCGCCTACTGACGTCGGTTCTGGCGATGCCGGTCCGTAAGAACAGGACCTCTGTAGGATCTTCTAGCCCAAAGACCAGCGTCGTGCAGCCGGTTCTTGGCCGTTTGATCTGAATTTCCACGAGCTGTTGTCACTGATTGGACTGTTGAGGATGCAGATGCAAATCGATTCCTGAGGTAACACAGCCGTATGAAGCGGTCTTCGGCAGGAGTTGTGACTATGGGTCTTCCAATGCGCGGGCGGTCTGCAACTGAGCCAGTTTCTTGAAATTGCCTCCGAAGGCGAATAACGGTGCATCTAACCACATTAAATTGTCTGGTCACTACATTTTGTGACTGTCCAGTCTGTAAAAGTACAATGATGATGAGTCGTTGATCTGTAGTGAGATGAGCCATACTTGGGCACTGAATTTTCAAATGAATTGTTACAAAGAGCGTCAATCTTTTATAGGCATTCAATAACATGGCAAGTGAGTTTTGTGCTCTGTACGTTTCACGGGATTCTCGTGAACCTGTCATGAGTTATTGTCAAAAATGCTGTTTTTAATAATGTCGCTTTTCTATGCTCATGAATCATCTGCTGAATACAATTCAGGTCACCACATGTAGTTGATGTTCAAGTGAACGTTTCAGGCAATTTGTCCTTGTCTGATCAGCAAACTTCAGTTTAAATCGCAACATCGTATTTGTTGCGTTTCTTTTTGTTTTTGAACAGTGATATATATATATATATATATATATATATATATATATATATATATATATATATATATATATATATACACGTCACATCATAAGTCATAATCTACTTACACAATATATACTGTATGTATACTTCACATCATGAGCCTTTATCTACTCACATAGCTTGCATATGCTTCAGATCATGACTCAGTGAATCATCATCGCTATCTTACGTGCATCCGAACTGCATTCACCATTACACGGTAATCATAACACCCAGTACTGTCTTACACTGTCTTAATGTATAAACTAGGAAAAAAAAAGTTTATACCTGGTTTATAAATGTTGATATCACAGCTTTACTGTCGTGCTTTGTGTAGAGTTGTATACTTATACACTATTTATCGTGTCTTACACCGTATTATTCCTTAATCAAGTAAGTTGGTTGTGTCATATCCCGATCATTAACACATTTAAGCTTCTCTTAACACTAACTATACTACAGTTACATGGCTTTTTTACATCTACCAAAAATACAACTACTGAAATACGTCTTAACAGCACTGTATGTTACATTTCAATTTGTTATAACAAGTTAATAAATTAAGCACTAAAATTCTTCTCCTAATGTTTGTGAACGTGTACTTTATACTGTATGAAAATGGTTGTGTGAAAGCTGAACGGCTGCCTTTTGGCTGGCGAGAAATGTAAGCAGGTAGTCTGATAAGACTGGCTGAGATATTCTAATCACCAGCAGCAACAAGGCAGTCAAGAAAGCTTGACTCTAATTACTTCTATAAATTGTCGCGTGCTGGAACTCCGGCCAAGCTTTCCAGACGTCGCAAAGTTCTAACATAATTTTTCTCACTCAAGCTTAACCATTAAACACGCATGACACTATGAGGCGTTCAACAGAAACAATAGAAAACAACGCTTGAACAAGAACATCGCGTGCTAAAGAATGGTTGAGTGTATACATTTCACGTGCTTTCACTTCTATCTTCTTCTTCGTTCGCTTCTACCACCAAGATCGCCCCGCGATCCTACTGAATCTACTCTTGCGGCCCCCGATAGGTCCTGTGGTCCCCGAGAGGACCACAAGGGATTCAGAGTATCGCGGGTCTTCGGCCTGTATTCTTGGTTTGTCGCAGAAGCGGGATTGCGTGGCACCGTGGTTTTCGTTGCACTAGTTTAATCTACAGTTGGACTTTCTCACCGGAAGATCTCGAGGTCACCTCTATTTATTCCTCCACATCACTGCTGCCTAATCTCTGCTCTTAAGAAAGATAAATGTCACTTGTCCACCCTAAATATTCTACAATAATGTATTCTCCCAGCCCCACCCCCTCCTCTGGTACTCTCACTATGACGTGGCTGACTTTAAGGTTGTATCAATTAAAGACTAACTCTCTCTCTCTCTCTCTCTCTCTCTCTCACACAACTTTAAGTGCCCAGGGCACATGGGGCTTCCGCAAGGGTTTTCCACAAATGCCTGTCCTTTGCCTTTTTTTTCTGTTCTTGCCCAGGTGAGCCCTCTATTGCTCAACATCCTTTCTGTTGTTCTTCTCCATGTCTCTTTTGGTCTACCCTTATTTCTGTTCCCCTGTGGTGTCCATCTTAGTGCTATTTTTGGTAGTGAGCTGTCAGTCTTTCGAAGCACATGTCCCAGCCATCGCCAGCATCTTTCCTCAATAACTGCTGTTAGTGGTTTCATCTGCATTTCTGCCAACAAGATGTGATTTCTTATGGTGTTTGGCCAAAATATTTTCCTACCACGCATGATCGTAAAAGGCGACAAAGGAGGGTTTGGCATAGGGCCAGCAACCCTATTTGGTAAAAAAAACTATCAGACTGCTACAGAAACAGAAGCAAGGGAAAAAACAAATGTAGGTGGAAGGAGAAATGCTTATCAGGAAACTGAGCCCATGAAAGTTGTGGATGAAAGACAAACTAGCAGGGAATAAATAAATAAAGTGCTTCACTCTTTGCCATGAAACTTTTGCTCCCAGCAACGCTATACAATGAAGCTAGCAATCTTCTCAATACCTACAAATGGTTCCAGCAGTAAAAGTCCATACCTCAGAAACACGCAATATATCGAGTCAAAATGTAACCACTGCTTGTTATGCCCAAATATAAGAGCATCCTATGATCTCGAATCTTGAATCCATGAATTAGCATCATCACACTCGGGCCACACCCACACATGAGTTGTTCTCTGTTTCAGTAATAGCAAAGAGTATGAACACTAATAGTAGCAGTCAGCCTTTGGTTCTCGCTACCTTGAATTCTACCAGCCAGTCACCGGCTCTTCCTTCCCCTTCCTCACATCTCTATCCATCCTCTGTGTGTATATATATATATATATATTGTCAACACATGCCCGTTTCTTCTCCTGCACCAGTTCATTGGCCACCGACTTCAGTAAATCCGTCCTGTACGTAGGGATATGATGCAACTGTGTTATGAGCAACATGATCGGCTACCTCAGTGTCTCTCACTCCTACATGTCCTGGGCAACATATCCGCGTCAGCCTTGTGACATTGGACTGTCGCAAGAGCTGAACTCATTCATGACGTAGCAAGCACCTCTTTATCTTACGAAGCATGCTTTGAGAGTCCGTCATCTCCACTCCCTGTGTATCACTCTGCCTATCACCACCACCCCGTGTGTATCACCCTGCCTGTCACCACCACCCCGTATGTATCACTCTGCCTGTCACCACCGCCCCGTATGTATCACTCTGACTGTCACCACAACCCCGTATGTATCACTCTGCCTGTCACCACAACCCCGTATGTATCACTCTGCCTGTCACCAGCACCCCGTGTGTATCACTCTGCCTGTCACCACCACCCCGTATGTATCACACTGCCTGTCACCAGAACCCCGTATGTATCACACTGCCTGTCACCACCACCCCGTATGTATCACTCTGCCTGTCACCACAACCCCGTGTGTATCACTCTGCCTGTCACCACCACCCCGTGTGTATCACTCTGGCTGTCAACACCACCCCGTGTGTATCACTCTGCCTGTCACCACCACCCCGTGTGTATCACTCTGCCTGTCACCACCACCCCGTGTGTATCACTTTGCCTGTCACCACCACCCCGTGTGTAACACTCTGCCTGTCACCACCAACCCGTGTGTATCACTTTGCCTGTCACCACCACCCCGTGTGTATCACTCTGCCTGTCACCACCAACCCGTGTGTATCACTCTGCCTGTCACCATCACCCCGTATGTATCACTCTACCTGTCACCACAACCCCGTATGTATCACTCTGCCTGTCACCATCACCCCGTATGTATCACTCTGCCTGTCACCATCACCCCGTGTGTATCACTCTGCCTGTCACCATCACCCCGTATGTATCACTCTGCCTGTCACCACCACCCCGTGTGTATCACTCTGCCTGTCACCACCACCCCGTATGTATCACTCTGCCTGTCACCACCACCCCGTGTGTATCACTCTGCCTGTCACCACCACTGCCTCACTTTCTATCCGCATGTTCGATGTCGTGGTACAGGAGGCCCTGTATTCTGTGGCACGAGTATGCCTCGCCTGAACCCATCCAATAATAAAGCTACAGAAAGAATCTTACAAGCAATACAGCCACGCGCTAAAACTAGAAACACAACGTATGCAAAAAAATTTTCAGAAGGCAGACGCTGAATGGCGGCCTGATTGACTGAGTAGTTAGGCGGTCGGTTACTTATCCGGTAGAATTAGGTTCAAGTCCTGGCTGTGGGATTTATTTTTAACAGACCAAAAAGGAACCGGGGGTCCACCTAGTCTCTAAAAAATGGGTACCAGAGAAATCGGAGAAGGTAAATTCGGCCTGGCGTGATACTGACCACATCACACTTTTATGTGCCGAAGGTCGAGGAAAATAAGGGTCTAACACCTTATTCGCAATAAGCCTTTATGGCTTTGTAAAACGGGAATTTTATCTTTAAATGCTGAATATGTTCAGACCATGGGCGGAGATGAAAAAAGGGAAATCCTGTGTCCTAGTTATGCTTGTTTTTTTAAGTTTAAAAATTTGATAAAGAGAGATAAGTAAGTTTGATCAGATTCTTAAGATAAAATAAAAACAACTGACTACGACTACTACAACCCGACATTCTGTCTGCATGAAACAGAAGTAAAAACACACAAAAAGAAACTACTCGTAGGAATGATTGCCCAAAAAGTCTTACATCATGCAATACGTATGAAAGAGAGAGAGAGAGAGAGAGAGAGGAGAGAGACAGAGAGAGAGCTGCCTAATGAGACTTGGGGAAGTTCATTTAGCAGAATCAACCAAGATTTATTCTAATCTTTCAGCTCATTTCAACAAGCACGCCTCTGAAATATGATCGCACTTATCTGGTCATTATGAATGATTGCCACCCTCTTGACTTGGTAGAAAGAGAGAATGAGGAAAACGGTGATGTCACGTTAGGGAATTAAGGAAACCCAATAAACACAACAATCTCAACTAGATATTACTTTGTATAAACCAAATCTCACAGAACTGAAATAACTGCTACAATTTTAATATTCAGTTTATGAAAAATGAATTCTCTTGATACTGATGATGATAAGTCATTACTTTTTCTTGCATACATTCATTAACACATGGCTATTAGGGAAATTCATTTCCGTGACAACTTCTTTTATATATTTTCCCGCTCTTTTCATCCATATTTTGGGACTAGCTTTCGTCACAAGAAACAGGCACTTCTTTCTAGGGATCAGCATCTCCTGCCAGGTGTTCCGACCTCCTCCTCTTTCTTAGTATCCACCAATGTACAGCTGTAGATCAGCAGCAGTTTTGTGTTCACTTGCAGCTGCTCTTATTTCTTTAGCGTGAAGTCGCTCTAGACAGCAGCACACTTCACTCACAGCTTCATCATTCTAATCTGAGACGCCGGGCCCATTCTACATTCTCTGTGTGTAACCAAGTCTTCTACGTCTTCTATCTTCCCTAGCACCATAAGGATGTAACCATGTCTGGTTGCTCAGCTCTTTCCCTTACAGAAACACAACTAATACGGGCTCTAGTACACTGTACCTTCTGCACTGTTATGTACATTTAAGTAGAGTTGACACAGCGCGGCGAGAAACCTGGGAAATCAAATATATGCAAATCAGACCTGGAGTCTCAGAACACACTGGAAAAGTTCATATCAAACTTACATGACACCTGAATTTTCTCAAGAAAACTAGAACGAAAATAAAACCAGCCAGGAGTGTTCTCACACAATTCTACAAGTGAGAAAAAGAGTTTTGTAAGCAAAAATATTAAAAACTGATCTCCCTTACTAAATGTCAGTTCAGTCTCATACAAATCGACAATATGAAATTTCTGACTGATGCTGTAGGCTGCATGACAACTGAAACCTCTTGAAAATGTCATCATATACTTTGCAGTGACCGTACCCTCTTTAGCAATCACAAGAAATAGTTAAATATTCATGAAGCTTAATGAGTGGCAGATTGCGCTTAATGATTCGTATATTAAATTCAATTCTCTTGCCCCCCCCCCCCCCTCCAATGACAGCACCAGACTCACATAAACACGTCACGTTTCGTTTGAATCATTTATGCTTGAATACTAAATAAATTACAAATAACATGAAAATAATTTAATGAAAAACAATCATAACACTTTCTTGTTACTCTCTTACTCTCTCTCTCTCTCTCTCTCACACACACACATATACATTCTCTCTGTGTGTACGAAAGCGTGCATGTGTGCGTGCGTGCTACAGAGAACACTATGGCAATTGGTTGTGAGGTTCTTCCCTTCCCATCTTGTTGAAACCCCTACAACCAACTCTGCTGTATTTACAACCGTATATGATCCTTAACCTTTCTTTAGAACTGACTGGTATAGCTGAGGAAGAACTAATAAGGCACGAATAAAGGCACTTTGTACTATTCATGTGCCCAGGTAATGCAGCAAACACATTCAATGGAGATGTTAAATCCCATTCAAACATATGGGAGTGCCCTGAGTGTAAAGAGGCCCATCTCTAGGCCAGCTGCAGACCATGGTGGTTCCTCAAGTTCAAGCCCAAGTTAAATCCCAATACTGCATGCAGATGAGACACAAAACTAGTAAAGACAGCTGTTGGTTATGAAGTGGTATGTGTCCGATGTGTTACTATTTTTTTTTTTTTTTTTACTGAATAAAATGTTGGGGCACTAGCTGAAGCCGTGATTGCTGAGTGGTTCTGGGTGAGTTATTCACTGTCTCCAGCCGTCTTTCATTTCCAGGCTCTTTAAATCCTAAAGTTGGCAACACACTGGTACAGAAGTCAAGCCAGTCCTGCCTATCACCTGACATGAGGTTTTAGTGATGAACTGGAGGGAAATGCAGATAGTGATGACGATATTCTGACCGCCGGCAGGTTTGCCCTGCCTGTGAGACATCACAAAAATCATCCTTTCAGGTACACATCCAAACGTAGACTGACTGCCCATTCAGATTCTCCCACAATTCTCTGTCACGGTTTTCTCAGCCCACGTGACGTACTAGAAGGATCTCGACCAACCACGGAAATGTTCAAAAAGAGAATTATAACAACTGCCCTTTGTGTAAAAACAACAGTTATCTCCCTATACTGCTACATTTATTATAAGTCCTCCCAACCCGTGGAATTGCATGGCTCCAAAGACTACTTTCTACAGCGTATCAGCTTGTTAAGTTCCACTGATCAGTTACAGTCGCAGCTCAAACAAAAGACTGCAGGTAGACACTGCCAGCCAGCAGGAAACTAAACTACAGGACTATGGCTCAACAAAGGAAACGTAGACAGCTTCAACTACCGCGGATGTACACTTCAGATGACCGTGCCTCAAAACGATGACATCGATGTAGGAATGCAAAAAAGGCAGTCATCACATTTAGCAAATTAAGGAAAAGAACACGCAAAAAAGGCAGTCATCACATTTAGCAAATTAAGGAAAAGAACACGCAAAAAAGGCAGTCATCACATTTAGCAAATTAAGGAAAAGAACACGCAAAAAAGGCAGTCATCACATTTAGCAAATTAAGGAAAAGAACACGCAAAAAAGGCAGTCATCACATTTAGCAAATTAAGGAAAAGAACACGCAAAAAAGGCAGTCATCACATTTAGCAAATTAAGGAAAAGAACACGCAAAAAAGGCAGTCATCACATTTAGCAAATTAAGGAAAAGAACACGCAAAAACAAACATTTCACAATGACGACCAGAGATAAGACCATGCCGTTTTAAAGCTCCAAGTGTTTTCTGGGGTGAATTCAATAAGTTAAGTCATCAATCAAACATGAATACACCTGAAAATCAGCAAACCAGAAATGTAGAGAAGTTCAGTAAAATACTATAACTCCATGTAGAGGTACAGGTTTGAATAGGTCTTGGATACAACAAACTTATGATAGTCAAATGCTAGAGGATTCAACAAGTTTGGATTACAACAAACTTATGATAGTCAAATGTTAGAGGATTCAACACGTTTGGATTACGACAAACTTATGATAGTCAAAAGTTAGAGGATTCAACAAGCCTTGGATACAACAAACTTATGATAGTCAAATGCTAGAGGATTCAACAAGTCTTGGATACAAAAAACTTATGATAGTCAAATTCAAAAAGTCTTGGATACGACAAACTGAAGATGGGATCGAAGCGCTTATGGACTAATTGTCCGATGTGCAGTAGGGATGATCCATCGGCTAACTAACTAAACAACAGGGAGAGGTTTCAAAAAGTCTTGGATATAACAAACTTATGATAGTCAAATGCTAGAGAATTCAACAAGTCTTATGATAGTCAAATGCTAGAAGTTTCAAAAAGTCTTGGATACAACAAAGTTATGACAGCCAAATGCCAGAGGTTTGAAAAAGTATTGCATACAACAAAGTTATAATGGAAAATTGCTAAAAGTTTTCAAAAGTGCTGCATACAGCAAAATTATAATAGTCAACTGCTCGAATAATTCGTTTTCTGTGAAATGAAACGGTAGACAAGAATTAATAGAAAAACCCTGTTAGACTTTAATGCCAGATCAGATTATCAGAACATAAGAAAATACTGCTTACTTCGACAGTGTAATATAATTAAGTAGGTGTAATAAAATGAACAAGATATGATATGTATACATATAAGGAAAACCCAGTCCGTCTCATGTACTTCTTGACAGCGTTATCATGTGTTATACTGCTATATATAGAAATACTGATGAGGTGGGCGGGGGGGGGGGGTTGTTTGCTTTCTTTCTATGTCTGTCTGTCTACTGGTGTGTATGTATGTGTCTGTCTGTCTGTGTGTGTCTATCTGTCTGCCTATCCAGACATAAAATGCTTATGCTTATGTGTGTGTGCGCGCGCGCTGGTGCGCGAATGATAGAATGAGATGCGGGACTGATAACACTGCCCAACAATTTTTTTTTCTTGGTGCCCTGGTTTTTAGGCCTGCTTCCATGGTTATTTGGGGCGATGATTCAGAAAACTGCGATGGATAGACAGCATCAGAAACTGCGATGGATAGACAGCATCAGCTCTAGTTTCTTAGATATGGTTGAATTTATAAAATTTTAGTCCGATCTTTAACAAATCTCTTCTGCAGAATTTGGATGTCATAACAAGCTGTCTTATTTAAATGGGAAATTTATGTGTTTAATTTACCCACATTTTCTGTGTACAGTGACCTTTGTTTCACAACTATTCGTCTACTTCCTTTCCTATAATGCAAGCTGGCATAAAAATGTATAGCTCAAATGACAAAATCGCTTTTGTTCTATTTTATTACGTAACTATGTGCAAACAAATTAAAACTGTTTAAAACAGTTGCGCTGTATAACAGTTATGATAATACAGGGAGTGTGTGTATATTCCCACTCGTATCATTTCTGCAAACCGAACACCGTAGAGGTTATGGCTACTTCAAGACGTTATGGCTTGAATCATCCCGACGTATTTTACTATATTTGTGGGGAGTATACACTGATAGCAAGTAGGAAACCTATTTCTGAGTTTGTAAAAAGAGCATTTGAAGGTTATTTCTGTGTCAAATTTAGAGATCAAGACAAGCTATGGGCTCCTCACATTGTATGTAATTCTTGTAAGAAGCATTTGCGCCAGTGGACAAATGGAAAGAGAAGCTGCCTTAAATATGGAGTATCAATGGCGCGGAAAGAACCGAAAAACCACTTCGATGACTGCTGTTTTTGTATTGTTGATATCATAGGCATCAATCAAAATAATTGTGACAAGTTGTCTTACCCTCATCTACCTTCAGCCAAGAGACCTGTTCCGTACTCGGATCTTGTACTCGTTCCATCTTTCCTTGAACTAGCACAGCTCTCAGAGGATGAGTCTTGCACGTCTGATATCTCACAAGGTAAAGAAACTGGGGGCAGTGGCAGTGAATTCCAAACAACGTCACACAGTGATCGCTTTTATCAGAATGAATTGAGTGATCTGATCAGGGACTTAAATCTTTCCACGGAGTCTTCTGAACTGCTGGCCTTCAGACTAAAGAAAACGAATGTACTTTAGCCTGGAACAAAAATTATATTTTATCGAAGGAGAGAAAAGGATTTGCTGCCATTCTTTACCGAGACAACAGCTTAGTATTCTGCAGTGACATTGGAAACCTTGTGAAGAAAACTGGTCTTTCAGAATATAACCCAAGTGAGTGGCGTCTTTTCATCTACAGTTCAAAACGCAGTTTTATTTCAATCGGTCATTCCACCAGGATGAAAGAAGAGTACAAGGTATCTCTTTAGTCTTGGAAAATATAAACTACCAAGAACATCACTGGGCGATTTGTGTGGACCTAAAGATGGTTAATTTTCTTCTTGGTCAACAAAATGGCTACACAAAATATCCTTTCTTTTTATGCCTTTGGGATAGTAGAGCCAAACATGAACATTGAGCAAGAAAAGATTGGTCTCAGGGGATACGTTGGTTGGAGGACAAAGTGTAATCAATGAACCTTTGGTAGCACGAGATAGAATCATACTATCACCACTACATATAAATCTAGGTCTGATGAAACAATTTGTAAAGGCTTTGAGTAAAGACGGTTCGTGCACTGAATACATAGTGCATAAGTTACCTGGACTTACCAAGGAAAAACTGAAGGCAGAAATTTTCGATGGCCCACAGATCAGATAACTTATAAATGACCCACATTTCATAGCATCAATAAATGAAATTCAATCATGTGCCTGGTCTTCATTTGTTCCTGTTGTGAAAACTTTCTTGGCAACAAGAAGGCAGACAACTACACACAATTAGTAGAGGATATGCTCGTTCATTTTAACAGGCTTGGCTATAACATTAGTGTTAAAATCCATTATCTGCACAGTCACTTAGATCGCTTTCCAGAGACCCTTGGTGACTTAAGAGAAGAGCAAGGTGAAAAATGTCACCAAGGCATAAAAACAATAGAAGCCAATACCAAAGAAGATGGGAAGGACACATGACGGCAGACTATTGTTAAAATCATATGCAGGATTGTCCTGGCAGATCCCACTCTCGAAAGTCTTACAAAAGGAGCTTCTTGTGTGTTGAATGGGTGGAACGTTTTATCATAAACTTGTGCTTTTGGTATGAAATAAGCAGATTTTCATGTAATACACTTTTATTTTAATTTATAATGTTTCCTTCATGCTTAAAAGATATTAATTTAAACACTACATTATCCTGATTTGTTATGGGCAAGCAGAGTGAAACTGGTATGTGGCATATGTTGTGTATCTCAAAAACTAGAGCTGACAGGGGGAAACTTGTGCCATGTTTTGAATCAGCAGGTCAAATATACCCAGAAATAGGTCTAATATCTGAAGCACCAAAATGTGTGTTGTTAGTGTAATAACAAATCCTTCAGGAAAAAGAAACATAACAACAACCGACACATACATGGCACAATGGTATAGTGAGCTTGTCTTACCTGAAAACTAATATCTGAACATAAGAAGCGTTCCTCCTGCACTTTTGGATGTCAAATATCTGTAGATCGTACATTTCCAGAAGAAAGTGCACATAATTTTCTTGTCAATCACAGAAACAGAATTCAGCATTGTTTACATGTAAGAAAACGCATACTGTAACTAAATTTTAACTTGCTTTTTTAAGACCCAAAATATACTCTCGCAACACAAAAGCAAAACACAATATTAAAAAAGCACCAGCGGTGAGTATTTTCCTTGCGTGTTTTCACAACTGGACACAAGGTTGTAGTGTTGAACATGTGATAGCTGGGCAAACATCAACAGCCACATGATTCCTCGGGAACCACTGTCGCCGTATTGATTTTCTGCCACATTAGTGACGGTCGATGCTTTCACGTGGAACCTCTCGCCCAACTCCTGGAATGTACATTCCACACCTGTACATGCATTCGCGACTTCCTTCTACAGGTGTGCGCAATATTAGTTACTGGGGAAAAACGATGCAGAATTTCTTTGCTTTTGTGATCTTATCAGCAAATCTTGCTTTAAATCTCACTTTAAACATGCCGAGTTAAAAACTGCAGCAAATTAACAATCCATTAGTTTCTATATTTTTCCCCCATTAGAGCCAGTGTAAACTGTAAATTTAGTTTCACTGCTTGTGTAAGAAAATATCCATGCTCAACATCCGAGCATTTGACTATAGACACGATAGATTTTTTTTAATGCACAAAATGTACACCATGTGCTCTATATATACTACGAAGGCTGATCGATAAATTCGCGGCCTGAGGTACAAATACTTGAAACACACTGCTGATATTAGGTTCATTCATAGACCAGGTTAATGTAAGATTAAACACCAAGTTTCAAGATATTAACTACAACCAATTTTTCTACAGGCTACTGAAGTGGTATGGGGTGGCAGAAATTGAGAAAATGGATAACATTTCTCATCGAGCAGTCATTCGCTACCTCTGCATCAAGGGCTTATCATAGAAGGAGATCCATGAGGATATGGTAGATTCTAGGGAAGAGGTGCCTCTTCTTGCAGCATAGTGAAGAAATGGGCAGCTCAATTCAAACATGGAAGGGAGAGCCTGGAAGATGATCCTCGTCCAGGAAGATCAAAAACGGTAACCACCGATAAAACCACTGGCAGAATCCATGACATGATAATGAAGGATTCACGAATAACTGAGCGGTACATTACTACTGAGATGGGCATCTCCCAGGAACGTGTTCATGCCATTATTCACAATGATCTTCAAGTGACAAAGGTCTCTGCTCGATGGGTCCTGAAACTTCTTGGAGCTGATCACAAACGACACCATCTCAACATGTCAAGAGGCAATCTTGGCCATTTTTCTGCAGATCCCGAAAAGTTTCTTCAGCAATTTGTGTCTATAGATGAGACTTGGGTTCATCATTTTCAACCAGAAACTAAAGAACAGTCAAAGCAGTGGAAACATCATGGATCCCAACCTCCACATAAAGCAAAGGTGGTTCTGTCTGCAGGCAAAGTGATGGCTTTCATCTTTTGGGATTCAGAAGGTGTGCTATTGGCAGACTATCTTCAAAAGGGCAGAACAGTCACCGGGGCCTATTACACTAATCTTGTGAAGCACCTGTAGGTCAAAATGAAAGAAAACCATCGAGGGAAATTGAAGAGAGGAGTTCATCTTTCATCAAGACAATGCTCCAGTTCACAAGTCGGCGGTGGCAATGGCTGCCATTTAAGAATACGGCTTCCAGCTTCTTGAACATCCTCTTTATTCCTCAGATTTAGCCCCTTGGGACTATTACCTGTTTACCATATTCAAAAAGGAGCTATGTGTTCGCAGGTTTGCTTCAGATAATGATGTCATTCATGTTGTAGACCACTTTCTACTGGCACAAAATGCTGATTTTTACAAAGAAGGGATCCGTATGCTCCAGGATCGCTGGACTAAGTGCATAAACTTGCAAGTGGACTATGTTGAGAAATAGCCCAAAAAGGTTGTCCACAAATAATCCGTTGTACCTTAGGCCGCGAACTTATCAATCACCCCTCGTACTTCTGTATAGACTCTGTAGTTCCTCTACTACTTAGACATGTTGAGTCCTACTCCATTAGATATGTCAAGCCCTACTTCATCAGACATGTCAAGTTCTACTTCATCAGACATGCCAAGTCCTACTTCATCAGACATGTCAAGCCCAACTTCATCAGACATGTCAAGCCCTACTTCATCAAACATGTCAAGCCTTACTTCATCTGAGATATCAAGCCCTACTTTATCTGATATGTCAAGTCCTATTCCGTCAGACATATCAAGCCCTACTTTATTTGACATGCCAAGCCCTATTCCGTCAGACACATCTAGTCCTACTTTATCTGACATGTCAGCCTTACTCCATCTGACAGACTGAAGAAGCAAATTCGGTCTATTATGAAGAAAGGCGAAGGATCTTGTTCAGTTCTGGGTTGTCAACAGCGGTAACAAAGAGACACAGACCACGCAAATAATGGCCATAATGAAAGTGCAGCTGCTACATGTAAAGTTGTACTGAACATTTAAGTAAAAGGGTCTGCCTATCTTAAATGTCATTAAAATTATGAATGTCTGCACCAAACTGCTATACAAATATGAATGTCTAGACAAAATGTCAACGTAAATATGAATGTCTATAAAAGATGTATATGAATTTCTGCACTGTACTACATATCCGCATAAATAGGAATATCCAAACCAAATGTTTATGACTGTATATCATAAATGTCAAAGAATATGGCCACAGACACCGTCCCTGTATGTCGTAACAGGTGACTAAGGAGACTGTGCACAGACACCGTCCCTGTATGTCGTAACAGGTGACTAAGGAGGCTGTGCACAGACAACGTCCCTGTATGTCGTAACAGGTGACTAAGGAGGCTGTGAGCATGACCAGCAACCCTGTCATGTAAAACAAAACAAAAAATTCAGACTGTTACAGAAAGGTTGGCCGCGGACCATGAGAGATGGAGAGAGGTTGCTGCTGCCCTGCAGGACGCCACAGGGAGTACTAGGCGGTGATTGCTTAGACGATCGCCAACCAAGTACACGGATGCAAGGACGGATCATAAATATCCACATAAATAAAACTTTTTATACCAAATGTTTATGTAAATATGATTGTCCATCCCAAAATCTACTTATATATCAATATTATTTTTCTAAATATCTATTAATATCTAAGAATTTCTGTTCTAGCACATCATACACGGTTTATTTCCTTTAATTTGTTTTAAAAGAAAGTACATATCTTATCTAACCAAGTAAGTAAACATGGATTTTTTTTTCACTCTCATCGACCTTGAAATATCAGTTTCTCATTGAAGCACACATTGCCCCCAACCTGTGCACCTGTTAAAGCAAGAACTGGTTATCTGACTATTTAAAATGACATTCAGATTAGAGACCACATTCGCTAGGATCTGGTTTAAGAACGTGTATTCTCAGGGTAGCCTACACAGCAAGAGCTGGCGTGGGTCTACAAACTCTTGGTATGGCTGCAGTAACAATCCTAATGCATCAAAACCAATATACACATACATATAAATGACACACAAAAGGAAATGTAACTTCACACAATACAGTGTAGTGGTGTTAAAAAAAACGCAAGTTTTGATCCTTAATGCTTTGCCCTCCCCTCGTTCCTCATATCTCTCTCTCTCTCTCTCTCTCTCTCTCTCTCTCTCTCTCTCTCTTTGAAGCAAACGTTCGTCTTTAATAACGGCCAACACTGTTCTAGTACCCGTTAACATTTCTGTGTTGTTGTTTTTTGTTGTTTTTGTTTTACGTAACACCCGGCAAAGTCGAGCGATTACCGTATTAAGAAACCAATGCAACAATCGATTGTTACCGTATTAAGCAAGCTGGGTAATTTGTTTGATATCAGTGATCCAGTCTTTGCCTGAATTATCCTGTCCTGGCTCCAGTAACCTAAATTTCCCGTCCAACCTTTTCACAGAATGTTCCATTATGATTTTTCAACACACCCCCCCCCCCCCCCCATTTTTTTCTCAACAAAAAAAAAAAAATAAAGATGAAGGAACAATAAAGATTTAGATAAGAAGAGAGGACTGCTCATACCGTGTGTGGAAGGGTGGGGTAATGTGACCACAGCGAAATAACATGTCGCGATTTGTTGAGGCGAGATAACGTTGGTTACCAAGAAATTGTAATAACCGAGAAATAACCAGGCAGTTATAATAACACTAAATAAATAAAACAAGAGAGGGGCAAGGGTTGCGAAGAGAAGCGAAAAACAAGAAGAATTCAAAGCTTGCAATTCTGTTGGCTGATTGAATGTTGAAAGAAAAAAGGAATGATAACGCCTTGTTAAAGTTTCTACTGATCTCTGCCAGTGATTTCTAATGTTTCTCACCCTAACTGAGCAGTCCTGAAGCCAAGGATGACTCGCTGCTGCTCTCCAGAAGTCCCTTGCCGGCCACTTGGAATTAAAACCTTTACAGACTTCCAGAATTCTACACAGTCTAGCATTTGTGGACCTAAGATTGAGAACCGCTGGCCTATGCTCGTGTAGCATAAGAGAGGGTAAGAGTCACTGATGTTAAAAATAAGATAGTCTGAGAGCTGAGTTTATGATATGTTTTCTACTGAAACAGCAGATCACACAGACAGAAGAAAGAATGCAGGTGAACATAAGAGACAAGCTAGTAGACTATCATCTGGGCACACTACACTAAAGAAAGAAAGAAAGACAGAAAGAAAGAAAGAAAGAAAGAAAATCTATAGATAGAAGAACTGAACATAACTTTATCGGTGAGTGTAGGGACAGAGTGGAGGACTAATATGCCATGTGATCAATCAAAACCAGCAAATATTTATTTCCCTACCTTTTGCCTATTTCACACTGCTCTGTGTCTCTTTCCTCTACCTCTGTCTCCATCGCTGAAACTGTTCAGTAATTTCTACTGTATATGTTATCATGACTTTTCCGTCATTTAATCAACATACCCAAGAAACTTCACTCAGAATGTCACTTAGTCTCCATCTTAGATGGCTGTCTTTCGTTTTCCCTTCCATTTTTTCTTCAATTACATTGTATATATCATTCGTTCTTCATGGACAGCTAGCAAATGGTAACTGAAATTTGGATATTACTAACTGCAGACCATAGATGTGTGCTTCATGAGTTTTAAAACCAGTATTCTAAGACGATTAGGTTAGGGTAAAAATAAACTCATACATCATGTACAGTACTTTCCACTGTTTGTCTACTACCGTAGTCTCCGCTGTTTTATTACTTACCGTACTTTCCACTGTTTGTCTACTACCGCAGTCTCCGCTGTGTTATTACTTACCGTACTTTCCACGGTTTCTCTGATACCGCAGTCCAGTGTGTTATTGCTTACCGTACTTTCCACAGTTTGTCTACTACCGCAGTCTCCGCTGTGTTATTACTTGCCGTACTTTCCACTATTTGTTTATAACCGCAGTCTCCGCTGTTTCATTACTTACAATACTTTCCACTGTTTGTCTGATACCGCAGTCTCCGCTGTTTTATTACTTACCGTACTTTCCACAGTTTGTCTACTACCGTAGTCTCCGCTGTTTTATTACTTACCGTACTTTCCACTATTTGTCTGATACCGCAGTCTCCGCTGTTTTATTACTTACCGTACTTTTCACTATTTGTCTGATACCGCAGTCTCCGCTGTTTTATTACTTACCGTACTTTCCACAGTTTGTCTACTACCGCAGTCTCCGCTGTTTTATTACTTACCGTACTTTCCACTATTTGTATGATACCGCAGTCTCCGCTGTTTTATTACTTACCGTACTTTCCACAGTTTGTTTACTACCGCAGTCTCCGCTGTTTTATTACTTACCGTACTTTCCACAGTTTGTTTACTACCGCAGTCTCCGCTGTTTTATTACTTACCGTACTTTCCACTATTTGTTTACTACCGCAGTCTCCGCTGTTTTATATCACTTACCGTACTTTCCACTGTTTGTTTACTACCGCAGACTCCGCTGTTTTATTACTTACCGTACTTTCCACTGTTTGTTTACTACCGCAGTCTCCGCTGTTTTATCACTTACCGTACTTTCCACTGTTTGTTTACTACCACAATCTCCGCTGTTTTATTACTTACCGTACTTTCCACTGTTTGTCTACTAAAGCTGTCTGCGCTGTTTTATTACTTACCGTACTTTCCACTGTTTGTCTACTACCGCAGTCTCCGCTGTTTTATTACGTGCCGTACTTTCCACTGTTTGTCTACTAAAGCTGTCTGCGCTGTTTTCTGTAGGTTTTTAACTATAACAAGATCGAGACAAGAACCACGAAAGGTCATTGCCACTGATCAAGACAACTGTTTTCCACTATCTGAGACAAGTAAGTCTAGCCTAAACAGCTCATTATTCCACAAACAATCCAGGCTTTCTCCTTAAACTGAAATGTATGTCAAACCATGCGAAGATAGGTGAGAGTACACATGAGAAAACATGATCAAATTAGCGCGTATAGGAATGTTGGTTTTTGTTGCCTGAGAGAGCGGAAACAAAACAGCGAAAAATAACATTCCGGATTATGAAATCAGAGAATGCATTTTACACAAACAGATCGATCAACGCTAGAAGCATAAACTGTTGCAATCGGATGGGGGGAAAAAAAAGACGTCGAGTGAAAGCTGATGTTGAGCAAATGTAAAAGGATGTGGAAAAAGAAATTTTTTTAATAAATAATTGATGAAAGGAAACCTTGTCGTGCCATGAGAAAACAAACCATCAGTCAACGGCGACGCTGTGATAGAGTGAGAGCTTCAATTCCAGTGACATCAATGTGCCCAGGAACCGATCAAAAGAATGCCGTACCCAAACAAATCAACCCTGTCAGACATGGCTGGATGGACTGGACCCTAGTTAGAATATCCACATATGGAGATATCAGGAAAACCAGGAGAAAGCATGGACTTGTTTAGCGACTGTTCCACATTTACAATGGTTAACAAAAAACTTGGAATTTGGTAGCAGAATAAAACAAAAAACAACAATCAATAACTATTGTGCCTCTCATAACAGTTTTCTCTCACAAAGATCAAACAACTATCCACGAATCCATCTTGTAAACATAACTAGGAAGGGATACAGTAATTATAAAATATCTAACTGTAGTGAGAAAGTCTCGATAATCAGAAGCAAAAGATCACACGAAGTTATCGTAAAATTACTGCTTTATTTTTATATAAGGCATAGGAATAGAAACTTAGTTTTTTTTTTTAATTGTTTGCTCACTCTCTACTTGTCTGATGAGGTTGTTCATTGCATCAACTACTTGATTTACAGTGATCACGCTAGGACTTTTTGAGACCGCTACAGTTCTACGTGTCTTTCACCTCGCATTACATTCTTTCCGATATACCGGTTTTATCAATACAATGTACTTTTTTTTCTATATTTTTTACATATAAAATTAAACACATTCTACAAACAATCAGTGGGAATTAAATGTTTGTATAACTTTTCTTTTCTGATCTAATTTGCGACGAGATTTAATCCTTAGCACATGCTCACATGCTGAGCCAAAGTTTACGCTGGCTGATTCTCCTAATGAATTGTTTCTTCATGATTATTATGCTCATTAACAAATGCTGAATGACTGTGACTGAGTGAAAGCTGTATGATGAAGGGTAGAATGTTAGAAGTGCATGGGTGCCCAATTCTTAACCCTTTGAAAATAAAGTATGTTCGTTCGATCCTCCATGTAAACTAAGCATCATCAGCCTACTGGCCCGCTTATCCTCGTCATTTCGCTGATTGCTTCTTACTATGTTTTTTATAATATAAACCGGTTACAGTAACCGATGACCACCAAAGCTTCAGTTTCTCTCTTTATTTTATCGGTGATATACCGGTAATTGCTGTTTAAGGCGATCACTGGATTTATACTTACTGTTAACTCTTGCTGTGATTGCTGTTTAGTTTGATCATACTGTGAGTTGAAATGAATAACTCTTGCGCACAAATTAGAGTTAAGAATAAATTTTCATGAAAGAGAAGCTGCACGGAATATAAGTCACGGCTAGGAAGCGAAGCACACAAAACTTTTAATAAAAATGAAATTAACTTTCTGTACTGAGATTTAGAATTCAGAGAGCCGAGCACCGAGAAAAACGGAGCAAGTCACACTAAAGTAAAACAACACTCCTGAATAGCTGACGCCAATCATCAGATAAAACAATGTTGGCCATGTACTACGCGTGTAAATCAATTAACGACCAAGATAAGTATGAAACTGAAATCAAACACAGAAGAAAAAAAAAACAGAAGCGGACAAGGAAAACCTAGATATATAAGAGGTGTACTTTTCAAAAGCGCTCCAAAATACAAGGATGACAAGACAGGACAGTTGGTTGTTAAAAATATATGGGACTGTGGTAAGTGTGTAGTGATGATGAAAAGGAACAAACTAAGAAAAAAAATATATTGGGCTTCGCTGAAAAACATAAGAGTTGAAATTAGTGCGTGAAATTATGTTATCTGTCTTTCAACGATTTCTACATCACTTCAATGAAAGGACGCTCTAGTCACTGCTGACTATAATGATAATGCAGTCACCTAATGCTTGTTAAATGATGTTCACTTTCCCTCTACTCTTCTCTTAGGCCATCACAGTAATAGTGTTGTGAATAGAAGCTGAGAAACAAACGAATCTGTAGAAACATGAAAACTAATTTTAAAAAACCATTCACAATTCTAGAGACAAATCGTGAGAGCACAAAAGTCTGAGAACCTGAGAGTCACTGAAAAACTCCAGGGAATGAGAGAGAAACAAAATGGAATGAGTCGGGCTTGTGGCACGAGAACGTGGAAGGCAACACTGACTAGAGACGCCAGGACATGAGCAGACAGGAGAACCATGATCGCAGAATACCTATGAAGTACGGCGAATAGTTCAATTAATAGAAGTACGCCCCATAGTTCAATTAACAAAAGTACGGCCCATAGTTCAATCAGCAGAAGTACGGCGCACAGTTCAATTAACAGATCTAGAAAATCTTTATTTCGATAACGAAATAAACGATTGTGACGTTTCTGTTTTCGTCTTACTAATACAAAACTGACAGATTAGGAAAGAAAGAAAGAAATGGAAAAAACTCATTGCTAGAGAAAAGAAAATGATTTTATCGTTAATGATTATCAACATGCAACAGGTTTCGTGTTACTATCTGACCTTGTGACTCAGCCGCGCTACATTTAAAAGAACTGTATTTACAGCATAAGTTTAAAAAAACAACTGCACTGACATCAGCAACAGTGTCAAACACGCAGGAAGCCTGCTTGAGATGTGCCACTTATAACCAGTAAAATATGATGATAACCGGGTTTTTTCGTATTGCTGATTGTTCATTCCCTTTCATTTTTCTCTGTAAAAACAATGCTCAGAGTTGCCAGTCCTCACGGAAGGCTGTTGCGACTTTTTTTTTTTTTTTAATGGAAAATTGCAAGTGAAGAAATCGCTAACTTTTGCAGAGAATGGAGGGTTCGTTTTAAGGTAGAACTGGGTTGAGACGGTGGAGAGACCTGTTGTCCTATCGCTCCCATATTTCAGGTTAAATAGTTTTCCCTGCGTGTCCTCAGAGTTGGTAACCCGCCCTGGCAACAAACGCGAGGCCCGCCTTAGTTAATCAAAATAAATGTTCTGTAAAGCGGCTTATCTTTGTGAGGCCAAGATCACACACAACAACAGCCACACTGGTATAGCTCTCTCTCTCTCTGAAAATTTCACTTGCGTTATTGCATGTACTATCGACAAGCCTGCGTGTCGTCACTTTCTGTTTTGTTTAACGTAATAAAGTGTTTCCCACCGCAACATATGCCTGTGAGACCTGGACACAACAAAACAGCTGAGAAACACATTAATGCCTTTGAATGTAAATGCTACAGAAGAATTATTCAAATATCAATGGCACAAAAAAAAGAACAAATATATCCATACTACAAGAACTTAATATTGAAGAAGGCTGGCTAGTAAAGAGGATTAAACATAGAAAACTTAAATATTTTGAACATACTAAACGTCATGAGAATTTGGAGAAGACAGTCTTGGGAGGGTAAATATTTGGGGAAAAAAAAGAGGAAGACCAAGGTGAAGATGGCTGCAAGACATCGTTAATAATCTGCAAATGGTTGCATCAGCAGCAGGACATCTTGCTTACAACCGAGAGGCCTACAGGAAAGCTGTTAGGGAGGCAAAGTTCCGCAAGAGACACGCAAATGACTGACTGACTGAATAAAGTGTTTGGATAAACGTTAAGAACGAGAGAGACATGCTTGCAGTTTTAAAATAAAATGTAGCCCTGCTAGGCCTTACAGGCACATAAGGATGTGGTGTTAGTGCTTGACCTGTCAGCACACAAGATGATGATGTGGTCAGCATCACGCCTGGCCGCCTTTACTTTCCCACAAATCCAGAAGTCAGGTACAGCTGGGTGACGTGGACGCCTCTGGCCGAATTCGAACCCCCGACCTTCGTTATGAGAGACTAGTGCACTAACTACTACGCCGCGAAAAAAAAACTGCGAAGATACTGTAAAATATCTGGAAATTATTTGCAGTACCAAGTGTTGTCAATGTATAAAGACACTTCATAAACATCTGTTCAATCCTTCTGTCTTTCCCTCACCGCTTCGTTACGTAATGACTGTTTACAGACTTACTGTTCATTTTGCACTGTTACCTCTTCATGTTGTCTGTCATATTTTAAAAAAAAAAACTATTTAAATGGCAGTAACCAAAGCGTGCAGTCAGAGTGGTGGAGCTGGAGATGCTGTTTTGGGTGGAGTCAGGATCGGTGGAATGATTCCTTCCTAGATGAACAAATGTGTGACTGTAGATACATACATGGATCCATTTTGAATGTATTTCTGATGAAACAGAAAGAAATGTGCCATTCTGAAGGAGTCGGAGATAGAAAAATTTGAGGGCTCGGATTAGCAAACTTAGCGTCTTGACTCCACAGCCCAGACAAGAAGTAAGCTTTAGTGAGAACAAAACATCACAAATTTATGAAATGATTTTGAAAAGCTCTGTAATATCATACTGTCAGAGCACTCTGCTAATCCACGACGATAAAAACGATCATTCACGTTTAAACACCAGAAAACACTGCTAGCAGTTCACTTCTCATAGAGATCTTGGTGAATCAGACGGGACTAGCGGGGGTTCTAATTGCGTAAACTGTACTTGTAACCCATACCAGATGGTGAACATGATAAGAAAAAATATGTTTGGACTTACCTTTACACATATTTGATATTTATCCTGTGTGTGACTCATTATTTCAGGCAGCTAAAACTTAGGTATGTTTGTTGCTTCCATACATGAAGTTTTGAAATGAACCCCCAGCAGGTCAGACTTCTGCTGGGTAGGTTTAAAAGTTTAACTCTTTAGACATAATATTTATTCAATAAAAGCGAAGGGACAGTTTCTGTTTTTAAACACACGTTTGATAAAGCATAGGAAGATTAATTGTTTAGAAAAGTTTTGAACTAAGATTATTACATGCATAATTCATGAATATTTGATCTTTGTTCTGTCGTTTTCATGGTCTGATTTTTTTATGACTAACGTAATGGCGGCGACAATCGTTTTGCACAGTGGGATTGCTTATAAAATATTAAATATGAAAAAAGAAGGGAAAAAAAGCATAAATAGCACTCTGGGGATAAATGCGACATTATGCAATTTTGTGAGAGATTCAGCAGCTTGAGAAATATCTGTGAGCAGTACAATGGATTGCAACACAGCAGTAGTAAGAAGAGAAACTCAATCACGAACTATAGACGAAGCATTAGCTTTCCCATTCTTATGTGAAATATTAGACAGGTAGGTAACATTACAAACTAACTTTGCTACTGATTAAATGTTAAAAATATAATAGTTTAATTAAGTTAATTAGACGTTCGTGTATAATTCTCTTGATAAATTTTAATATCAGAACAAAGTTGGAAACCAGCAAATAAAAGAAGCAAAATTGGCAGATGAAGCCGTAGATAAACTAAATATATAGAAGAGAGGAAAGAATTCAGTTTATATGTCTTTCATTTACAGTATAATAACCAGTTCATATGTTTATCATTTACAATATATATACCATTTCATATGTTTATCACTTGCAGTATATATACCAGTTCATGTTTATCATTTACAGTATTTATACCAGTCCATTTGTTTATCATTTACAGTATATATATATATATATATATATATATATGAGTATATATAGATAGTCCCATAGCAAATGCCATAGGGGATGAAGCATTAGAGACCTCATTATGCTGGGCCATCAGTGTATGAGGTGGGGCGGCCAGTTCCTTTCCTCGCTGCCTTTCCTTCCCAGATTTTCTCTGGTATCAATTTTACAGGCTGGGTTGACCTCGGGGCCGTATTGGTCAAGGAAAAAAAAAAAAAAACCCACTTAGCTGGAGATTTGAACCCTCGGCCATTTGGCTGCTACGCGAGTGCTCTAACCACTATGCTAGCCACCAGTTCATGTGTTTGTCATTTACAATATATATACTAGTTTATTATGTTTATTATTTACTACAGCATATATATATATATATATTATATATATATATATATATATATATATATATATATATATATATATATACAGGTTTATATATTTATCATTTACAGTATATTTCCCAATTTATTATTTTTATAAATTACAGCATTTATACTAGTTTGTATGTTTATCATTTATAGCATTTATACCAGGTTTCCATGTCTCTTTTTATCTACCCTTACTTCTGTTCCCCTGTGGTGTCCATCTTAGTGCTAAGTTTGGTAGTGAGTTGTCAGTCATCCAGAACACATGCCCCAACCATTGCCAGCATCTTTCCTCAATAATTGCTGTCAGTGGCTTCAACTGGATTTCTTCCAACAAGATGTTATTTCTTATGGTGTTTGGCCAAAATATTCTTATAATTCTTCATAAACATTTAGCCTGGAAAGAATTCAGCTTGTTTTCTTATAGTTTTGGTGATTTTCCAGGATTCACTTCCGTAGAGTAAATATTTTGGACACATTAATCAATCAAGTGCCGTGCTGCGTGGTGTAGGTGATCATTTCTCTCCACAGTTCCCTGTCTTTAGACTTGATTATGAGATCCACCTGTGACTTTCTTCCTAGCCACACTGACAGCCCATCCAGTAACTTCTTTCTCTGTCTTCCTCTGTCTCTTCTTCCTTCAGTTTTTCCAGTTGCCACAATGTGTTCCAATTTTCCTCTTCTCAGAAAATGTCCTACAAATCTCGCTTGTCTGCCTCTGATCTTTGCTATAATTTGCCTTTTAACTCCAGCCTCTCTTAAGACTTCTTCGTTAGTTTTATTAGCTGTCCATTGACACATTAAACGTCATGATAATTCAGTGAAGACCATCTTGGAAGGGTACATAATGGGAAAAAGAAAGAAATGAAGATCAAGGTGAAGATGGCTGCAAGACATTGATGATCTACAAATGGATGCATCAGCAGCAGAGCATGTTGCTTACAACTGAGAGGCCTACAGGAGAGGTGTTAGGGAGGCAAAGTTCCGCAAGGGACATGCAGATGACTGACTGAGACTAGTACACTTAGAACATTACTCTTAAATAACCTGATTTTCATCTTCGTGCTTAGTTTTTTAGATATTTTTATAGTGTGCAACATTGCAAAAGCCTGGTTTGCTCTAGTAAGTCTGTTGCTGATGTCCTCTGTGCTGTCTCTGTTTTCTACTACTCTACTACCAAGATATACAAATTCGTTGACCTCCTCCACTAGTTTGTTATCTACTCTCAGTACATTTCTGTTCTTCACATTTTGGTTCATTAACCTTATCTTTCCTACATTGATCTTTAATCCTATATTGTTAGCATTCTGAGTTAACTTGTTTATTTTATCTTGTATATCTTTGTGCCTGCTTGACAGAAGACAAATGCCGTCGGCAAAGTCAAGGTCCTCCAGAACTGTATCAAGTGTCCATTGTAATCCTTTTAATTCTTGTACAAAGTTTAGAACTGTTGTGATGTGGTGTTCTCCATCTTCACTGTCTTCATTACAGCATCAGCTACAGGGGAAAAGGGTCACAGCCACATGGAGATAATGAGCAAACCAGCAATTACTTCTTGTACAAAGTTTAGTACTGTTGTGATGTGAAGTTCTGCATCTTCACTGCCTTCACAGAATGATGAACATCAAGTGGCAAGATAAAGCAACCACTCTGAAGCTTATGTTAATGATGACAGTGCTAAGCAGCAGAATATTGAGATGGCTGGGGCATCTGACAAGAATGGATGGCAGCTGTCTTCACAACCAGGTTCTGGCAAACTTACGGAGGTAAGAACAAGGTAGCCCTAAACTGAGGTATAAAAATATTTATAAATCATCAGTGCCAGATTTTTCTATCAGTCATGGGGTCTGGGAAAATATGGGCATTAGCATCATAGCCCTATGTGCTTCTAAGGCATGACAAGATTACCTTTTTTTTTTTTATGAGGTCTGGAAAGAGCTTGGGAAAGACTGAGTCATGCGTAGAGTGATGCTGTGCAAAGGAAATGGGGAGGAAATGAGGACCAAACTTGAAGTTACAAGAAGAAAGCACAAGGATGCTGTACCTTGCAGCACAATTATTGCCTGCTGTTACTGTAGCCAGCTATGCAGATCGAACAGAGTCAGCAATGAGAGGAGCAGCTCAGCTAGATGATGCTTGGCAAAACCTGCAACAGCTGATATCTGCCTGCTTCAAAGCTGTCTCCTTAGAGGAAAAGTGCACATTATTATGTGACAGAATCAATGTTGTATGTACAATTTTTTCATGCCAACATTTTTTTTTGTGTGTACAGTCTGCAGCTGAAATAAAATTAAGAAGAAAAAAATGTTTCTGTTTTGTTTCAGTTAACTTTCTCAGTTTTAATGGGTCTCTCATCAGAGAACCGTGACGTTCAGGACACTTGTACTTACTTGAGGTAGGTCTCAAGTTAGTGTCACCTGTTGTTTGGTTATTACTGTCCTGTAGAAAAGGAAATAAAAAAAATGTTTTTAAATAAAGATATTTAGTATATGAAGAAATGTACATGCATAAAAAGAATATAATAATTATCACACAATTTTTATCATCCCATTTCATCTTGTGTTCTTGATATCTTCTTTAACCTTTCTCCTCATTTGCTGTTTTGCGAGGGGAGGGGAGTTTTTTTTTTTAAAGCTTACCTTTGTTTTTGTTATTTATTTATTTTTTTTTTTTGGTGGTATCTTGAGACATAGGGAAGTACTGCTGGCCATGTCACATTTACTCATGCAGTTTGCAGATATATGTGCACTTATCAGTGCTTCACATTCTCTTCTTCTACTCTAACAAATGTGTAAACTTCTATGTGATATGTTGTGTGTAATTCTTATATTCTGTAGCCTCCTTACAAGTTGGAGACAGGATGCGTATCACATTTTCTATGGAAAACTGGGAAAGAATTCACTGTGATCTTTTATGTGATCTATCACAGAACAAAGACACAACTTGAGGTAAAGTCCTGACCAAGTTTCTTCACAGTTTATTTAGCAAAGTGGTGAAATGGACAAAATTTGTTGACTTGCATCCAGTACTTGAAGGTATTTTCATACAGAATCAGGTAGTGAAGTCAGATGAAAAAATAAGAATTGTGTCCCTTTGCATTTGCATGCTGTAGTGTTAGTGCCTTCACATTACTAGACCATAACATTGTGAGGTAGGGTGTCATGCACCTGTCTTTTCTGCCTTAATTTTCCCCCCCCCCAGGGACCCCAGGCGCTCATTCCTTAGGTTGGGTCAGCCCTCCCCCCCCCCCCAAAAAAAAAGATCTACTTTAATGGGACACAAGGACCTTCTGATTGACAGGTGAGAGCACTAAAATCACTACACCATCATGGCATGCGATAAAGCACAAAAGAAAATTTTAGACACGAGATTGGAGTGCTGAAACTTGTTTGTTGAAGACACTCACACTTAATATTACTTAGACAAGAGATTAGAGTGCTAAAATTTGTTTGTTGAAGACACCCACACTTAATATTACTTAGACAAGAGATTGGAGTGCTAAAACTTGTTTGTTAAAGACACCCACACTTAATATTACTTAGACAAGAGATTGGAGTGCTAAAACTTGTTTGTTGAAGACACCCACACTTAATATTACTTAGACAAGAGATTAGAGTGCTAAAATTTGTTTGTTGAAGACACCCACACTTAATATTACTTAGACAAGAGATTGGAGTGCTGAAACTTGTTTGTTAAAGACACCCACACTTAATGATATAGAAGATTTTGAACATGTATGCAGATTTGTTTGTAGCAAGTTGGTTGTGTGCCCTGTGCAGTTGCTTGTCGCATAAATCCACACGTAATTATATAAAATAGTTTAATAATTCATACAAATTAGAAACAATATGATTCTAATAAATTGATCAAATTATTGCTCAGTTTGGTCAGTGGTTCCTTGTCATACTTAGTGATAAAAGTTTTTTCTTCGTAATATAATTGATAGTCCATGTACATTTGAAGTTTTAGCCTGTGATGACATAGAAATTTCTTAGTAACTTTTTTTCACAAGAGAAGAATAATATAAGAGCTCATTATCTGAAGTGAAAGCAGGATGTATATGATTTCTGTGCTCAAGTTGTTGCTTGTGTTGTTAGTAGCATTATCAAGGTTAGTGTTTTTATATGTCATTTTTTCCCCACTCTTAGAGAAAGATGGTTTGAGGGCAGAGCAGCAACATGCAAGAGTGAAGTCCTGTTACTGGGTTCAGCAGTCATGTAGTGAAGTGGAGGAAACCTTAAAGTCCTGTTACTGGGTTCAGCAGTCATGTAGTGAAGTGGAGGAAACCTTAAAGTCCTGTTACTGGGTTCAGCAGTCATGTAGTGAAGTGGAGGAAACCTTAAAGTCCTGTTACTGGGTTCAGCAGTCATGTAGTGAAGTGGAGGAAACCTTAAAGTCCTGTTACTGGGTTCAGCAGTCATGTAGTGAAGTGGAGGAAACCTTAAAGTCCTGTTACTGGGTTCAGCAGTCATGTAGTGAAGTGGAGGAAACCTTAAAGTCCTGTTACTGGGTTCAGCAGTCATGTAGTGAAGTGGAGGAGACCTTAAAGTCCTGTTACTGGGTTCAGCAGTCATGTAGTGAAGTGAAGGAGACCTTAAAGTCCTGTTACTGGGTTCAGCAGTCATGTAGTGAAGTGAAGGAGACCTTAAAGTCCTGTTACTGGGTTCAGCAGTCATGTAGTGAAGTGAAGGAGACCTTAAAGTCCTGTTACTGGGTTCAGCAGTCATGTAGTGAAGTGAAGGAGACCTTAAAGTCCTGTTACTGGGTTCAGCAGTCATGTAGTGAAGTGAAGGAGACCTTAAAGTCCTGTTACTGGGTTCAGCAGTCATGTAGTGAAGTGAAGGAGACCTTAAAGTCCTGTTACTGGGTTCAGCAGTCATGTAGTGAAGTGAAGGAGACCTTAAAGTCCTGTTACTGGGCTCAGCAGTCATGTAGTGAAGTGGAGGAGACCTTAAATAGTTGAACTGAGACTTCTTGTGAAACCATTGTGCCCTCTGTCAGTTCTCATCCCAGAACATGCTTGTCCAGTTCTGCCTTCAGACTGGGTTCACTGGAGCATTTCAAGAGACTGACATCAGCCAACCCTTCTTATCATGAGAAACTTGTACTCTAACTACTACACCACTCCACACAAGACAGACATCCCATCTTGGTGGCAGAAGAGTGTATTAATAAATGAAGTTGGACATTTTCCTTCATGCTGATCATGTTCCACTCTCACATCATTTTACATTTTTGTTTCATTTTCTCTTTAATTTCATCATTCATTTCTCACTAAGTAAATAAATCTCTGTTTTGTTCCATTTATGATGATATTCAGTGCAGTTTTATTTTGTATTTTCTAATAAAATTTTGAGGAGCAGCATTATCCTTGACCTAATGACTTAAACAAGGTCTGGGAAAATTTACTCTTGCTAAAATTTCATAAATAATTAATTGATGAAAGGAAAGCTTGTCATGTGACGTGAGAACGACGATGTTAGAAGATGCATGTGCAAGGTAACTGGAACTTTTTCTTTTTAGCTGTTCTGTGACCAGTTTTGCAGATCCAACATTGGTAGAGTCAGTCATGAGAGGAGCTCTTCAACAAGATGGTAGGACCAACAGCAGTTGATATCTGTCTGTGTCATCTTCTTAAACAAGATGATGCTTAGTAGGACCCACACCATTTGATATCTGCCTGCATTAGTGTCATCATCCTAAACAAAAAATGCTGGTAAGTTACATGAGCCACACAGTTATACAGTAAATTGATGTATAATTTTTCTGTAAGACCACATTAAAGAGCAATTATGATACAAGACTTGATGATGAATTTATGAGTGTGGTTCACAGAGAGAACTTGATGATGAATTTATGAGTGTGGTTCACAGAGAGAACTTGATGGTGGCCAAAGATTTGTTTTTCCTCTCAGTGCACAAAGTTCATATCCACCAAACTTGTGATTGACTGATAGCTTGAACATGCATACAGAAGTTTGACACTGCGTTATAACAAGTGTTTGATTACATATGTTTGTTATATATAATTGTGAATGTTTTTTAGTCATGTTTTACTTAATAAATGAACAAAGTAAAAAAAAATGTATGGCGTTTTCTCAT
The DNA here is from genome assembly GCA_009760885.1 of Achatina immaculata. Classification (NCBI taxonomy): domain Eukaryota; kingdom Metazoa; phylum Mollusca; class Gastropoda; order Stylommatophora; family Achatinidae; genus Lissachatina; species Lissachatina immaculata. The sequence goes on from CM019693.1 coordinate 10,355,289, forward strand.
TAATTTTTTCTAGAGAAACCAGGGGCAGATAATTACAAGAATCAAGATTCAGCAGTATTGTTCTTTTTTCTGTATTTTTGTTTTTTCCATTTTCAACAATTCTTTGTCTCTTGAATCTGAAATACATCACATTCTTCTGTACTTTTGTCTCATGAGTTTGTGACTTATACCACATTCTCCTTCAGGTCCATACTTTTCTGGCTGTGTTCGATGACATATACTGTTCTACATTTTACTGTGATGACTCCTTCATCTTTCCCATTTGCTTTTATTATAATCATGTGCTCTTAACTTGTTACTGATACTCTCTCTCTGAACCTTAAGTGCCCAGGGCACATGGGGCTTCCGCAAGGGTTTTCCACAAATGCCTGTCCTTCGCCTTTTTTTTCTGCTCTTGCCCAGGTGAGCCCTCTATTGCTCAACATCCTCTCTGTTGTTCATCTCCATGTCTCTTTTGGTCTACCCTTACTTCTGTTCCCCTGTGGTGTCTGATACTGGTAACTAGTATTATGTTGATTGGACAGTGTGAAAGTTGTGTGTGTATAACAGCAGACATATTCACAAGCCCAGTTCTTAATACAAGTTTGAACATGAAGAGTTGTTTTGCATGTTTCTTTTGTTTTTGTTTTTTTTGTGGTCAGTTTGTGCAGCATAGTTTAAGACTGTTTAGTCATGGGGGAATACAAGTGTGAGTTTAAATGTTGTGGTCAGTGTTTAGTTTGCCACATTCTGTTCATACTGTATTTATTTAGCCATTCTTTTTGTCATGCTGATTTCTGTTGGACTTCATCCTCTGTCATGAGTTTATGACTGGAGCCTGCTTTTTTCACAATCACACAAGAAAAAAGTCCAAGGGAGCGAAGCAGTGGCCAGAAAATCAGTCCTGTTCTACCAGTCCTCTTGCCTGGAAAATTCTCATGTGGGAAGTTGCAAACAAAGCTAGGGGAATATTCTGGTGCCCCATTAAATTAGTTAGACTCTTGTGAAAAGAAATGCCTGAGGAAAATACTTGGCATAAAGTGGAATAAATTCAAGAATGTTGCACAGGTAAGGCAGATGAGTGAACCTGTCTCATGGGTGGTCAGAAGGAGGTGGTGGACATGTATCAGTCACATGATGAGAAGAAGCAGTCAGAGGATCCCAAAACAAGCTATCGCAGCCATTTGGCTAAGATCAAAGTGTCCTCTTAGCAGGTACCCCGATCAACATGCCCTTTGGTTAAACAAAAGCCTCATTAGTTTTTAACTAAGATGCATGAGGCCTGCCCTGCACATTGAATGCTGGGGGGGAGGGGGGTATGGGTCCACATCTCATTACTGGTGGACCCAGTTTGCAGTACCACTGGGTCATGGCCTATTGTTTTGTGGTCTTAAAAAAAAAACAAGCTATCAAGTGGAACGCAACAGGACAAAGAAAAAGAGGTCAGTCACATGAAACTCTAAAGAAGTTGTTAAGAGAGGCCAAATTAGTAGGCATAAAATCCCTTGACCAGGTTGAAAAACTACTCAAAAACTGGAAAAGTTGACAAACTACCATGTGAGCCCTATGTGAGTTTAGCATCACTGGAAGCATGTAAGATGTAAGAGCATTAGGTTGAATGATACTGTCTTCGTTATTTTTTACTTATTTAAGACTATAAATTTCTTAAAATGAGTTGCTCATTATCAATTTTTCATGTTATCTTTGTGTCGGCAAATAGAAATTTGATGATGATTTGTTCCAACCCAAAACACCATGCACTGATGCAGAGAAAGTATTTTGTGGTTGCAGGTGTTATTAGAGATACAAGACTACAGCATGTCTGACAGAAGGTCTACAGATTCCCTGACAGTTAGATCAGGTGCTTGTTTTGTAGTGTAATAGAAGTGAAGGAAAAAGAACACTTAAAATTTTGTGAAAATAAAATTAATTAACCCATATTCTGGTAAATTATTTGGTTTTAAAATGAAATAAGTGTAAAATATTTGCATTGTTTTTTTGTGAAATCTCAAATTTGTGAAAGTACTATACTGATGCAGTGTTCAGTACATCATTCTGTCTACTTTTTTGTGAAGTCCTCAGTATTCAGTACATAATCCTGTCTACTTTTCTGTGAAGTCCTCAATGTTCAGTACATCATCCTGTCTTTTTTTTTGTGAAGTCCTCAGTGTTCAGTACATCATCCTGTCTACTTTTTTGTGAAGTCCTTAATGTTCAGTACATCATCCTGTCTACTTTTTAAAAATTTCATCTAGAAAGTTTGCCACTGTCAAGTAGGGACTTTGTTCTCTGCATCTTTGTAATCAGGTCTATGATCACTGGAAAATATTGCCAGCTGTAGGAGAAATGTTCTTAGTTAGAGATGAGTGCAGTCTGCAGCAAGTTAAGCTTCCATCTATGATGACAACCACAAAGTCTGCAGCAAGTTAAGCTTCCATCTATGATGATAACACAAAGTCTGCAGCAAGTTAATCTTCCATCTATGATAACAACACAAAGTCTGCAGCAAGTTAAGCTTCCATCTATGATAACAACACAAAGTCTACAGCAAGTTAATCTTCCATCTATGATGACAACACAAAGTCTACAGCAAGTTAATCTTCCATCTATGATGACAACACAAAGTCTGCAGCAAGTTAAGCTTCCATCTATGATGATAACACAAAGTCTGCAGCAAGTTAAGCTTCCATCTATGATGACAACACAAAGTCTGCAGCAAGTTAAGATTCCATCTATGATGACAACACAGAGTCTGCAGCAAGTTAAGCTTCTGTCTATAATGACAACACAAAGTCTGCAGCAAGTTAAGATTCCATCTATGATGACAACACAAAGTCTGCAGCAAGATAAGATTCCATCTATGATAACACAAAGTCTGCAGCAAGTTAATCTTCCATCTATAATGACAACACAACGTCTGCAGCAAGTTAAGATTCCATCTATGATGACAACACAAAGTCTGCAGCTATAGCAGTATTCGTGTAACAACTGTTGGCTTGATAGTAAGGGCATTATTATGGGTTTTTCTTTTTGAATTTTCCCGTGCTGAGATCCTTCGAGAAGGTCACGGAGGCTGCAGAACCCGTGACAGGGAATTGTGGGGGGCAAGACTGAGTGGGTGGAGTCAGTTTTGGTTTGAACGTGGAACTTGGTGGACGTTTTTGTATTTTTTTTTGGTGCTGTGTGATGTCTTCGTGGAACATATGAACGTTATAGTTGTACTGTAGTTGTACGTATGAATGGACTGGCCACATGGCAGGTATAACCAGCCGGCAGTCAGATTTAATGTTATTTTCATCAACATTATCATCATTCCATCAATAAATGATCCAAGTCACCGTTACCCAGGATTTACTTGACTATCTGTACCAGTTGTCGTCAACGTGAGGTTTTGTAGAGCCTGGATGAGAAGTATGTCTGGAACAGTGTTTAACTAATCCAGCAAGTGAGAGCTAGAATTCTGTGTATAACTAGTCCAGTAATCTCAACTCACGAAGATCAAGATGAAAGTCTACTCTGTTATTCACGTGCGTAATGTCATCACTACGATACGATATGGCCTAAGTAAAGCCCCATTAACACACTGTACACATCAACAGTGCAGACAGAAAGAACAAGACTACCAAAATCCTGTTATACAGCATGTTAAGCTTCCGTCTGTGATGACAACATGAAAAGTATATTCATACACAACATCTATGCAATAAATGCTAGAAAAACTGCACACACGGGTATTGTAATGGAACTAACATTAAAATATTACAGTAACAACTTTATAAAAGTGTACATCTCTTTATGTCTTCAGCCCCTGATAATCATCAACATAAAAGCCAACAAAAGAGGAATTACAGACCTGCTTCTTGCCCTCTGCTACGTTCTGATTTCTTGAAAACTGAGGTCCTACAACTGAGTGATGGCATTCTCAGATAACGTCTGCCAGCTGGCGGTCAGTTCTATCCCGGTTCACAGGGGAAATCTACGGCGGATTCCACAAACTATTTCTACCAAAGTTGATAAATCATTGTGGTCCAGATCCCGCAGTCGATATTCCTGACTTAAAGACCTTTCATCTCAAGTCACCCCTAAAGTATGCCTTTCTGTCCGTACTTTGTTCATCAGTGAAGCTCTTGTATTGGACAGCTCTAATGGCCAAGACGGTTATCTGTGAAAGGATCATTGTTGTTTGAGAGCGCATGGCTATCGGCTATGGCCGTAGTTCCTTTTTTAAACTGAAGGACGAATTTTCCAAATACATTTAAGCTACGCGCCACCATCTTGTATGTATCATCGCATTAACTGGCAATTACCGGTAACTTACCAGTTAAAAGAGAGAAAGGGGAGAGAGCAAGTTTTAAAGGTCGTAAGTAACCAAGACAGGCTTTCGGTTGGAGGGTAATCTGGCCAGTAGTATGCTAAAAGCCGCAGGCGATGGTTGGGACATATGCTCTGAATGACTGACAACTCACTACCAAAAATAGCACTAAGATGGACACCACAGGGGAACAGAAGTAAGAGTAGACCAAAAGAGGCATGGAGAAGAACAACAGAGAGGATGTTGAGCAATAGAGGGCTCACCTGGGCAAGAGCGGAAAAAAAAGGCAAAGGACCGGAGTTTGTGGAAAACCCTTGTGGAAGCCTCGTGTGCTCATGGCACTTAAGGTTGAGAGAGAGAGAGAGCTCATATGATGCTCATTTTTCGTGGAGGAGAATCAGCCAGTTTTGACTTTGGTTTAGTTTGTGGTGTTTTGTAACTAGTAAAAATGCAAACAAGGTAAGACAAGGATGTCACATGTTCATGCTGATGTTTGTAGAGTGTGTTTAATGTTACGTTAGAGAAGAAAGCAATCTTCAACAAGACTGACAAATTATTTGCTTCAGGTTACCACAACCAGCTGGCCTGCGTTTTATTTTTGTGCCAGGTCCGGGGGGGGGGGGGTAATGATTGAGCGGACAGACTTGCTGGAATGGCAACAGTGGAGGGTGGAGAGTGGAGAGTGGAGGGTGGAGAGGCAACTGATCGGGCTGATAACCTTAACGCTCTCAGAGAAGCTGGTAGACTCCCTGATTCGAGCAACAGTTCCCCAGAGAAGCTGGTAGACTCCCTGATTCGAGCAACAGTTCCCCAGAGAAGCTGGTAGAGTCCCTGATTCAAGCAACAGTTCCCCAGAGAAGCTGGTAGAGTCCCTGTTTCAAGCAACAGTTCCCCAGAGAAGCTGGTAGAGTCCCTGTTTCAAGCAACAGTTCCCCAGAGAAGCTGGTAGAGTCCCTGTTTCAAGCAACAGTTCCCCAGAGAAGCTGGTAGAGTCCCTGATTCAAGCAACAGTTCCCCAGAGAAGCTGGTAGAGTCCCTCATTCAAGCAACAGTTCTGAACCTACAACAGTGGACAGATTTCTGGAACACAACGTCAAAGGTGGAATGACCAGACAAGAGCGCTACAAAGAGTGCAAAGAAGACTGGTCAGTCAACACGGAACTGGTATGTCAGCCATCAAACAAAGACTGGTCAGTCAACATGGAACTGGTATGTCAGCCATCAAACAAAGACTGGTTCATCAACACAGAACTGGTATGTCAGCCATCAAACAAAGACTGGTTCATCAACACAGAACTGGTATGTCAGCCATCAAACAAAGACTGGTTCATCAACATAGAACTGGTATGTCAGCCATCAAACAAAGACTGGTTCATCAACACAGAACTGGTATGTCAGCCATCAAACACTGGTGGGAATACTGAAGATGGGATCGGAGCGCTTATGGATTAATCATCCGATGCACAGTGGTGATAATCCATCGACTAACTGACTAGAAAAGACATTATAACATGTCGAATGTTGTATTGAGGAAACCGGTATTTCAGAAAGTACTTCATGCAAGTACTTCAAGAGAGGTACAATACTGCCGGTTGAGAAGAATGCAAGCGCCATCACTGATACCGTAAACCCTTCATTGTCTTTACTCAGTGGATGGAACTTAATAACGCAGCCACGAAACGCCCGACAATGTTCGGAGGATCACTTAAGGTTCACAGGCCACAGGTTAGGAGCCAGATAGGACATAGGTATAACTGAGGTATGCACATCGAGGTTTGGAACATAGGTATAACTGAGGTTTACACATCGAGGTTTGGAACATAGGTATAACTGAGGTATGCACATCGAGGTTTGGAACATAGGTATAACTGAGGTTTACACATCGAGGTTTGGAACATAGGTATAACTGAGGTTTACACATCGAGGTTTAGGACATAGGTATAACAGGTTTACAAATCGAGGTTTACTATGCAGGACCAAAGACAGTTTGTTGAATGTGGCTTTGATAAATCCATATCTTTCGGGTCTATATGGTTTCCTTCAATGCTGTTCCTTTTTCCAATGATGATGTTGGTGATGATGGTGATGATGATGATGATGATGATGTTGATGATTTATAACAATATTAATTTTAAGAAAATAAATTACATTGCAGTAATCACCCTTCAGGCCCCTTTAAAAAAAAGGCTCAGCGGGGCCGCCAGTTGGTTACCGTCAACTACAGAATTGAGTGCGAGGAACCTCTACTGTATACAAGTATCTTATATACCATCATCTATAGAATTAAGAGAGAAGAGCCTTTATTTTATACAAGTATCTCATATACCATCGTCTGGAGAATTAAGAGAGAAGAGCCTTTACTTTATACAAGTATCTGATATACTATCATCTACAGAATTAAGAGAGAAGGGCCTCTACTGTATACAAATATCTGAGTATCTAGCAACATACATATCGTGAGAAATACAAGACTGGCTACTGTTTAATCACATACAGCACTCCAACCTCTCTCTCTCTCTCTCTCTCTCTCTCGCTCTGTGTGTAAGAGAGAGACATGACGGACTCGAACTGTGGAATCATATAGGTCGTGCAGCCGCGTCGCCAGGAGACACCACACTATCCACTTGGCCTACATACAGTTCCAGGTGTCGCAGGTAATTCTTTCGGCATTTTTCTTTGTCCACTAATTTTTAAAAGCCGACTATACAACACTGGGCTACATCACTTTATTGTGCGAAAGCTTCGTTGTTTCTCATTTGAAAAATTTAATAATGAAGCACATTACCTCTATCTGGCCGCTGCTGGCGAGATTCTTCAGCTGTCGCGCATTTCAGCCAATGAAGAAAAATGTGATTAGGGGTGCTGCGCGGCGCCGTCGTGGAAAAAGTGAAGGAAAGGATAAAGTGAAGTGACCAGTGGTCTCGAGGTCAGGACTACTCAAATCACGGCACCTCTGCTCTAAGGGCCGGGCACGTCCTATAAACACCCATACTGGGGCAAATTGCCTAAACCAGCTTAACCCAGGGTTAAAACTAAGACTTTACTGGCGAGATTCTTCAGCTGCCGTGCGTGGAGCGAAACTCCTCCCGGCCAATGAAGAAAATGAGACTAGGGTTGCCGTGCGGCGCCGCTGTGAAAAGGTGATGGAAAGGATAAAGTGAAGTTTAATCGGTATTTCCAGTATTCTCTCGGCGAGAGCTACTCATACCACGGCACCTCTGCTCTAGAGACAGGCAACGTCCGATATACACCAATACCGGTGAAATATGCCTAAACCGGCTTAAACCAGGGGAGAAACTTGATGACTACTCATGACACGGTACCTCAGCTCTAGAGGTCGGTCACGTCCTAAACACGCCCATACTGGGATAATACGCCTAAACCGGCTTAACCCAGGGGTGAAACTTATTAGTGGCGAGGATTCGTCCTCCTGGACAAAAGCTCCGTCCTGGTCACAACTAGGAAGGGTAGCGGGCACGATCACAAAATGCTGAAGTCGGAGACACTGGACCAGGGCAGTCTAGATAGGCAACCACCTCTCACTCGACGGGGATGTATGCGTATCCTAATCACGCTGAGGTTTTCCGGTGAGAAAGTCCAACGCTGGACTGGATTGGCAACCACCTCTCACCCTGCGGGGATACACGAATATCCCAAAACACGTCGAGGTTTTCCAGTGAGAAAGTCCAACTCTAGATTAAACTGGTGCAACGAAAACCACGGTGTCACGCAATCCCGCTTCTGCGACCCACCGAGAATACAGGCCCAAGCCCTGCGATACTCTGAACCTCTTGTGGTCCTCTCGGGGATCTCGTGTGGTCCTTTCGGGACAGGAGTAACTTCAATAGGATCACGGGGCGGTCTCAGCTTGGCAAAACTAACAAGTGTCCAGACCTGAGAAATCTCACTCGTTTCTCTTTGTTTCTCTCACCATCTGACATCAACTTATCTGATACTTTCCGTGACTTCTTATCTTTCATAATTTTATAATGCAGTTTTCTTAAGAGAACTCTTGCGTTTCGCAAAGTCGCTGACATGCATCTGGCGCGAGTCTCTCGCTTCAGGCTGGTCAGGACATCTGGTTCAGAGAACGCGTTGACTCTTTCAGAGTTATGTAAGCATGTCCGGCAGAGTGTCAGAAGAGAAAGGTTTGTAGGGGCATCAACTCTTAAAGCGCTGCTACTAGCACTGTGATCTATCTATCTATCTATCTATCTATCTATCTATCTATCTATCTATCTATCTATCTATCTATCTATCTATCTATCTAATGTTTAAACTATGTTGCTAGGCTCCACCACTGCCAGCAAATCCACATGATGTTTTTTTCTCAGCGTGAGCCGATCTGCTCACAGGCACGCACTCAAAGAGACCTGTAATACTTCATCTGTTATAGAATTAAATCTGTCAGTTTCACGTCAGGTATTTCCAGCTCTGTTCACAAACAAAACAAAACAAAAATAACGAAACCTTCTTCGCAGGGATTTCCCTTCAAAGAAAGCGCTTGTGATTTTAGACCAGACAGGGAGAAAACTTTTTTTTTGTAAAGATATGTTTGTAAACAGAGAAAACTTCAATGTTTGATCCTTTCTCAAATTCACCGAACATTATATATATATATATATATATATATATATATATATATAACTCTCTAAGTGTTTCTCCGCCTCTCTCAGAGACAAACACTGACTATATATATATATCTTGTATATCTCTCTAAATGTTTCTCTGCCTCTATAAGAGACAAATACTGACAATATATCTCTCTAAATGTTTATCTGCCTCTCTCGGAGACAAACACTGACTATTTATCTCTCTAAATGTTTCTATGCTCTTTAAGAGACAAATATTACCTATATCCTAGAGAAAGCCTGTGCAATCAAAGACGATTATGCTGCAGTGACCCCAGTATTACTGTGGAGCAGGAACCAGTGATGACGAGGACTATCCAACCTCGTCGAGGTGCTCTTCATAACAGGACTGTCTCTTATACTCTTTTCAACCCTCTCCAACCTGGGTAAATGCTTAAAATATAAGCTTGACAGTTTTGTGGAGATCATTGAAGAACGTTTGGGAAAAAATGTTTGAGCGAATCGTCATACCGTTGGTGATGTGTACCTTGTATATGCATATATGTACACACACATCCTTGTAAACTAGAAAAGCTATGCTGTAGTTCCTTCTCATCCCCCTCCCCTGAAAATAGAAACTTCAGAACTAGAGTATTTTCAAACTCTAGTATTAGGTTTGTGAAAAGGGTAGGGCATAAAATAGAGGAACATTTTCCTGCCCCTGTAACAAAGCTCGGGATATTGTCCCTGTAACAACCACGGGATAATTTCCTACTTTGGGAAATGTTACTGCCCCTGTAGCAAAGTTTGGGATATATTCCTGCCCCTGTTATAAAGCTCGGGATGTTTTCCTGCTCTTGTAACAAAGCTTGAGACATTTTCCTTCCACTGTAACAACGCTCGAGACATGCTCCTGCCCCTATAAGAAAGCTGTGGAGATGTTCCTGCCACTATAAGAAAGCTATGGACATGCTCCTGCCTCTATAATAAAGCTATGGACATGCTCCTGCCACTATAAGAAAGTTATGGATATGCTCCTGCCACTATAACAAAGTTATGGATATGCTCCTGCCACTATAAGAATGCTATGGACATGCTCCTGCCACTATAAGAAAGCTATGGACATGCTCCTGCCACTATAAGAAAGCTATGAACATGCTCCTGCCATTATAAGAAAGTTATGGATATGCTCCTGCCACCATAAGAAAGCTATGGATATGCTCCTGCCCCTATAAGAAAGCTATAGATATGCTCCTTCCACTATAAGAAAGCTATGGATATGCTCCTTCCACTATAAGAAAGCTATGGACATGCTCCTGCCACTATAAGAAAGCTATGAACATGCTCCTGCCATTATAAGAAAGTTATGGATATGCTCCTGCCACCATAAGAAAGCTATGGATATGCTCCTGCCCCTATAAGAAAGCTATAGATATGCTCCTTCCACTATAAGAAAGCTATGGATATGCTCCTTCCACTATAAGAAAACAATGGATATGCTCCTGCCACTATAAGAAAGCTATGGACATGCTCCTGCCCCTATAAGAAAGCTATAGATATGCTCCTGCCACTATAAGAAAACTATGGACATGCTCCTGCCACTATAAGAAAGCTATGAACATGCTCCTGCCACTATAAGAAAGCTATGGATATGCTCCTGCCCCTATAAGAAAGCTATAGATATGCTCATGCCACTATAAGAAAGCTATGGATATGCTCCTTCCACTATAAGAAAACAATGGATATGCTCCTGCCACTATAAGAAAGCTATGGACATGCTCCTGCCACTATAAGAAAGCTATGGACATGCTCCTGCCACTATAAGAAAGCTATGGACATGTTCCTGCTGCTATAATAAAGCTATGGACATGCTCCTGCCACTATAAGAAAGCTATGGACATGCTCCTGCCACTGTAAGAAAGCTATGGACATGTTCGTGCCACTATAAGAAAACTATGGGCATGTTGATGCAGCTGTAACAAGTCTCGGAGGTTCCAGTATATTGTGCAAAGAACTCGCCCGTACGGTTTCTCTACTGTCCTTTCATTTTTCCTCTTTACCTTCATTAACTTTCGTTGCTGCAGCTACATATTTAACACGAGAAATTCTAGTTTTCTACGGACTTTTGATTGTATGAAATTCTAGTTTTCTCACTAATTTTTTTTCTCATAAAACGTCCAGCGCCGCAGGCTTCAAAACTCATTACTAAAGAAAAAAAACATCAAACATCCCTGAACAGATGAAGAATTTGTTGGGTATCTCTATCTGTAAAGCCACAGACGAGCAACGTATCTCTAGCACACGCGGTCTATCCCGGCTGAAGTTTTAATACCCATGGTAAATTCCTACACTGTTCCTGTAACTTTTTGTAACTCCGGCTCTTCAGCCGTACCCACCCCCGTGTTCCAGAAGTAGAAGGTGAGAGACGGCCATGTTTTTCTCTCTAACTTTTATCTACTGGCTTTTAAATCTGGCTACAAGTAGAAGGTAGAGGACTTGGGTTTGGTACCCTTCAGTTTTCGTTTTGAAGGGTAAGTCTGCGGGAGTTACGTGTTCTTGAGAAAACAGGTAAGATGGAGTTTTGTATTGGTTTGTTTTCAAATTAACTGGACAGTTTTGTAATGATAACATGTTTTGTTTCGGATGATTCTTTGAAAGTTAAAACATCCCTCTTTGTATGCTTTGATGGCCACATTTTTTTCCGTTTAGAAAATCTGTTTCTTTGAAAACTAAGGGAGTTTGTGTAATATATATATATATATATATATATATATATGAGAGATTTGCATGAAAGTAAAATGTTATTTGCTCTTGAAGTGTCATTAGAGTTTCCTGAATCGCACTATTGGTAAAGATTTGGAGCTATTATATGGCATTCAAGAATAAGCTTTTCCTACCGCTGGCTTTTGACTGGCTTCTGTATGATGAGTTTCTCGTTTACATCCTTGGCAATTGTTTCTAACAGAATCGTCACGATCTTTATCATTACAGTCAAAGGCAGAGCTGAGCTTGCGTAAGTAAAGTGTTACAGATTTCAAGCCGTACCGAGAAGCAAGAAACTTTAACCTCTGTGCCCGTTACAAATTTCAAACTGTACCGAGAAGCAAGAAACCTTAACCTCTGTGCCCGAGATTTCATCCATGTCCTCTGACAGCTATCAGCTAAGTAATCACCGGTCAGTGCGCCCTGTGGCGTCTTGCAGGGCAGCCAGAAATTCTTTCCACCTCTCATAGACTAGGGTCAGTCTTTGTATTGTGCCCCATCTGTGCTCAGTTCTGCTTCTACAGTTTTCGGCCAGGTAGTCTTTGACCTTGGACTCACGAAATAAAATAACAGTTTACTTAGCAGGTAAACTGGAGTAGAAAGCACTGAAATGTAGGGCCAAACAACTGCCATGAATCTAGACCAACAACAACATTAGCTCACGGATTTTTTTTTGTTTCTTTGTTTGTTAATGCGAAACTTAGAAACCAAATATAAAGTGAAATAAATAACCTGCTTTCATTAGAGTCAGTTTGTTGACAGTTTTTTTAAAAAATTATTATAAATCACTGTTTGTGCTAAAAGTTAATTTTGATTTTTGGCAGCTTATAACAGTATATGAAGCCAAACTTTACCGGAAAGAACGCTCCAAGCAAATTAAGAGCGGGAACCTTATCTTATATCTTATATCCTTCCCGTGCCGTTAAACATCACATAGGGCTCGCAAGGTAGTTCGCCAGTTTTTCCTGTCTTCAGCGAGTCTTTCAACCTCATCAAAGGATTTTATGCCTGTTAATTTGGCCTCTCTTAATAATGTCCTCTTCAGAGTTTCACGTGGTCTGCCTCTTTTTCTTTGGCCTGTTGTGTTCCACTTGATAGCTTGTTTTGGGATTCTCTGATCATTTCTTCTCATCAAGTGACCAACATATGTCCATCTCCTTTTCCTGATCACCCATGAGACTGGTTGTTGTTCAGTCATCTGTCTTATCTTTGCATTGTTCTTGAATTCGTTCCACGTGATGCCGAGTATTTTCCTTAGACATTTGTTTTCAAAAGAGTCTAATTTCTTGTCTATTTCTTTAGTTGTTTTCCAGCTTTCGCATGCATAAATGAGCGGGAATAGAAGACACACAAAAAACAAGCCAGATGGCGTAGACGAGACATGACAAGCAAGGACAATGGAGACGGACTCTAGTGGTTTATTAAGTGTTATGAGTTCTCTTCGTTTTCTATTGGTAGCTTTGTTATGGAGAAGCATAAGAGCGGATGTCCAGTTATTTCACACAAGAAACCAGTCTGCTCACTGCTGAAACTGTGGATTCAGATTCCGGGTGATTTTTCTCTAATTGTTGACCTTTTAGATGTTCGTTACCTTTAAAAGAAAACACTGTCTTGAAAAAAAAACCTCAAGTTACAGCGCAATGTATCAATTAACGCAGAACCTATAGATCTACTGCCACTTTATTTCACTACCAGGATCACGTGGCAAAGTGAATGAAGGGTCATGTTACCCAAAAGCAGCAATGAAACTACTTTGACCTACAACACCTGAACTCCCGTCAAAAATCAAATACATGATCAAAATCAATTCTCTCAGATGTTTTACGTGATCAAAATCAATCCTGTCAGGTGTTTTACATGACCAAAATCAACTCTCTCAGGTGTTCTGCTTTCATTTCGAAGACCTGGCAGATTTCCTGTCACTTAGAATTAAGGAAAACTAACAAAGGAGAAGTTACATTTTGGTGTCCACTTGACGTAGCGCCCTCGAACTTTCTCGGCTAATTATCTCTGCCAGACGTGCAGAACCTGTTTACAACCAGCAGCCTTAGACTTAAGCAAGCGCCGTGATGGATCTGCCGGCCAAACCAGGCTTAATGTGAAGCGGCCAAGGTTTGAATGCTGATAATGAAACTGAGCACGTGTTGGGGAAATGTTTCTAGGCATAATTCAAGGTAGCTACAAAAAATGTTGCTCTGTGAGGGGAGTAAGAGAGAGAGGGAGAGGGAGGGGGGGGAGTTTAGTTATGAACATGATCGTATATAACCGGTTAGTTCATTAATAAGCAAAATATACTGGATATTAGAAAGATATCAACCTTTGATACAGGACCAGCAAAATTTCTCAAACTTTGTTGTAGGGTTAGAAAAACTTCCCAATATTTTTTAGGGTCAGTAGAACTTTCAAATACTCATTGTAGAAGCATCAAAACGAATCATCAAAACTTGATATTTGTAATAGGGTTTGCAAAATTTCCAAAACTTTATTGTAGGGACAGCAAAATGTCTTGATCGTTTTTACAGGTTCAGCAAATAAGCAAAATAACCCGAGCCTTGTTGTAGAGACACCAACATATTCTGATTTTTCTTACATGAATAGCAAAATGTCTAGAGTTTTGTCATAGGGCAGCAAAATGTCTAAGAGTTTTTTTTATAGAGATAGAAAAATATGCAGAGTTTTGTTATAGTGACAGTAAAATATAGAGTCTTGTTATAGTGACAGTAAAATATAGAGTCTTGTTATAGTGACAGTAAAATATAGAGTCTTGTTATATGGACAGCAGAATATCCCGAGCTTTGTTACAAGGACAGAAAAATGTCCTGATATTTTTCCCAAACTTCTTAACAAGCTTACAACCAGAGACTACAGATACTCAAGCTTTGCAGCTTCCATCTGTCATGGGGGAACTAAAGTATAGATCCATAGACTACAGATAGTCAAACTGTGTAGTTTCCATCTGTCACGGGGGAACTAAAGTATAGATCCATAGACTACAGATAGTCAAACTGTGTAGTTTCCATCTGTCACGGGGGAACTAAAGTATAGATCCATAGACTACAGATATCTGGATATTGAAACTCGCAATATAGATTTTAATTTTATAGTTTAAGATGACGGTTATTTGGGAGTGTCAGTGATTTTATAGCAGCAAGTAGTGAGTTTAGTACGCGACATGAATAATTAAAATAATCCAGAAAAATTACAGTGCCTAAGTTTTAGCTGAGCGAGTGGGAATACAAGAAAACAAACTAAGGGAAAGTAGTGCCACAGTTCACGCGCTTGAAACATACAGCAAAAAATTCTCCTGATCGTCATTCAACGGTCTAACACAGGTTTAGTCAAATGTAAAGTTCGTTAAAACTCGGTATTTTAACTTGGTTAATTAATGTAACCTGAAGAGATCAATTACTGAGCATATACGTAAAGTGTAAATTATTGCAATATTTTTTAAAGGGAGAAAAAGGACAGCAAAGAGGCAGAGAGACAGACAGATGGGCAGACAGATGGACGGACAGATGGACAGACGGATAGATCCAGAAAGTTAATTTAAGCTCCACTACTATAAATAGCACATCGACCCTCCCCTCCTTAACCAGATGTGGTGATAGTGACACAAGAACCTGCTATCTATGAACTCTGGTCTGGATAGGTAGACCTGATGAATATTCTCTAAGAGAAGGAGACAGCTGATGGCGAGATCTCTCTAAATTCCATATTCTTTTTTTTTTTATGATGATTACTTGTTCTTTACAAAAAAAATTATTTCTTTAATTTCCAGAAGTTTTCAAATCCATCTTCAGCGTATGCAGAGTAGAACAAGATTTAGAGGTTTTAAAATGTCCCTAAGTCTTACGAGAAAATGGTCTATCTTGTGTGGTTTCTGGAAGGAAGATTATGTGCGCTGGTGACCTTTAGTTTGATCAGCGTGCACGAAGAGTGTTGGAATATCTCAGGTGTGTCTCAGGTGTATCTCAGGTGTGTCTCAGGTGTGTCTTACAAGGTGCTGGATATTGACTCAGTCAGAGCGAGGTGACTGGAGGCAGGTGAAGTGACTGGAGGCAGGTGAGGTGACTGGAGGCAGGTGAATTGACTGGAGGCAGGTGAGGTGACTGGAGGCAGGTGAATTGACTGGAGGCAGGTGAGGTGACTGGAGGCAGGTGAGGTGACTGGAGGCAGGTGAATTGACTGGAGGCAGGTGAGGTGACTGGAGGCAGGTGAGGTGACTGGAGGCAGGTGAGGTGACTGGAGGCAGGTGAGGTGACTGGAGGCAGGTGAGGTGACTGGAGGCAGGTGAGGTGACTGGAGGCAGGTGAGGTGACTGGAGGCAGGTGAATTGACTGGAGGCAGGTGAGGTGACTGGAGGCAGGTGAGGTGACTGGAGGCAGGTGAGGTGACTGGAGGCAGGTGAGGTGACTGGAGGCAGGTGAGGTGAGGTGACTGGAGGCAGGTGAGGTGACTGGAGGCAGGTGAGGTGACTGGAGGCAGGTGAGGTGACTGGAGGCAGGTGAGGAAGCTGAGACAGTTTGGGGAGTCCAAGAGAAGTGAAAAAACTGCCTCTTCTTCTTCCTCCTCTATGTCTGTGCAGAATTCGGCTAACCTGAGGCAAGGGTACACGTAGTTTAGCTGGAAACACTCTCAAGTCATGTCGCACACGCCCTGTCCATGCAACCTTCAATACAATCGTGATGACAGATTTGACAGTATCTACAAGACAGCGGAGATCGACAAATGGCTCATACAGCACACTCTACCGAACACTATTCGGTCTCTCATTGTTACATCACGTTCATTTCTGAAAAGGATAATATCTTCAAATAAATAAACAAAAACACAAACAAAAAAAGCCAGGGCTACAAGAGCTGTTTCTAAAAGTAGAAGAATACCGGGTAATTTAAATATTATCAGGCTAAAAAAAATATCCCGTATGTACTAGACTAAGTTCTAACTAAGCGGGTACTAATTTCTAGTTAAGCGGGTACTAAGTTCTAGCTAAGCGGGTACTAAGTTCTAACTAAGCGGGTACTAAGTTCTAGCTAAGCGGGTACTAAGTTCTAGTTAAGCGGGTACTAAGTTCTAGTTAAGCGGGTACTAAGTTCTAGCTAAGCGGGTACTAAGTTCTAGCTAAGCGGGTACTAAGTTCTAGCTAAGCGGGTACTAAGTTCTAGTTAAGCGGGTACTAAGTTCTAGCTAAGCGGGTACAAATTCAACAGAACAATATTATTATTCCAACTTCAAGGACGAAGTAGCGCCTACGTCCACCCACCAAAAACATTCAGCAAAAACAAGTTCTTTCGATCATCATTCAACACTCTAAAACATGTGAAACACTCTAAAACATGTCTAACACTCTAAAACATGTCAAGCACTCTAAAACATGTCAAACACTCTAAAATACGTCACTCTAAAACATGTCAAGAACTCTAAAACATGTAAATCACTCTAAAATGTCACTCTAAAGCATGTCAAGCACTCTAAAACATGTCAAGCCCTATGAAACATGTCAAGCACTATAAAACATGTCACGCACTCTAAAACACGTCAAGCAATCTAAAACATGTCAAGCAATCTAAAACATGTCAAGCAATCTAAAACATGTCACGCACTCTAAAACATGTCGAACACTCTAAAACACATCAAGTAATCTAAAACATGTCAAACACTCTATAACACGCCAAGCAATCTAAAACGTGTCAAGCATTCTAAAACATGTCAAGCAATCTAAAACATGTCAAGCACTCTAAATCCGGATATGATTTAGTTTGTACACTAACTCACAGAACGAAAGTGGGAAAAACTGAAAACATTCGACGATTTATTATGATTTTCTTTTTTTGTGAGTGAGTGAGTGAGTGAGTGAGTGAGTGAGTGAGTGAGTGAGTTTCCATCTCCAAACTACTGACACCTGCTTGCCTCCGAACAAATGACACTTACTTGTCTCCAAACAGATGACACTTACCTGCATCCACTTAGCTGACACTTACCTGCATCCACATAGCTGACACTTACCTGCATCCATTTAGCTGACACTTACTTGCATCCACATAGCTGACACTTGCTTGCCTCCACACAGCTAACACTTACCTGCATCCACATAGCTGACACTTACCTGCATCCACATAGCTGACACTTACCTGCATCCACATAGCTGACACTTACCTGCATCCACGTAATTGACACTTACCTGCATCCACACAGCTGACATTTACCTGCATCCACACAGCAGACACTTACCTGCATCCACATAGCTGACACTTACCTGCATCCACATAGCTGACACTTACCTACCTCCACACAAAAGACACTTACCTACCTCCAAACCATTTTCAGAGACAAATATAGCCACTAAAAAAATATCAATGTGGGTCATCTATACATAAAGTATCCTGACACTCAGCCTGGCTCAGGAACACTAACAATAAAATGATGCTCCGATAAGTGACCACCTGTTTCTTGTTTATTTCAGGCAGTTCACCGGATTTTTGCTGGAGACAAGTTCAGCGAGAGCTTACAGCATTTAGTCTGTGCTCGGATTATTTGATAGCGCTTGTGCCAGTAGTTTGGAGCTTACTACAATCTCAGTTGTAGTGTCCTGTGTTGCGAGATAGGAACGTCCCACGACGCAGTAATTCACTGCAAGAATGAGTCAGCAAGCTAAGGCAATGCACCAAGCCAAGCTGAAGGCAGAGCAACACGCCAAGATGGCCGAAGCTATGAAGCAGAGGTTAAAAGTGGAGGAGTTGGAGGAAAACATTGACGAGCTTGAAGATGTCGTAGAGGACGTCTTCCCAATCCTCATGCTCACAGTCCTGGTCTCATGCCTCATCCTCGTTATCTTCCTCATCAGAATGTACATCAGGTACACAGTGGAAAACCCCAGCAAGAATCGCATGGATGGAAAAACTGTTCTCATTACAGGTAAGTACACGTGACATTCTGAAAGTCCCGCTTTCATGAATATGAAATGTAGTTTCACAATGTCTATTACTATGTTCGATTAACCCCATAAAGACCATACATGGCAAGTTATCTTCCCTTCACAGTTTTTACTCTCAGACCAAACACTAAAGATGAAGGTAGCCCTGTTATGTCAGGGAGACAGGTAGGGGATGTGGTGCTACTGCCCATATTTTCCTTGACCTGCCGGCACACCTGAGGGTGATATGGTTAGTAAGAAGTCCGTAAGAAGCCAGATACCCGTTTCTACTAGTGGGTGACTGGGACGCCTCAAGCTGGATCAGAAACACGGATCATGAAGTTTGTACAGTTTCTTGTACATAGCCCGACAGAGTTATGATTATCTACCCCCGAGAAACTGTTGGGACGCGACAACAAATGAAGGGAAATAAAGGCCAAACTTGAAGGTCAGAGGTCTGAAAGAAGATAACTGAGACTCTAAACACATCATGGTTTATTTCTGTTGTGGCCGACTGTGTTGATCACATCTTGGTAGAATCAGCTAAGAGATGGCTGCTCAACAAGACGATGTCCAGCGGTTTCCATGCACACATCTGACCTACATCTCCTAGAAAAGCATTCTGTAGGATGATCATCCAGAGACTGCTGGAATCTTTCCACAGAGCATTTATTCTAAGTCGCTATGAATGATCCGGCAGAATATCAGTGAGTCTCAAGATTCTGTCCGTTCAGCCCTTGGAAGATAGGGCGAGAACCCAGTAACAGCTCTCCTCCTCCTCCTCCTCCTTATCATCATCATCATCATCATCAGGCGCCTTTGCCGACTGGAGTTGGCTATTATGCTTCTCCAGAGTACACGATCCTTCATGCAGGCCATCAGCTCAGTTGGTGATCTCCTCTCACACCATCCCGTTAGACTGTCCAATATCATTTCTCTTGGTCTTCCTCTTGATCTTCTTCCTTCTATTTTTCCTGTTGTTATAATATTTTCAATGCCCCCTCTTCTCATTGGATGTCCTATGAAAGTACATTGTCTCTCTCTTATCTTTTTGACAAGGTTTTTTGTCTCTCCAGCTCTTCTCATACATTCTTCATTAGTTATTTTAGCTGTCCAGGGGATTCGCAACATTCTTGTAATAAACCACATTTCTGCTGCTTCCAATGATTTTTGTGCAGACCTGCCTATTGTCCTTGATTCATTTCCATATAACAAGATAGGTTCAATATAGCATTTTAGGACTTGTTTTCTAACATTCATTGATAAGGATGTGTTGGCTAATATGTTTCTCATTCTCTGAAATGCATTCTTTGCTTGGCCTATTCTGTTCCTAATTTCTGTTCTGCATTTCCCATCTGAGGTTATTACTGCTCCAAGGTATTTGAATTTCTGCACCTGCTTTAGAATAGTTCCTTTTAATTTTATACTGCATGTTGGTGGATTCTGTTTCTTAGATATAACCATAGTCTCTGTCTTTTTGTTGTTCAAATTAAGGCCTTTCTGTTCACTTTCTTTGGAGACTTTATCCAAGAGATTTTGCAGGTCTTTTTGGTTCTCAGCTATCAGTACTGTGTCGTCAGCATACCGAAGGTTGTTAATATTGTATTCTCCAATTTTTATGCCTGGTTCTGTGATGATCGTTCTTAAAATATTCTCGCTGTACAGAGAAAAAAGGTCTGGAGATAGTACACATCCTTGTCGCACCCCTTGTTTTATAGACTGATATTTTCCAGTTCTATTTTCAACTCGAATTGCTGCTTCTTGCTGGCAGTATACATGTTTTTCAATCCTCAGGTCTTTGCCGTCTATATTGATGTCTTCAAGCATTTTAATAATTTCATTGTTTCACCTTGTCGAATGCCTTGGTGTAATCAATGAAGCAGAAGTAGATATCTTTCTGTTGTAACAGCTCTAGGGCATGTAAAATAGTAGAAATATGTGATTATTTTATTTTGATTAATACCAAATTGATAAGGACTGTACGGGACCATGGGGGGAAGGGGGAAGATATGGGAGGAGGGGGAAGAGAGAGATATTATCACTGTCCTTAAAGGTCTGCGACTACAAAAAAAGTTTCGGAAGCACTGTTTTATATGATTCAGAATGTTGTACTGGTACTTTCATGATCTTTAGAATGGATAAGACTGAACTTTATGCCAGGCTTTTATATCCGATGATATAACCAGAGCACTATTTCCTTCTTACCGTATCCTTGACTGGATGAACAAGAGCTGCATGGCTTGCTTCACAAACCTGAGGGGGAAAGACTGCGCACTTCTGTGATAAGAATCCAGATTTAACATAACCTGGCTCTTGTGTTACTGTTGTTAACAAAAGCTAATAAAAATCAGAAAAATTACGACTGAAATTCATTAGACATGTCATGGAAAGAAAGACGCTAGAAAACCTTGTCTTTAAAAAGCAGAGATCAGAGAAGCTAACCATGAGAAGACAAACGTTAGAAAGCTAATCATGAGAAGACAGTGGTTAGAGAAGCTAATCATGAGAAGACAGAGGTTAGAGAAGTTAATCATGAGAAGACAGTGATTAGAGAAACTAATCATGAGAAGACGGAGGTTAGAGAAGTTAATCATGAGAAGACAGTGGTTAGAGAAGCTAATCACGAGAAGACAGTGGTTAGAGAAACTAATCATGAGAAGACAGAGGTTAGAGAAGTTAATCATGAGAAGACAGTGGTTAGAGAAACTAATCATGAAAAGACAGAGGTTAGAGAAGTTAATCATGAGAAGACAGTGATTAGAGAAACTAATCATGAGAAGACAGAGGTTAGAGAAGTTAATCATGAGAAGACAGTGGTTAGAGAAGCTAATCACGAGAAGACAGTGGTTAGAGAAACTAATCATGAGAAGACAGAGGTTAGAGAAGTTAATAATGAGAAGACAGAGGTTAGAGAAGTTAATAATGAGAAGACAGAGGTTAGAGAAGCTAATCATGAGAAGACGGATATTAAAGAACCTGATATTCAGTGGAAACCGGGGGGGGGGGGGGAGGTGAGGGGAAAGAAGGAGGGAACAGAGTAAAATTGCTTAGTTTAGACTGACACAGTTATACACGAAAAAACAAGACATTTGAACTGGCTGAAAACAGCCAAAACAGCAAAATAGAAAATTATCATGACCATGGATGGATGGATGGATGGATGGATGGATGGATGGACGGACGGACGGACGGACAGACGGACGGACGGACCCATCTCCGAAGACCAAAATAAATGTAGAAAATAAATATTCAAAGTCTAACGGTATACAAAGCCCACTTGTTCGTGGTTTATTCTGTTTATTCTTCATATCATGCGTGTATCTCCTTTATCACGAGCAGATATCCCTTCCAGCTGTTATTATCAGCAGGGCAGATTTCTATTTATTTCCTGGCTCTGGCGATTAGAGTGCTCGCTCTTGTAAACTGAATGAAATAAGAGTGTTCGCTCTTGGTATCTCTCAAGTGCGCATGTTTTCTTGCAGTTCATTGGTTCGTGTCTTTCCATGGATGTTCTGTACTCCAGGCAGAAGTTGTACAGTCCGTAAGGATGTAAGATTCCGGACAAAACGTATTTATAGCGGAAGATTATACAGGAAAGAGAGACTCTGCTGTAGAGAGCAAGACAACTCCTCAGGTAATCAGAAAAGTACTCCTCACAGCAGAGGCAAGCGTTTTTGGAGCCTTTAAATTTCTGAGGATCTAAGAAGAGTGGGGTCTCTTGGTCATGGTTCCCAGAGGTCTGTGAGCTGTTGCTTTATACAGCAGTGTCACCTTCATCTTCATGTGTACTTCTGTATCTTATCCACGTCGCTATACATTCATAGGTTCACACAGATAAAACTGCCACAACCGGCTACATGAAAGTAGCGTCAGATCTGTTTGTCTATAAAAGACGCAAGTAAAATAGTCACAGAGACGCATGTTTTACAACATCCACAGAGGAGCATGTTTTACAACATCCACAGAGGAGCATGTTTTATAACAGTCACAGAGGAGCATGTTTTATTACTAATAGACAGCGTCTTATGTGGTTTTATATAAAAAATGGTGATAATATCTAGATGTACATATATTATAATGACAGGGAGCGTGGGGGGGGGCTTTCTTTTTCTCCTTCTCTCTCTCTCTCTCTCTCTCTCTCTCTCTCTCTTTCTAATTCACTTCCCTCCTCACTCTTAGTAAAAATGGTTATCCACGAAACACGATGCAGATAATAAACATAACATTTTTTTTAAAAATTCTCTACTAATGACTGTACATAAATGTTTACAATAAATATTTACTGTAGTTTCTCTCCTGTAAATGTTGTGAAATTCCTACAAATCCTTGGGCCAGCGCCTGGCAACTCCTTACCAGCCACAAATGTATACGTGCCACGTGATGTGGAAGAAAAATGAAGAAGAAAAGTGAGTTCTTGCGGACTATCAGAGCAGAAGTTGTGATATGGCGGGTTACAGAGCGGGTACACAACTTGAGAATTGGGCGGACTCGGCGTAGAAATTACATTCGATTTGATATTTTCTTAAACTGTGTATGTTACTGCTTGTACACAGAAGTGTGCACTGTGTTAAAAATGCACATGTCCTCAACTCACATATAAAAGTTCGTAAACGATATCAGTCTTTGAGAACACGATCCTAAGAAGAACCTTTGGGCCGATAAAGGATACCAACAGTGGAGAATGGAGAACTAGAAAGAACACTGAACTGAACAGCTTATTTAAATCCCAACAAATTATAAATGTCTTGAAACTGAACAGACTACGCTGGTTGGAGCATGTAGAAAGAATAGAAGAGAACAAACAAACGAACATGTTGTATGCACAATAGATGAGGGAAACAAGACCAAGGGGTAGACCAAGACAGAGATGGAAATGCAGCATAGAAAAGGATATAAAATAAGCTGGTGTCACCAATTGGAGAAATTAGGAACAGAGAGGAATGGAGGCGCCCTTTATCTGTAGCAGTGAGCCTTGATGGCTTGAGAAGCTGAAGAAGAAGAAGAAGAAGAAGCTAAGTTTTAATAAAAGATTATATAACTTCTGCAGTCACTCCTTAAAGTTTTAATAAAAGATTATTTAGCTTCTGTGGTCACTCCTTAAAGTTTTAATAAAAGATTATTTAGCTTCTGTAGTCACTATTTAAAGTTTAAATAAAAGATTGTAGTCACTCCTCAAAGTTTTAATAAAAGAATATTTAGCTTCTGTAGTCACTCCTTAAAGTTTTAATAAAAGAATATTTAGCTTCTGTAGTCACTCCTCTAAGTTTTAATAAAAGATTATTTGGCTTCGGTAATCATTCCTCTAAGTTTTAATAAAAGATTATTTGGCTTCGGTAATCATTTCTCTAAGTTTTAATAAAAGATTATTTAGCTTCTGTAGTCACTCCTCTAAGTTTTAATAAAAGATTATTTGGCTTCTGTAATCATTCCTCTAAGTTTTAATAAAAGATTATTTAGCTTATGTAGTCATTCCTCTATGTTTTAATAAAAGATTGTTTGGCTTCTGTAGTCACTCCTCTATGTTTTAATAAAAGATTGTTTGGCTTCTGTAGTCACTCCTCTAAGTTTTAATAGAAGATTATTTGACTTCTGTAATCATTCCTCTATGTTGTAATAAAAGATTATTTAGCTTATGTAGTCACTCCTCTATGTTTTAATAAAAGATTGTTTGGCTTCTGTAGTCACTTCCCCTACAGGAACCACAGAACCAGGCATCTCCGTTAAGTTCCTGCACGTGGGAAACAACCGCTTCTTTCTTCATGGACCAGGGTATGAAGGTAGAGCGGGCTGTGACGGAGCAGCTGGAGAAAGAAGAAACATAATCTTCACTATAAGCACTGAGTTTCTGGCACCCACGCATCATCCGAGCTTCTTCTATTATCATTTTAATCTCAGAAGAGAAGGACTTGCAGAAGGATGACATTAATGCTGGTACGGATGACGATGATGATGACGATGATGATGATGATGATGCATTTTTGTCAGGCATTCAGTTATGGCTACCCCATTTGTCTAAACACCAGATAAAAGCATTTAAGATTAAACGGTAAAACAGGAAACACAGATATTATATATAAGAAGGGTATCACTTCTTAAAATAAAAATATTATTCTAATCTAAACTGACTTGCAGTGAACGTGTGACATGGCTTGCCGTATGACTTGAGATAACGGCATGAAATATAACGACATTGTACAGTCCTGAGTCATCAGACTGGGGGAGAAACAGCAACAACAGAAGAGAAATAGACAAACCTGAAGAAGGAGAAAGAGAGTCTAAGAATAATACATCCCCAAGCAACCTTCTACACTGTCCTCTGCTACGATATACAGATCGGGAAGGTTAAGTCGAAATGTCAAACAAATACACGGATCATACCCGTATATACGGGCACACACTGGCAGGGCTAGGGGAGAGAACTTTGTTTCAAGTGTGTGCCGTGTGTGCTTCTATGTGGGGTGAAGATACGATGAGACAGGTATGTTGGGGAAGAACATGTGCTAGGGATAAAAACAGAAAAGGTGAAGGAGGTGAGGGAGAGGGGAAGGGACAGAAGGGGAGGAGGGAGAAGCCTATTAATAGCTCAAGAATACATCTGGTCATATGTGATGGAGATGACATCGTGATCAGAACTGGCAAGTCAGGTCTGGTGAATTTGGAAGCTTTCTGTGCTAAACATTGAAAAATAAAGCTACATAACTTCTCAGATTATACTCTCCATCCCCTCTTCCAGGCAACAGGTTTGTCTTTTTTTTCCCTGACATCTTTTGGAGAATGAGGACTCTCTAGGACAATTCTGCCATCTACGAGTTGTTGCTTTCAGCAGCCTAACAAAGCTGGTTCTACTTGACTCTACAACGCTGCACTGAAGTCTTTCATGACTAGCCCCAAGTTACGTCTTAAGTCCTTGCAAGCAACATCGAGTCTAGCAGTCTCC
Organism: Achatina immaculata; assembly: GCA_009760885.1. NCBI lineage: Eukaryota > Metazoa > Mollusca > Gastropoda > Stylommatophora > Achatinidae > Lissachatina > Lissachatina immaculata. Next base: position 10,380,764 of record CM019693.1, read on the forward strand.
AGTCTATGCAAACAACGTCGAGTCTAGCAGAGTCTCCAGTCTATGCAAGCAACGTCGAGTCTAGCAGTCTCCAGTCTATGCAAACAACGTCGAGTCTAGCAGAGTCTCCAGTCTATGCAAACAACGTCGAGTCTAGCCGAGTGTCCAGTCTATGAATCAGTATGTTAAAAGAGCGAATAACTGCCAGCTTCGTTTATGAATCAGAAACAACCACTAAAACTCAGCTATTGTAACTTTTGCAAAATATAGAAACTAAAGTGAAATAAACAAAAGTAATTCACAGATCCGAGAGGCCTACAAGAGTGCTGTTTGGGAGCCAAAGTTCCTCAAGGGACATGCAAATGAATGAATGAATGAATGCACAGATGTATCTATTTCATATATTTAATTATTGTTATTTTTTTCCTTTGATCTATACTATATCAAGATTTTTTACAACCATACTATTAATTTTAAATACAACATAAACAAAAACATACTATTAATTTTAAATACAACATAAACAAAAACATACTATTAATTTTAAATACAACATAAACAAAAACATACTATTAATTTTAAATACAACATAAACAAAAACATACTATTAATTTTAAATACAACATAAACAAAAACATACTATTAATTTTAAATACAACATAAACAAAAACATACTATTAATTTTAAATACAACATAAATAAAAACATACTATTAATTTTAAATACAACATAAACAAAAACATACTATTAATTTTAAATACAACATAAACAAAAACATACTATTAATTTTAAATACAGGATCAGTAGCGACTATGTCCAGTTTGATTATAAAGATTAACGTTTAAACAGTTTTTACAATCTAGAGGACTGACATTTGATGACTTTTTTTTACATGAAACTAACATCATTATTATTCGTTCGCTTCTACCACCAAAATAAGTCCGTGTTCCTACTGAATTTACTCCTATGGTTCTCGTGATAGTCTCATTTAGGATGGAGGGTCAGAGCATCATGGGGCTTGGGCCTTTATTCTCGGTGGGTCACAGAAACGGCTTTGCGTGACACTGTGGTTTTCGTTGCACCAGTTTAGTCTAGAGTTGGACTTTCTCACCGGAAAACCTCGACGTGGTTTGGATATGAATATATCCCCGCCGGGTGAGAGGTGGTTGCCTATCTAGACTGCACTGGTCCAGTGTCTCCGACTTTAGCATTTTGTGGTCGTGGCCGCTACCTTTCCTGGTGGTGACCAGGATGGAACTTTTGTCGAGGACGAATCCTCGCCAATAATGAGTTTCACCCCTGGGTTAAGCCGGCTTAGGCGTATTATCCCAGTCTAGGTGTATATAGGACGTGACCGGTCTCTAGAGCGGATGTACCGTGATATCCGTAGCCATCAAGTTTCACCCCTGGGCTAAGCCGGTTTATGCATTTGAGCCAGCATGTGTTTACATCGGACGTTGCCGGCTTCTAGAGCAGAGATGCCGTGATAAGAGTAGCCCTGACCGCGGGACTACTGGCTACTTCACTTAATTCTTTCCATCACCTTTTACACGACAGCGTCGGGTGGCAACCCTAGTCGCATTTTTCTTCATTGGCCGGGAGGATTTCATCCCACGCGCGGCAGCTGAAGAATCTTGCCAGCACGAACTGTCAGGATCAACCAGATAGCTTTCTTCACCGAACCTTAGTCGGATATCTGCTGACAGACCGACGCGGGGCAAGGGAGACAGCGCTCTGCTCAGAGCGGATCTCTATCGACTCCCATGACGTTTCATTTCCATTAACCATCGGCGTCGACGACCGGCTCTCTCTGCTCTAACGAACGAGAAGAAAGCACAGCTCTGCCAACAAACACACACTACATAACGCAGACCCGATACTCTTTGCGAGAGATGGGTCAATTTCGAGACCATCGGTCGACAACACCGTAGTACACCACCGACGCGTTAGCACGAACCTGGCTGGCTAGCTGTTTATAGGCTTCGCTCGACGGACAAACCACTCTCTTCTGCATCGAAACACTTTAACTCTCGCCGTCCTGGAAGGCAGCGAAAACCTTTCTGCCCATGCATGGAACTCGAGAGCGCTTTTTTCGCCAAAAGAACTCTAACATTATTGAAACAAGCCTTGTCTTCGGCATTTAAATAGTAACAGTTCTGTGTTAAAGCACTCGAGTCGAACGACCAAAAAATGTCTTCTTGCTAGTCGAGACTGAATAAATAACCTTCTTCTTCTTCTTCTTCTTCGTCGTCGTCGTCGTTCGCTTCTACCACCAAGACCGCCCCGTGATCCTACTGAATTTACTTCTGTGGATAAATAATCTTCATCTTCGAGTCGAGTTCAAGTCCATCATCTCTAATCTGTAATTCTTCTACTTCAAAGATGATTCGCTACTTACCAGTTTAACCTTCATCTTTCTTTCATTCATCTTTCTTTCATTCATCTTTCATTCATTCGTCTTTCATTCATTCGTCTTTCAATCATTCATATTTCATTTCGTTACAGAGGATGAGTCTTCATCCAGTGATATTTCGACTTCGTGTCTTGGTGTGGAATGTTGACCTTTTCTGCCCACGTGACTTTTAAACATGATGATTCAGGTTTTCCCAAGTGTTTTCTGATGTTTTAACCTGGAAATTCCAGGAGAAAACTGAGGCGCCACCGTGCGGCATTTTCTCACCACTGTGTGCCACATTAATCATCATCTTACTTTAGATCTTACATTTTATTCGGTGTGTATACACGACAAGTTCACTAATCAAGTTCCATGTGTCCTAGTCTTCATCCATTCATCCATCCATCCATCCATCCATCCATCCATCCATCCATCCATCCATCTATCTATCTATCTATCTATCTATCTATCTATCTATCTATCTATCTATCTATCTATCTATCTATCTATCTATCTGTCCGTCCGTCTGTCTGTCTGTCTGTCTGTCTGTCTGTCTGTCTGTCTGTCTGTCTGAGGCCAATTAATCTGCCTCATTTCCCTTTCAGATCTGCTGTTACGATAACTAATTTTTTTTTCTAGAATTGAACCGAAACCTCTTTATTCGTTGTATTGTGTGATCTGACCAATGATATTTGCTTCTTACTATAGCACGGACCTGCTGTCCAGAACTTGGGAACACTTTAAACCCGCGTTCTCCGTCATTTAACTTTATCAGATATGTCAGCCCCTGCTCTCGATCTTGCACCTGGGGTAGGGTCATTATCTAACGGGGATCTGACGTTGCTTGTTTAGGTTTGCCCTTCGTCCCGGTGTATACTTCTTATCTGATGACGTCTAGCAAGTTTCTGTGGGACAGACATGGCGGGAGATGATGGCCAAGGTGCTTGTGAGTTGATTGACTTCGCTCTCTCATTACCACATTCAGTTTTAGAGCACATGTTGTAAGAGCAACACTTCTTCTTCTTCTTCTTCTTCTTACTTCTCAAGGAGCCGATGTGGTGAAGGTGTTTAGGCACACAAGCGAGACGGATTGGGACCAGATTAAGGCGGATAATTTTTCAGTTCCTCGGTGGAACTGAGAGCAGGGGTTGTGCAGTACTTCTGTAGCAAACTCCACCACCATAGGGGCTATGGCGATCCTTGCTCCATTATCAAGTCTGGGCCTGTTACTGGTGATAACAACGGAGTTATAGGACAGGGTCTTGATCAGCTATGCTTCAACAGCCCTGACGCTAGGATGTCATATATGAGTAGCTGATTGTCAAATCACAGTCTCCACCAAAGGCAATTATTAGGGACAGACAGCAAGATCTTGTCAAAACTATATCATTCTTCCTCCATGTGCTCTATAGAACAGGTACTTGCTGGTTCTCATGGTAGAGTAATCTGATGAGAAGTCACCCCGTTCATATCTGGAACTGTCTTACAGCAAGTTACATATCCCTTGTTCTTAACAGTCTCTTACAGCAAGTTACATAGCCCTCGTTCCTAACAGTCTCATACAGCAAGTTACATATCCCTTGTTCTTAACAGTCTCTTACAGCAAGTTACATAGCCCTCGTTCCTAACAGTCTCATACAGCAAGTTACATATCCCTTGTTCTTAACAGTCTCTTACAGCAAGTTACATAGCCCTCGTTCCTAACAGTCTCATACAGCAAGTTACATATCCCTTGTTCTTAACAGTCTCTTACAGCAAGTTACATAGCCCTCGCTCCTAACAGTCTCATACAGCAAGTTACATATCCTTTGTTCTTACCAGTCTAAAATAAAACTACAATGTCCGTGTTCTTAACAGTCTAAAATAAAACTATAATGCCCTTCTTCTTAACAGTCTAAAATAAAACTATAATGTCCATGTTCTTAACAGTCTAAAATAAAACTATAATGTCGCTCTTCTTAACAGTCTAAAATAAAACTACAATGTCCGTGTTCTTAACAGTCTAAAATAAAACTATAATGCCCTTCTTCTTAACAGTCTAAAATAAAACTATAATGTCCATGTTCTTAACAGTCTAAAATAAAACTATAATGTCGCTCTTCTTAACAGTCTAAAATAAAACTACAATGTCCGTGTTCTTAACAGTCTAAAATAAAACTACTGTATCCGGATCCTCAGCCACCATAGTCCCTAGTAGTCTAAAAGAAGGTCACAGTATTCCTGTCACTGAACAGTTCCAAGTACTCCACAATTTCGCAACATCAGAACTACAAAAGAAAACTACCATGTTACTATCCCTGAGAGTCTACAAGCAAACTGTCCTGGCTCCCTAAGTTACATGTATCCCTATCCTCGGCTGTCTAAAAACAAATCACATTATCTCTTTCTAAAAACGTTTAAAATCAAACCAGCGTGTTCCATCTCCCACCACGTCATCAACTGCTTGTGTGTATACACATGTGTGTGTTGTGTGTGTGTGTGTGTGTGGGGGGGGGGGGGGGGAAGGGAGGAAGAGAGAGAGAGAATAAAGTTCCTGATTTCAAGAACAACAAAACAACCCAAACTGATCTTTTGTTCAGAGCTAGACAAAGCGTAACATCGCTGATGAAATCACTTTCTTAAAGCAAGTTACACGCCAACCTTCTTTCTAACTTCTAAAACATTTAGCCACATGGCAAGTTTTACAGAAGTTCTGCAGACAATGTAAGAGTCAGAGAAACATGTGACCCCAGGGGAGGTAATAAAGCGGAGAATGAATCTGTTGCTGGTAAGTGTAGAGAAGAAGGGAAACAACCGCATTTTTATCCTCCGTGTCTGCCAAGTTCTCTGTAGTTGTAACCCGACAAAAAAATATTACGCTAAAAAAAAATAGTTCGCTTAATTTTTGTTTGTTTTTGTAATCAGATAATTTTCTTTAAAATTTTCAAGCTTTGAGAAGATAACATTTTATTTTCATTCGGTCTCACTATATACATGCAAATATCATGATATATATATATACTACAGTTTATTTCAACAGATAGATTTTTTTCTGTTTCAGGGGCCACGACTGGGCTGGGCAAAGCTACTGCCGTGGAACTGGCCAAGAGAAACGCTAGAGTCCTTATCACAGGCAGGGAGAAAGCCAAGACGGAAGCTGTGGCTAGGAACATTAGGTACACCTTCTCCTCATGAAGATGTCAGACATCAAACAAATATTTATCTGTTTTTGGAAGTCTGGAATTGTATGAATTATGTTTCTCTTACCGTCTTCTTGTGATCTTGTTGTAAGGATGCTGGAAGTTCTTTTTCCTTATTTATATTAATATGTTGAACCAGAGGCTAAATTTCTTCTGAAGATGTTGGCGTAGATTCCAAGGTTATTATCTTAATGATGCTAACGTATTGATTCTAGAGTTATTTTTTTAATAATAATAATTTATAACACAAGGATCTTAAAGTTAACTAAAAATAACATTAATATGAGGAACTTGGATATATTACTTTCTTCTGGTGATGTTAATGTAAGGGCTTTGGATGTAATCTGTCTTTTAACGCTGTTATGTAAAGTAATCTGCCATTTTCAGACTGACAGGTAGCTTTCCGGTGGTTCTGTCTCTCAACATAGACAAGCACCTTTCTAATTCTGTCTCTCAACACAGACAAGCACCTTTCTAATTCTGTATCTCAACACAGACAAGCACCTTTCTAATTCTGTCTCTCAACATAGACAAGCACCTTTCTAATTCTGTCTCTCAACATAGACAAGTAGCTTTCTAATTCTGTCTCTCAACATAGACAAGCAGCTTTCTAATTCTGTCTCTTAACATAGACAAGTAGCTTTCTAATTCTGTCTCTCAACATAGACAAGTAGCTTTCTAATTCTGTCTCTTAACATAGACAAGTAGCTTTCTAATTCTGTCTCTCAACATAGACAAGTAGCTTTCTAATTCTGTCTCTCAACATAGACAAGTAGCTTTCTAATTCTGTCTCTTAACATAGACAAGCAGCTTTCTAATTCTGTCTCTCAACATAGACAAGTAGCTTTCTAATTCTGTCTCTCAACATAGACAAGCAGCTTTCTAATTCTGTCTCTTAACATAGACAAGCAGCTTTCTAATTCTGTCTCTTAACATAGACAAGCAGCTTTCTAATTCTGTCTCTTAACATAGACAAGCAGCTTTCTAATTCTGTCTCTTAACATAGACAAGCAGCTTTCTAATTCTGTCTCTCAACATAGACAAGCAGCTTTCTAATTCTGTCTCTAAACGTAGACAAGCAGCTTTCTAATTCTGTCTCTCAACATAGACAAGCAGCTTTCTAATTCTGTCTCTAAACGTAGACAAGCAGCTTTCTAATTCTGTCTCTCAACATAGACAAGCAGTTTTCCAATTCTGTCTCTTAACATAGACAAGCAGCTTTCTAATTCTGTCTCTTAACATAGACAAGCAGTTTTCCAATTCTGTCTCTTAACATAGACAAGCAGCTTTCTAATTCTGTCTCTTAACATAGACAAGCACCTTTCTAATTCTGTCTCTTAACATAGACAAGCAGTTTTCCAATTCTGTCTCTTAACATAGACAAGCAGCTTTCTAATTCTGTCTCTCAACATAGACAAGCAGTTTTCCAATTCTGTCTCTTAACATAGACAAGCAGCTTTCTAATTCTGTCTCTAAACGTAGACAAGCAGTTTTCCAATTCTGTCTCTCAACATAGACAAGCAGCTTTCCAGTTCTGTCTCTTAACATAGACAAGCAGCTTTCTAGTTCTGTCTCTCAATATAGACAAGCAGCTTTCCAGTTCTGTCTCTCAACATAGACACATAGCTTTCTAGTTCTGTCTCTTAACATAGACAAGCAGCTTTCTAGTTCTGTCTCTCAATATAGACAAGCAGCTTTCCAGTTCGGTCTCTCAACATAGACACATAGCTTTCTAGTTCTGTCTCATAACATAGACAAGCAGCTTTCTAGTTCTGTCTCTCAATATAGACAAGCAGCTTTCCAGTTCGGTCTCTCAACATAGACACATAGCTTTCTAGTTCTGTCTCTTAACATAGACAAGCAGCTTTCTAGTTCTGTCTCTCAATATAGACAAGCAGCTTTCCAGTTCTGTCTCTCAACATAGACACATAGCTTTCTAGTTCTGTCTCTTAACATAGACAAGCAGCTTTCCAGTTCTGTCTCTCAATATAGACATATAGCTTTCTAGTTCTGTCTCTCAATATAGACACATAGCTTTCTAGTTCTGTCTCTCAATATAGACACATAGCTTTCTAGTTCTGTCTCTCAATATAGACAAATAGCTTACATATATAAGTAGCTTTTATTTCCACATTGACAAGTATTCTTCCTTTTCTTTTTTCCCCACCTATATAGGGAAGTAGTCTACCATTTATATCTTCTTACTTACTTCATACTTTACTTACTTCATACTTTACTTTATCCTTCCTCTTGCACCGTGAGATGTCTTGGGAGAATGCAGTTGGCGTCTTTGGGTCATTTGAGTGTCCTCAGCGATGTTCATGCCATAATTCGTGAGTGTTTCTATAACTCCATCTTTCCATCTCTTCGAGCGCCTTCCTCTTGATCTACGTCCTGCAGTTCTTTGGTTGAAGACCCTCGCGGCTGGCTTAAAGCGCCATTCTCATTAAGTGGGCAAACCACTTAATTCTTTGTTTCTCTATGTACTGTCACTACCCTCCCATTTTTATCTATTCCCTTTGACAAACAGCCTCCCATTTCTATCTATTCCCGTTGACAAACAGCCTCCCATTTCTATCTATTCCCATTGACAAACAGCCTCCCATTTCTATCTATTCCCATTTACAAACAGCCTCCCATTTCTATCTATTCCCGTTGACAAACAGCCTCCCATTCACGTTGACAAACAACCTCCCATTTCTATCTATTCCCATTGACAAACAGCCTCCCATTTCTATCTGTTGACGTTGACAGTCTCTAATATCTATTTTGGCAGAAAGAAAACTGGAAACCAGCATGTCAACGCGCTCCAGCTTGACCTGGGCAACCTGAGAAGTATCCGAGAGTTTGCTGAAGAGTTTAACCAAAATGAGAAGTCCCTACACGTGCTCATTAACAACGCTGGTGAGTTAACTTTGTATGTTAACTTTTGTTACACCAGCATAGAGGCTTAACCCGAGGTTCATGGCCGGTGGGCGCTCATGTTACATTTTAAAAAAAGTAACAGCCCTTGCAAAATGTCAAGTGAAAAAATTCGTTTTGCATACATGAAAAAAGTAAAACAATTTCCATTTGAACACTTAAAATATGCGCCCCTGCCAGATCTGACGCTCAGGGTGAATGTGCTAACTGCTTCACCACAGTTAAGCCACTGTATTTCCATTGTTAGCAGAGGACAGGATAGTTCAGTCGAAGGTTAAATATCTACTAATGCAAAGGTTGTGGCTTGAAGACCATCCGCCTACTTTTTGTAATCGACCTCGCTTCTAAATTGGGTGTCGGACACACGTGTGTTGAGGACACTGCTTCCAGGAAAGAGAGAATATCTGACTATAACGCAGAAGACTTGACATTGTACGTACGGGTAAGCAGTGAAAGTAACAAGGAATTTACATTTGTAAGAAAAGCGTGGAATTTGTACACACGTGGATGAGAACTCTCGACTGAGCCTGGTTTGGAATTCTTTTCTGCTTTTGTACTCTGCTGTTATCAAATGTGTCTCATTAAGTCTAAAGTTGTGATGGTTTTATGGTGACTACCTGGTTTTTTTACATGAGGTGAAGTGTGTAGCAGTGTTCACGAAGACAGGTGTGCAGTAATATGTCATGATGAGGGGTGTGCACTAATATGTCATGATGAGGAGTGTGCACTAATATGTCATGATGAGGAGTGTGCAGTAATATGTCATAATGAGGAGTGTGCACAAATATGTCATGATGAGGAGTGTGCACTAATATGTCATGATGAGGAGTGTGCACTAATATGTCATGATGAGGGGTGTGCAGTAATATGTCATGATGAGGGGTGTTTAGTAATATGTCATGATGAGGAGTGTGCAGCAATGTGTCATGATGAGGGGTGTGCACTAATATGTCATGATGAGGGGTGTGCACTAATATGTAATGATGAGTGGTGTGCAATAATATGTCATGATGAGGGGTGCTCAGTAATATGTCATTATAAGGGGTGTGCAGCAAAGTATCATGATGAATGATGTGCAGTAATGTGTCATGATGAGGGGCATGCGCAATGTGTCATGATGAAAGGTGTACAGTAATGTGCCATGGTGAGGGTGTGCAGGAATTAGTCATGATGAAAGGTGTACAGAAATGTGTCATAATGAGGGGCGTGCAGCAAAGTGTCATGATGAAAGGTGTGCTGTAATATGTCATGATGAAAGGTGTGCAGTAATGTGTCTTGATGAAAGGTGTGCAGTAATGTGTCATGATGAAAGGTTTGCTGTGATGTGTCATGATGAAAGGTGTGCTGTAATGTGTCATGATGACAGGTGTGCACTAATGTGTCATGATGAAAGGTGTGCAGTAATGTGTCATGATGAAAAGTGTGCAGTAATGTGTCGCGACGAGGGACGTACAGCAATGTGTCATGATGAGGGGCGTGCAGTAATGTGTTATTATTTATGTTGTTCAGTGATGTGTCATGATCAGGGGTATGCAGCAATGTGTCATTATCAAGTATGTGCAGTACTGTGTCATGATTAGGGGCTTGCAGCAATGTATCTTGATGAAAGGTGTACAGTAATGTGTCATGATAGGATGCGTGCAGGAATGTGTCATGATTAAAGGTGTGCAGTAATATTTCATGATTAGATGCGTGCAGCAATATATCATGATGAAAGGTGTGGTTTAATGTGTCATAATGATGGGCGTGCAGTAATGTGTCATGATGAAAGGAATATAGTAATGTGTCATGATGAAAATTGTACAGTACTGTGTCATGATGCGTGGCATGTAGCAGTGTGTCATGATGAAAGGTGTGCAGTAATGTGTCATGATGAGGGGCGTGTAGCAATTTGTTATGATGAAAGGTGTCCAGTAATGTGTCATGATGAAAGGTGTACAGTAATATTTCATGATTAGATGCGCTCAGCAATATATCATGATGAAAGGTGTGATCTAATGTGTCATATTTAGGGACGTCCAGGAATGTGTCATAATGAAAGGTGTGCAGTAATGTGTTATAATGAGGGCGTGCAACAATGTGTCATGATGAATGGTGTGCGGTAATATGTCATGATGAATGGTGTGCAGTAATGTGTTATGATGAATGGTGTGTAGTAATGTGTCATGATGAATGGTGTGTAGTAATGTGTCATGATGAATGGTGTGTAGTAATGTATCATGATGAATGGTGTGCAGTAATGTGTTATGATGAGGGGCGTGTAGCAATTTGTCATGATGAATGGTGTGTAGTAATGTGTCATGATGAATGGTGTGTAGTAATGTATCATGATGAATGGTGTGTAGTAATGTATCGTGATGAATGGTGTGTAGTAATGTGTCATGATGAGAGTCGTGCAATAAAATGTCATGATGAGGGGTCTTCAGTAATATATAATGATGAAGAGTGTGCAGTAATATGTCAGAATGAATAGTGCATTAGTGTATCATGAAGACGGGTGTGCAGTAATGTGTCGTGATGAAAGATGTGCAGTAATGTGTCATGATGAAGGGCGTGCAGTAATATGTTATGATGAAGGGTGCTGAGTAATATGTTAGGGACGTGCAGTAATATGTTATGATGAGGGGTGTGTGATAACGCTTAAGAGAAATAGTGTGTGATAATAATGAAGAGTAAAATCACTAAAAGCGGATATGAAAGAAAGAAAAACCAAGAGAGAGAGAGAGAGAGAGAGAAACAATCAATGCTCCTCAAAGTGGCTATCATTGTAACGTAAGAACATATTTGCTTGTTTTGTTATATCAGCGGTGCCAGACCTGGTCAGGCCACCAAATCCTTACTTAGGCCAGTCCTTTATGAAATGAGATGTCCAGGACAAAGCAGTTAAAGAGAATGGGAAAAGAGCACGTGACTATTGATGAAAGATGGTATATTGTTGGTGCAGCTTTAGTGAAGATAGAAAGTATCTGTTAGAGAATATGTCTTTTTTGGAAGCATTACATATAGATAACAGAAATGATATTGATAAAGTCTGTGTGTGGAGGATTTGAAGAAGGGGGGGGGGGGGCGGGAGTGCGGAAACGAAACAGAAGAACTCTCACCTTCGTCGTCATCATTTTATTTATTCTAATATCTTTTCGATATACTTCCGGCGTGACGTGAAGATGGCGAACGTTTTTTTAACGCTCTCGCCGGCATGCAGAAAACAGCGGAATTCCGCTTGATCTGTCACATATCATGTACCGGGAGTTGGGCATAAGGCTAACAACCTTATCCTGGGACCTATCTAGAGGCGACTCCAGATGGGAAAAAAAGATATCGTTATGGAAACTCGCAGGGAAACCAACCGAGCATCAGGGATGCCAACTCCGAAGAGCTCATTCGTCGGCCCCAAACATGTGACAAGGATTGGATTCTGGAATGTGAGAACGGATGGACATATGTTGATCACTTGATGAGAAGAAATGATCAGAGAATCCCAAAACAAGCTATCAAGTGGAACACAACAGGCCGAAGAAAAAGAAGCAGACCGCATGAAACTCTGAAGAGGACATTATTAAGAGAGGCCAAATTAACAGGCATAAAATCCTTTGATAAGGTTGAAAGACTCGCCGAAAACAGGAAAAATTGGTGAACTACTTCGCGAGCCCTATGTGACGTTTAATGGCACGGGAAGGATATAAGATATAAGATAAGAAGAATATATTTGCACCAGTGACGCCTTCACTTTCACTTTCTATATCCAGACAGAAGTGTAAAATAGAAAACCGGGTATTATATGAATGACAAAAACACAAAATACCAGAAAACAAACTACGCCCCCATATCTGTCTTCACATACTTATAATTACCCAACAAAAACGCTTTCTGCAAAATACAAATAAATATGTTTCAAACACACATACATGCACGCACGCACACGTACGTGTAAAAGAATATTCTCTTGCAAATGTTTCCCTAGAAATTTAAGGTTTTAGCATGTTTTCTGTTAAATCTTTACTGTCTTCTTTTGCTGTTTTACAGGGTTGATTTGTTTAACCTTTACTGCAACTTTCGCACCCTGTCCAGCGTTCTGTTCCATATTCGCAAATGTAGAATAATTGAATATTTTTCACAAGAAGCACAACGTATTACGTATAGACTCACAACGGAGTCATAAAAATTGAAACCAGTGACCCAGTTATTAAGACACAATCTATCAAAAATGTTTCAAACTACTGACTCAAACATTAGATACAAGCTGAGTCACGACTCAGACATTAGATACAAGCTGAGTCACGACTCAAACATTAGATACAAGCTGAGTCACGACTCAAACATTACAAGCTGAGTCACGACTCAAACATTAGATACAAGCTGTGTCAAGACTCAGACATTAGAGACAAGCTGTGTCAAAAGGTTTCAGACTACTGATTCAAACATTAGATACAAGCTGTGTCAAAAGGTTTCAGACTACTGACTCAAACATTAGATACAAGCTGAGTCACTACTCAAATATTAGATACAAGTTGTGTCAAAGGGCCTCAGATTACTGACTCAAACATTAGGTACTACCTGAGTCATATTATTTCAGACTACTGACTCAAACATTAGATACAACCTGAGTCAAAAAGTTTCAGACTACTGACGAAAACATTACATACAACCTGAATCAAAAGATTTCAGACTACTGATTCAAACATTACTCTAAGCACTCGATGAAAAAGCAGAAGTTACTCTTAATTACTTGTGAGAGTGAGACTAATTTATTTTTATCAGTATAAACAACCCATGTAAATGACTACTATAATAATAATAATTATTATTATTAAATAATACCACTTTTTTTAAGGCACGTTTGAATCAGCCATCAACAGTTGTTATTAAGCACAATCAGGTTCCTAGTTCCTGTTATGGCTGACTCAAGCAATGTTAGATCTGCATAAATACTTCATCTAACGCAGCGGTTCTCAGACCCTTTTTCTGCACGGCCCACATTTAAAAGTCAAACACTTTTGCGATCCACTAATAAAAGGCTTTATATTTGCAAGGTATAAATCTAAGTTTATAAAGTATTATGTAATACTTTCTCTACATGTTTTTGCTACACAAAAGTTCTTTTCACTTACTACTAAAGCGACCTACAATTCTGCGGCTTATCTCCGTGCAGTCTGCCCCTATGCTTTTCGTGAACAATGCGGAATAATTTTTTATTGTATCTACTTTTTTTTGTGTTGCTACTTTGAGACTTCAGAGCCGCCCACAGTACTCCCTATCACGGCCCACCTTTGGGCCGCGGCCCATGGGTTGAGAACCACTGATCTAACATACACATGTTAGCTTCTGTGTGTTGTGAGGTTGAGAGGAAACTTCTTTACCACGAATTTATTTTACTCCTTATGCTACGACTTTGCCGTGCTTTGTGGCTGGTACTGATAAAAATTGCGAAAACGGTCAACCGTACTCGTTCTAGTTTCTTAATTCTAAATCTGAAATCAAAGCATCATACACAGAAATGTGAATAGAAAAGTACAAATCAGATTTAACTGAAGTGTAAGTTTTTATTCTTACATATTCTTCGAAACGAAACAGCCTGAAGAGTTTAAATATGATCAGTTTAAAGTATAAAACTGAATACTGAGTTTCGCTGAATTTCGCTGAGGCTCGGAGAATCCCATTGAGACTCGGAGAATCCCGTTGGGTCTCGCCGAATCCCGTTGAGTCTCGATGAGGTCAATCTCGTTCAGATCAGAATCGTTATCCCAATATTATTAACTGAAGTATTGTTCCCATTTTTCGTGGGGTCTGACACTCGGTCGAAAAAAAGATAGGATTTGTTTTCCATGCTGCACTTGTCATCAGAGCCACATTTGGAATGAAGATGGCACATCCCACTAGTTAACCTGGCCCCTACACAAGAAGTCTATTTGGTGCACTGGATGCAGCAACTTGTGACACTCGAGTTGTTCCTGTAGAAATACATGCAGTTGTTCTGAATTTTTTTCGCGACGTCGCACAACTTCCCACGAAGAAATAAGACAGTGCTGACCTCCCCTTCAACAGACGGAAACACAGCAAAATATAACAGCAGACCATAGCCGGAACTAACGAATATGGCCGTATATAGCGCCATAGAAAAGTTGGTTTAGTTTATCTCGATGCAACAATATTAGTTTCTAGGTTTAGATCTTGTTCTTCGAAATGACTGATTATTTCTTTATTGTTGTTGCAGTCGTGGGTTTTTTTTTTTTGGGGGGGGGGGGCATGGCTAGTGATGAAGCCACTTCCAAGTACAAGGAGCAACATGATGAAATGTTGTCCCAATTAGTTACTCCCAGACTGCAGGGAAGCGATGCTGTACTAGAAATCAACAGCTTGCAAATACAGATTCCCGGACAAGAGTGACATTAATCTCTTACTGCAACTCATATCGCACAAAATCCTCAACTACTCATATAATGTACATCAAGTGCACTGGAATTTTCAACAAACAGAACTGAAGTTGTGTACACAAATTCCTGTCAGACTGTTTCATACTTCAGCTAAACTAAAGGTGGACCACAATTTCTCTGACATCTGCACGCGAGCTTCTCTTTCTCAGTTTGCTCGACTAATAAAATGAGTACAGTTCAAATACAGATCTGTACATTGTTTAAGTGCAAGTCGTGGCTGGGCTGGTTTTTTTTTTGTTATCTTAAACTTCAAGAGCAGGTATAAAAATAGCGTCATGACGCTATAGTTGGTTGTGAGTCAGTTGCTGGCTTCTGAAAAACGACAGCTGGAAAATAAAACAAAAAATAAATGGTGCATTGAACAACCACAGCAAAGTAAAAACAGAACAATAGAAAGGAACAATACAGGTATAACTTGAAAGTAGCACCGAATACAATATTTGGTGCAGGCTTCTGATGGGTAACCTGAAAGGGGCACCGAATACACTGTTCGGTGCATGTTTCTGATAACTAGAATGATTAGAACATAAAAAGGAAAAAACTTACAGCGAGATGATACTTATTATATAATTATTTCGCCTCCAAAACTTCTTCAAAGATAACAAAAGAAAGAAAAAAAAACTTTTAAAAGAAATCAAATTTAGCTTTCAGGTAAAACAGAAGACACTGGAATATTTACTAAAGAAGGGACTGGGATAAAAGATTGATCAGTAGATGGTGGGAGAATGGGGGGGGGGGGGGAATTGATCAGTAGATGGTGGGAGAATGGGGGGGGGGGGAATTGATCAGTAGATGGTGGGAGAATTGGGGGGGGGGGGAATATTTACTCAAGAAGGGAGTGAGATGAAAGATTAATGAGTAGATGGTGGGAGGATGGGGGGGGGGGGGGGAATATTTACTCAAGAAGGGAGTGAGATGAAAGATTAATGAGTAGATGGTGGGAGGATGGGGGGGGGGGGGGATTTACTAAAGAAGGAACTGAGATCTTCTTCTTCTTCTTCGTTCGCTTCTACCACCAAGATCACCCGTGATCCTACTGAATTTACTCCTGTGGTCCCCCTGTGGTCCACCAGAGGGTCACAAGAGATCCCCGAGAGGCCCAAATGAGGTTCAGAAGCGAGATTGCGTGACACTATGGTTTTCGTTGCACCAATTTAATCTAGAGTTGGCCTTTGGAAAACCTCGGCGTGTTTTGGATATCAGTACATCCCCGCCGGGTGAGAGGTGGCAGCCAATCCATCCTAGAGTTGGATTTTCTCACCGGAAACCCCCTATGTGTTTTGGGATATCGATGTATCCCTGCCGGGTGAGAGGTGGTTGCCCATCTAGTCCAGCACTGGACTTTCTCACTGGAAAAACTCAGCGTGATTAGGATACGCATATATCCCCGTCGGGAGAGAGGTGGTTGCCTATCTAGACTGCACTGGTCCAGTGTCTCCGACTTCAGCGTTTTGTCGTCGTGGCCGCTACCCTTCCTAGTTGTAACCAGGACGGAGCTTTTGCCCAGGAGGACAAATCCTTGCCACTAGTAGGTGTCACCCCTGGGTTAAGCCAATTTAGGCGTATTATCCCACTATGGACTAGTTTAGGACGTGCTCGACCTCTAGAGCAGAGGTACCGTGTCATGAGTAGTCATCAAGTTTCACCCTTGGGTTAAGCCGGTTTAGGCATATTTCGCCAGTATGGATGTATTTCGGACGTTTTCCGCCTCTAGAGCAGAGGTGCCGTCCTATGAGTAGTTCTCACCGCGAGACTACTGGACATGCCGATTAATTTTCATTTTATCCTTTCCTTCACCTTTTCACAGCGGCGCCGCTCAGCAACCCTATTTGCATTTTCTTCATTGGCCGGGAGGAATTTCACGTAACGCGCGGCAGACAAAGAATCTCGCCAGCAATGTCTTAATTTAACCCATGAGTTAAGCCGGTCCAGGCAATTCGTCAGGTATGGGTGCGCATAGGACGCGGTCGACCTTCAGAGAAGAGGTGCGTGATTTGAGCAGTCCTGACCTAGAGACTACTGATTACTTTACTTAATCCTTTCTTTTACCTTTTCCACGGTGGCGCTGCTCGGCAACCTTATTCGCACCTTTCTTCACTGGCCGGGAAGAGCCCCACTCCACGCACAGCAGATGAAGAATCTCGCCAGCAACGGGTTTTTAAAAAAGTGTTTGCCTTCTTTCAGATGAGCTACCAAACAAGACTCTCATCTACCCGAAACGTCTGGTTTTCAGGCGCCAAATATTCACTTTCACCCCTTCTTCTGTCAATTTGAACAGTTCCACCACCAGAAGGTCAGGTGCTGGAGTTGACTGTCAGAGGCTATTTGAGACGCACGTCTTGGATATGGGCCAATTTCGAGACCATCAGTCTACAACACCGTAGTACACCACCGACTCGTTAGCACGAACCTGGCTGGCTAGCTGTTTATAGGCTTCGCTCGATGGACAAACCACTCGCTTCTGCATCGAAACACCTTAACTCTCGCCGTCCGGTAAGGTAGAGAAAACCTTTCTCCTCAAGCACAGAACTCGAGAGCGCTGTTTCGCCAAAACAACGGTCGGCCTGCGAAACGGCAGCCCGCGATGTGCAGCTCGGCGGGGCTGAAGAGGACTGAGATGAAAGATTCCTGAGTAGATGGTGAGAGAATGGGGGGGGGGGGGGGGGGGGGGAGAGAGGAGGATATTTACTAAAGAAGGGACTGAGATGAAAGAGTAGATGGTGAGAGAATGGGGTGGGGGGAGCAAGGACAAAGTTGGAGAAAAAAAAATTCCAAGGTTACAGGGGGGACATATCTTGTAGCTACATGAGACTACAATATTAATTTGTAGAAGCACTGCATAAACTTTCACAATATCCATGTTTCACATCCATTGTTCTCCTGACAACAGCTCTCCCCCACTATCTACCTGCCTCTCTATCTATCAATACGAAATATTTATTTAAACTAGAATTCGACTCACTTTTGGTTAAATTCGAATATTTGTATCGGAAAGTAATTTCGAATAGTAATAACTGGAATATTTAAGCATACATTTAATATGAACTGTCCAAAGTTATCACTAAACTAACTCGCCTCAGTCATATTATGATAACTGACTGCACGTACTAGACTTACATAAGCATTGTTGAGCTAACATGGACTGATTTATTGCTTACTGCAGTCCTGAACTCCCTAGTTGAAGATATCTTACATGGCAATGCCTTATGTGACTATTCATCCCACGTGCATAAACTCTGTTTTCAATCAGCAAATATGCTTTATTAAACTGTTTTATTGAAAACTTTTGCGTTAGAATAAATACAGTCAATAGCACTGTAGAGAAGCATTTCTCAAACTGTTTCTCTTGTGTTCCGTCATAGCTCTCCCAGACTCCACGTTTCTCAAACTGTTTCTCTTGTGTTCCGTCATAGCTCTCCCAGACTCCATTTAGAAAAAAGTTAAGATATTCTTTATTTTCCACACTCTGAAAAAGAATCAGTAATTAGGATTACTGTTTTTTATTCGCACTAAAATAAAGGTTATTTCCCAAAGGTACAGCCAGAACATTTCAGATTTATTTGTTTGTAACTTCGTTGTTGACCTTATTGCATGGTAGCAAAAATAGCAATACCACACCCGCTATTTTTCTTAAAAATTGAATGTTCATAATACTACTGTAACAATGTTCGTAATATTATTGTAACAATGTTCGTAATATTAATGTAACAGTGTTCGTAATATTAATGTAACAATGTTCGTAATATTAATGTAACAGTGTTCGTAATATTACTGTAACAATGTTCGTAATATTAATGTAACAATGTTCGTAATATTAATGTAACAATGTTCGTAATATTAATGTAACAATGTTCGTAATATTAATGTAACAGTGTTCGTAATATTACTGTAACAATGTTCGTAATATTAATGTAACAATGTTCGTAATATTAATGTAACAGTGTTCGTAATATTAATGTAACAATGTTTGTAATATTCTCTCTCTCTCTCTCTCTCTCTCTCTGAACCTTAAGTGCCCAGGGCACATGGGGCTTCCGCAAGGGTTTTCCACAAATGCCTGTCCTTCGCCTTTTTTTTTTTTTGCTCTTGCCCAGGTGAGCCCTCTATTGCTCAACATCCTTTCTGTTGTTCTTCTCCATGTCTCTTTTGGTCTACCCTTACTTCTGTTCCCCTGTGGTGTCCATCTTAGTGCTATTTTTGGTAGTGAGTTGTCAGTCATTCGAAGCACATGTCCCAACCATCGCCAGCGTCTTTCCTCAATAATTGTTGTCAGTGGTTTCATCTGCATTTCTGCTAATAAGATGTTATTTCTTATGGTGTTTGGCCAAAATATTTTTCTAATTCTTCGTAAACATTTAGTCTGGAAAGAATTCAACTTGTTTTCTATTGTTTTGGTGATTTTCCAGAATTCACTTCCATAGAGTAGTACACTTAGAACATTAAATATCCTGATTTTCATATTTATGCTTAGTTTTTTTTATTTCCATATATTCTGTAGCATTGCAAAAACCTGGTTTGCTCTAGTAAGTCTGCTGTTGATGTCCTCTGTGCTGTCTCCATTTTCTACTACTCTGCTGCCAAGGTATACAAATTCGTTGACCTCCTCCACTAACTTGTTATCTACTCTGAGTACATTTCTGTTGTTCACATTTTGCTTCATTAACTTTGTCTTTCCTACGTTGATCTTTAGTCCTATGTTGTTTGCATTCTGAGTTAGCTTGTTTATTTTATCTTGCATATCTTTGTGACTGCTTGATAACAGACAAATGTCGTCCGCAAAGTCAAGGTCCTCTAGCACTGTGTCAAGGGTCCATTGTAATCCTCTGCGTTTGTCTGATGTTGCCTCCCTTCATTAACCAGTCTACTGCCAAGATAAATAATGTTGGTGATAGTACACATCCCTGCTTCACTCCTGTTTGTACCCTAAAGCTGCTGGAGGTATGTTCTCCACAGATCACTTTGCACTGAAAACCCTCGTATAGGGCTTTGATTACATTAACTATTTTATGGGGGAGGCCATGCCATCTTAGGATTTTCCACAGTGCATTTCTGTTGACACTGTCAAAGGCTTTCTCAAAATCTATGAATAATGCATATGTTGTGCTATGCCATTCATTTGCCTGTTCTAATATGTGTCTAAGTACAAATATGTGGCCTATGCATGATCTTCCTTTCCTAAATCCTGCCTGCTCTTTCCGAAGTTTTTCCTCAAGTGTTGGTACAATTCTGTTGATGATTATTCTGCAAAATACTTTATTGGTGAGTGGCAGTAGGGTAATGCCTCTCCAGTTCCCGCAATCTCTGAGGTCACCCTTCTTTGGTAGTTTTACTATAAGACCAGTTTTCCACTCCTCTGGGGCTTTTTCTAGATCCCAAATTTGTTGTAATATCCGGCAAAGTTGTTTTGGTGTTTCTGTTTCTTCTTCTTTCAACATCTCAGCAGTCACTTCATCTTCACCTGGTGCCCTGTCTGATTTTAGTTTCTTTATCGCCTCCTTTACTTCATTTATTGTTATTGGTCCTGTATTGATGTTTAGTTCCGTTTTTGCTTCAGGTATGTCTATTGTTTGTGCTGCTTGTGTTCTGTTTAGTAGGGTGTTAAAGTGTTCCCTCCATCTTTCAATTTTTTTCTCTTTCTCCACTGACCAGTTGTCCATTTTGTGTTCTTACTGCACTTTCACATCTTGTGTTGAAGTTACCTGTCATCTGCTTTGTGATTTTATATATGGTTTTCATGTCATTTGCATATGCCGCTTTCTCTGCTGCTTCTGCTAAGTTGTCATAATATTGACGTTTATCTTGACGGCATGATTCCTTCACTTCTTTGTCTTTTTGTGCATAATTACTTAAAACTCGTTCTTTAAGCCGTTGTGATTTGGTGTTCAGTAATTTTTTCTTGATTTCTTTTCTTTGCTCTATATTTTCCCATGTGGTCTCGCTTATCCATTCCTCTTTTCTCCTTTTCCGATATCCCAGTACCTCTTTTGCTGTTTCCTGTAGTGTTTTATTGAACTCTAATATGGACATTTCTGCTTCGTCTTGTAGGACACTGAAGCGGTTCTTAAGTACTATTGAGAATTCATTTCTTGTTTACTGGTCTATCAGTTTTCTTGTATCAAAATGTATCTTTCTGTGTTCTACGATTTTGGGTTTCCTTAATTTTAGTTTTATTTTTGCTACCAGAAGGTTGTGATCACTTCCTACATCTGTTCCTTTCCTTACTCGCACATCTTGTAGTGACCGCTTCCACTTGTTGTTTATTAGTATGTGATCGATTTGGTTTTCTGTGGTTTTATCTGGTGACCTCCAAGTCACCTTATGGATGTTTTTGTGTTGGAAAATTGTCCCTCCGATGGTCATCATGTTTTCTTCACAGAAACTGCACAGTCTTTCTCCATTTTCATTTATTTCTCCAATTCCTTCTCTTCCCATGATTCTTCTTCTATCTTCATTTCCTTCACCTACTTTTGCATTGAAGTCGCCCAAGATGAGTAGCATATCATGCTTGGGTATTGTTTCTACTGTTGCTTGGAGGCTGTTGTAAAAATCTTCTTTTAATTCCTCTTCAGCTGCTTCTGTTGGTGCATAACAAACTATAATAGACAGCTTCGTGAATCTTGAGTTGAACCGTGCATATAATAATCTCTCATTTATTGGGGTCCATTTCAGCAATGCTCTTGATGCTTCTTTTGTTATAATCAATGCTACTCCTCCTTCATAAAGATCTTCTTTACCTGATCATATTATTGTATCTTCTGTGTGCTGTGTTGTTAATTTCCTTCTGCCTTGTCCTGTCCATCTTGCTTCTTGTATTCCTAGTATGTCTAGTTTGTATCTGTGCATTTCCTTGATGGTTTGTGCTAGTTTTCCAGTCTGGTTAAGTGTTCGTACATTCCAGCTGCCTATTTGCATCTTGTGTTTAGGTTCCAGGAGGTCTGCAGTCGGGCTGGGGACTTCCAGTGGCTGGCTTTCATCCACAACCTTCATGGGCTCAGTTTCCTGATACGCATTTCTCCTTCCACCTGCATTTGTTTTTTCCCTTGCTTCCGTTTCTGTAGCAGTCTGATAGTTTTTTTACCAGATAGGGTTGCTGGCCCTATGCTGAACCCTCCTTAGTCGGCTTTTACGATCATGTGTGGTAGGGTACAGTGGTCTTATTCTTTGCAGATCCCGTGTACCAAGTAATATTAGGGTAACAAATTTTATGAGGCCTCCAGAATTCTGTTCTGTTTTTCTCCTACAAAAGGCCCTTTGATCTTAAAAGACTGAGAACTTCTGCTGGAGCGTTGACCTCCTAGAGTTTGAGTGACAGGATAACAGGGAAAACAATCAGTTTGTTGTAGCATGAAGTGCCGAGCATTTCCAAGCAGGGAGAAAATGACTGAGTTACATGTCACAACAGCGAACGTTGGCGCGCTTAGACATTAGAGAAAGATGTTTTCTGAAAGAATCAGCTTCAGTTTATGTAAACGAGCTCTTGGTTTTCCTACACAACCTAGTATGTAAATGTACGCGGAGACCGGTGCAGTAATAAAGACAGACATTTAGCATAAATCAGCTTTTATTTTTCTTCCACTCTTATTTATTATACACCATATCTTCCACTCTTATTTACTACACACCATATCTTCCACTCTTATTTACTACACACCATATCTTCCACTCTTATTTACTACACACCATATCTTACACTCTTATTTACTATACACCATATCTTCCACTCTTATTTACTACACACCATATCTTCCACTCTTATTTACTACACACCATATCTTCCACTCTTATTTACTACACACCATATCTTCCACTCTTATTTACTACACACCATATCTTCCACTCTTATTTACTACACACCATATATTCCACTCTTATTTACTACACACCATATCTTCCACTCTTATTTACTACACACCATATCTTCCACCCTTATTTACTACACACCATATCTTCCACTCTTATTTACTACACACCATATCTTCCACTCTTATTTACTATACACCATATCTTTCACTCTTATTTATTATATATCATAAGGGTCAGTTTAACCGTTCTCTTCCTGCCTTATTTCTTCAAGATTTTTATATGACTGAGACAAAAGTATAAAAGTCAGAACTGTATACTTCATTACGAAAGTATCAAAGTCAGAACAGATGGACATATGTTGGTCACTTGATGAGAAGAAATGATCAGAGAATCCCAAAACAAGCTATCAAGTGGAACACAACAGGCCGAAGAAAAAGAGGCAGACCGCGTGAAACTCTGAAGAGGACATTATTAAGAGAGGCCAAGTTAACAGGCATAAAATCCTTTGATGAGGTTGAAAGACTCGCTGAAGACAGGAAAAATTGGCGAACTACTTTGCGAGCCCTATGTGACGTCTAACGGCACGGGAAGGATATAAGATATAAGATATAAGAAAGTCAGAACTGTATACTTCATTGCGAAAGTATCAAAGTCAGAACTGTATACTTCATTACGAAAGTATCAAAGTCAGAACTGTATACTTCATTACGAAAGTATCAAAGTCAGAACTGTATACTTCATTACGAAAGTATCAAAGTCAGAACTGTATACTTCATTACGAAAGTATCAAAGTCAGAACTGTATATTTCGTTAATGAATAAATCTGGCTGTGTCTTTCCTTTTGTTTTTCTTTTCTTTTTAACAAAAAAATTAAATTCTAATTCAGTTTTTTCCCTCTTTTATTTTTTAATTAAAAGATTGATGCATCTTTTGTTAATGTTCACATTCCAGAACAAATGAGGACTAGTTTTATTTGCTTCCATAAAGTGCTTTTTACAGAAATTCTGAGATCAACAAAACAAATGTTTGCTGGTTTCTGAATATAAGAATTGAAAGCAATGTAAGGTATTTGTTTAATCTTTCTGTTGAGAAGAGTAACTGTGCCAGTGAATGACAATTATAATGACAATTAATGTGACATCGCTGAGGCGAACAAAATCATTGAACGCTATTTGGACATCAGAACTGTTCAAGTAAATATATGCTACTGGGACATCAGAACTGTTCAAGTAAATATATGCTACTGGGACATCAGAACTGTTCAAGTAAATATATGCTACTGGGACATCAGAAATGTTCAAGTAAATATATGCTACTGAGACATCAGAACTGTTCAAGTAAATATATGCTACTGGGACATCAGAACTGTTCAAGTAAATATATGCTACTGGGACATCAGAAATGTTCAAGTAAAAATAGGCTGGTGGGACATCAGAAATGTTCAAGTAAAAATAGGCTGGTGGGACATCAGAAATGTTCAAGTAAAAATAGGCTGGTGGGACATCACAACTGTTGAAGTAAAAATAGGCTGGTGGGACATCACAACTGTTGAAGTAAAAATAGGCTGGTGGGACATCACAACTGTTGAAGTAAAAATAGGCTGGTGGGACATCACAACTGTTGAAGTAAAAATAGGCTGGTGGGACATCACAACTGTTCAAGTAAAAATAGGCTGGTGGGACATCACAACTGTTGAAGTAAAAATAGGCTGGTGGGACATCACAACTGTTCAAGTAAAAATAGGCTGGTGGGACATCACAACTGTTCAAGTAAAAATGGGGTATTCCATGTTTATGTATGATGAGGATTTGCTGACAGTTCTTTGGCGTTTCTTCCATGTTGTTCATCTTTAACATCGTTCCGTTCGTTGTTCCGTACATTATGTATGAATAAGACAAGGAATGAATTTTTGTGGTTTTTAAACACTCATTTATCAAAACAGACAAGAACAAAAACAATCTATTGTAGAGTTTATATCACTGGAAATACTGACACAAATAAGTACATATTTTAGAACAAATCTTAGAAATACTGATACAAATAAGTACATATTTTAGAACAAATCTTAGAAATACTGACACAAATAAGTACATATTGTAGAACATATCTTAGAAATACTGACACAAATAAGTACATATTTTACAACAAATCTTAGAAATACTGACACAGATAAGTACATAATTTAGATGAAAGATTTATGCATTCACAATGTGGTAAAATATTAGATAAATTTCAAGGCACACAAAAAAAGAGGAAAAAAATCCGAGCAGTGTTTCCCAAAATGGGGTTTTGTGACCCTGACGACGCCCGAGTAATAGAAATGTTTGTATGAAGTGTAGCCTGGCTACCGCACATGATCACTTCCCTCACATGTCTGACAACTGACAAAGGTTGTGAAATATATATATATATATATTCTAAGAATAATACTTGAAGAACACATCGAAAAGCAAAGGTCATTAATTCTGAATTTCATATGCTTTAAAAAGGCATTTAACAGCATACACAGAGATTCACTGTAAAGGATCTTAAGACTACATGGAATAATATCTAAAATTCTCAGCATCGTTAATGATCTCTACAACGGATATGTTTGTGCAATCAACACAGAAGAAGGAATGAGCGAATGGTTCCAGATTGAAACAGGCGTGAAACAAGGATGAATATTATCTCCCTTGCTTTTTGGAATTGCCATAGACTTCAGCATGGAAAAATGTTGCACATGTAAAACGGACATTGATTGGGTACATGGGACCCAACTAAAAGATCTTGATTTTGCAGATGGCATACTCTTATCAGTGACCGTGTGAATTCTATGCAAGAAAAAAACAGATTCCCTGTCTTCTTTGGCTAGCAAAATAGGACTTGAAATAAACAAGGGAAAAAATGAAACTTCTCATTAATTAAGAAGGAAAAATATACGAAGAAGGAACAGCTGTAGAAGAAGTAAACCAGTTTTCATACCTCGGCAGCTACATAGACCAGGATGATGACACCAGAAAGGAAGTTAGAACTAGAATTTCAAAAGCAACATTGAACTTCAGTAATCTTGAGAACATATGGCACTCAAAAGTTATAAGCACAAAAACCAAGTTAAGATTATTCAATTCAAATGTGATATCCACCCTCATTTATGCATGTGAAAGCTGGGAAACAACTAAAGAAACAGACAAGAAATTAAAATCTATTGAAAACAAATGTCTAAGGAAAATACTCGGTATAAAGTGGAACGAATTCAAGAACAATGCAGAGATAAGGCAGATGAGCGAATGACAACCTGTCTCGTGGGTGATCAGGAAAAGGAGATGAACATATATATAGGTCACGTGATGAGAAGAAACAATCAGAGAATCCCAAAACAAGCTGTCAAGTGGAACACAACAGGCCAAAGAAAAAGAGGTCGACCAGGTAAACCCTAAAGAGGTTAAGAGAGACCAAACTAGTAGACACAAAATCCTTTGATGAGATTGAAAAGCTCGCCGAAAACAGAAAAAACTTGGCGAACTACCATGCGAGTCGTATGTGACGTTTAACGGCACGGGCAGGATGTAAGATGTATATAAAGGACACATGAGAGAAAGATCTACAGCAGGACATGGATAACTTAGAAAGGGAATGTAAAAACCATAGCATAGAAATGTGAGAAAAAGGAAGTCATGATCGTTGGCAGAGAAGAAATCTTAACGAAGATCTTCACGGACTGTCAGCGTTAGAAACAAGTGAAGCATTTCAAATACCAGGGAGTCAAATACCTAGGGAGTCAAATACCAGGGAGTCAAATACCAGGGAGTCAAATACCATGCTCAGAGAAATTCGATAATGAAATTAAGAAGAGCACAACTAGTCATTAAATAAATAATACTTTTATTGAAAAACTAATACATCACCAATGAAACAAACAAACAAAAAAACTATACAACTCCATCTTCCTCCTAACTGTGCGCTATCCATGTCATACATGGAGACTAACAGTCACCAACAAACGAAAATTCATGAAAACAGAAATGAATGTTTGAGGAAAATACTAAGTGTAAGAAAAAGAGACAAAATCAGAAATGACACCATCAGGGCAAAGGTTGCACTGACACAAGCATTAGACTAGTACCAGAAACAGAAGGTCAAATGATCTGGCCGTCTTACACGGCTACTACCAGAAACAGCAGATCAAATGATCTGGCCGCCTTACACGGCTACTACCAGAAACAGTAGATCAAATGATCTGGCCGCCTTACACGGCTACTACCAGAAACAGCAGATCAAATGATCTGACCGCCTTACACGGCTACCACCAGATAGTTTACCACAGAAAACATTCACACTAATATTAGAAGGAAACAGATGGAGAAGCTACATGCAAGAGATGGAAGGAGGAAATTACCCAAACCTTAAATATTCCGTTACGTGAAGCAAATCTCTCTCTCTTTCTCATTCTCTCTTATTTCTCTCTCTCTTTCTTTCCCTCTCTCTCTCTCTCTCTCTCTCTATCACTCGTTCTCTCTCTTTTTCTCTCTCTCTCTCACTTTCTCACTCTCTCTCTCTTTCTCACTCTCTCTCTCTCTCTTTCTTTGTCACTCTCTCTTTTTCTCTCTCTTTCTCACTCTCTCTCTCTCTTTCTCACTTTCTCTCTCTCTCTTTCTCTCTTACTTTCTCACTTTCTCTCTCTTTCTCACTTTCTCTCTCTCTTTCTCACTTTCTCTTTCTCACTCTCCCTCTCACCCTCTCTTTCTCTCTCTCTCTCTTTCTCACTCTCTCTTTCTTTTTATTTCTTACTCTCTCTCTCTCTTCCCCTCTTTCAAACAATGAAAGGTATACGGGAAGACGAGACAAGAGAAGACAGAAATGGCATGAAATGAGTAGAGATTGTATCAAAGAAAATGAGAGGAAGGAGTATGACCAAAAGAAATAAAAATAAACAAAATATGATAGAAAGAGTGACGGGAGAATGAAAGACAGATCAAAGAGCTTTTAAAGTGTGTAGATCATAAACAAATTACACCATGTAACGAACAGGTAACAAATGTACAAAAGTGTAACGAGAAATACAGCACATTAATTTCTGCTCACAGCCATCATGACTTCCCATGATGCAGCAGTAAGTGTTTTCTGATTGTCGGTGCTCGAGTGAAACATACGGCAAACCATCGACTCCAGTAACAGGGGAAATAATCATTAGAACGGAACACATGTAAGCGCAGGGGAAACAATCATCAGAACAGAACACATGTAACCACAGCTGCTCGATAGTAAAACGATCATGAACAGCAAGCGAAGGTTCTGAAACAGTGCGGTAGCTTAGTGCTATATTTAGGCAAAGTAAATACTTCTTTTTTTTTTCTTCTACTCCTTCATTATATTCTGCTTATGATTTTGCACAGCATGTTACCATCATCATCAGCGTTGTTGTAATTATCGCATAATCATCGTCACCAGCATCAGCATAATCATGAATGTGGCTGAAAACCAAACTGCTGTCTTTAGGAATTAGAGTTGTAAGTCAAAAAAGGCAGAAATTGGAAGTTAGGATAATCACTGTCTTTGCATACTGGAAATGTGCATGGATGATGTTCCCATCTTCTCTTCAGTTTCTTCCTCAGTGTACAGTCACTGTACCTTAGTTCACCGTATACTAGTTCACTGTGTACCTTAGTTCATTGTGTACTTTAGTTCACTGGCCGTTACTCGTAACTTTAGCAAGTCGTTTCTTGCTCTTCAGTTTTCTTTCTCTACCCTACCCCTCCATCCTTGAAAAGGAGTGGAGTTCCACAAGTATTTCATGGCATGGAGTCTGTCATTAAGTTGGTTTTTCTAGAACAGACTTTGAAAATTTCAAAGTGGAAACTGTAAACCCACTCCCTATACGACTCTGTGCTTGTGTTTCAAGGTAAAAGGCCGCGTATGTGACGATGAACTCGGGTTCGGCGTTATTCTGAGATTCTGTACTAGACACAACAACCGGCATCTTTGAGCGGATGATGTTGGTATTTACCTTCTTTCACTCAGCTGTTGTGACACGGTTAGTATTCCAGTAGCTAAGCTGGTATGGGCTTTCCTCATTGCTCTCCTGACAGCCTTCAAGAAACGTATCTGTTGTCTAGCCAGAACGATTGCTTCAGTGAGTGTTGTGCTTTAGAGTGTTAGTGATATCCCAGGCCAAGTGTGAGAAAAGTAAGTTTTGACTGGTTATAGCTATTATCTTGCGGTCCATAAACGGGTACTTTTGCTTCCAGTTTTACCCAGCATAAACTGAACTAACGTAACATTGTTACTAAGCTATTACAGTAACTCTACTCATAAGCTCTTACAGGTCCAGGTATTACTCAAGTAATGATCATTCTTTGCCACGTAGATGCTTGGATAAAGTCGCCAAAGAAAGTGAACAGAAAGGCCTTACTTTGAACATCACAAAGACAGAGACTATGGTTATATCTAAGAAACAGAATCCACCAGCATGCAGTATTAAATTAAACAGAACTATTCTAAAGCAGGTGCAGAAATTCAAATACCTTGGAGCAGTAATAACTTCAGATGGGAAATGCAGAACAGAAATTAGGAACAGAATAGGCCAAGCAAAGACTGCATTTCAGAGAATGAGAAACATATTAGCTAACACATCTTTATCAATGAATGTTAGAAAACGAGTCCTAAAATGCTATATTGAACCTATCTTGTTAAATGGAAGTGAATCATGGACAATAGGCAAGTCTGCACAAAAATCATTGGAAGCAGCAGAAATGTGGTTTATTAGAAGAATGTTGCGAATCCCCTGGACAGCAAAAATAACTAATGAAGAATGTATGAGAAGAGCTGGAGAGACAAAAAACCTTGTCAGAAAGATAAGAGAGAGACAATGTACTTTCATAGGACATGCAATGAGAAGAGGGGGCATTGAAAATATTATAACAACAGGAAAAATAGAAGGAAGAAGATCAAGAGGA
Source organism: Achatina immaculata (assembly GCA_009760885.1). Classification (NCBI taxonomy): domain Eukaryota; kingdom Metazoa; phylum Mollusca; class Gastropoda; order Stylommatophora; family Achatinidae; genus Lissachatina; species Lissachatina immaculata. The sequence continues at coordinate 10,410,408 of CM019693.1, forward strand.
AGACCAAGAGAAATGATACTGGACAGTCTGACGGGATGGTGTGAGAGGAGATCACCAACTGAACTGATGGCCTGCATGAGGGATCGTGTACTCTGGAGAAGCATAATAGCCAACGCCAGTCGGCACGGCACCTGATGATGATGATGAGATGCTTGTGTGTCCAGTTTTACCCGGGTACTGTGCCACAGCCAACACACTCCGTCTTCAGCAGACCGTCCTCTTTCGATTAAGAACAGGCCAGAGAAGACACCTACGTCGACCCAGAATGTCTCACAGATGAGTGGCCATGGGGCAGTGGAGTCCAGAAACCGGAACATGCCCTTCAGTTGTCTCAAAACCATGCGAACCTGAAACGTGAGACATGGCTTGAGGGTATTAGCTTGGGGCAAAAGCTTTGGGGCTCCTATCAGGATCTGAAGAGGACTACGGGCTTTGCCCTGTAGATAGAGATCATGGTTTAGCGTGAACAACATCCTCGAACGAAGAAGAAGAAGTCAAGTGATCATTTTCTGTAGTGTCTCCTTAAAGGAGACGAGGTTACATCTCCCTCCCTCCCCAACTTTTTGTCTCCCCCCTCCACCCCCAATTTCCCCATTTATGACACCTAGATCATGTGTTTGACCTACCACACTCCCCTCTAACAATGTTACTAATGAGTTCTTGCTACTTTTCCAGCTTACATGGGTCCAAAGTCAGCCACTGACGACGGGCTAGAGCGCTGTTTCGCTGTCAACTACCTGGGGCACTTCTATCTGACACACCTACTCGCAGATAAAGTAATTTATATCATCATCATCATCATCATCATCATGTTCTTCTTCTTCATTTTAAATTTTGATTCTGCCTAACTTGTAGCACGAAACTTCTCTATATAAAACGAAAGTTTGAGCTTCAGAACATGAACACAGGAATTCGTCGTGATCTAGCACTAAGCTGTCTGTGTTTCACATGTACTGGGCTTTCATTCCTGTGTTCAGCTATGACTGTGCCAGTTCTGCAACTGGCTCTTCACGCATAAATTTAAGACAAATTGTTAGAGCGGTGGGAGAAATGCCAAGAAGAGCGAAATAATAGAACAAAAAATGAAGCACGCAAGAAATGTGGTCTCCAGCTCATTACTGAACTTCAGAGAATTCAGCTTCATCATAACTGTCTTCCAGGTGACGAGCAAGATGGCGGGTGTTTTTTTTAACGCTCTTGCCCACATGAAAAATTCAGCGGGATGTCTCTTGATCCGTCACGTATTCAGAACCGGGAGTTGGGCATAAGGCTAACAACCTTATTCTGAGACCCACCTAGAGACGACTCTAGATAGGTAAAAAAAGGAATTGTTATGGAAACTCACAACAAAACCAACCGAATCAAGGGTGACGCATCATGGATACCAACTGCAAAAAACTCAGACAAAGATCAAAAGAATACATTCATCGGCACCAAATACGTGACAAAGATTGGATTCTGGAATGTAAGAACACTAGTAGCACCATCAAAAACTGCTCAAGTAATCCGAGAAATGGATAGATGCCATCTTGACGTACTGGGCATCAGTGAAATGCGATGACCATAAGCAGGGAAAAGAACGGCGGAAAATCATAGGCTAAAAATACATTCAGGCAGAGACGATGGGAAACACCAAGAAGGAGTGGGTATAATTATGTTATATGTAGCAGCAAAGAGCCTTATAGAATGGGAACCAGTGAACAGTCATAATAAGAACACAATACAAACAAAAACACGGAATAATGACAATCATACAATGTTATGCACCCACGAACGTTGCAGATGATGAAATAAAAGATTTTTTCTGTCACCAGCTGCAACAACTCATTAACAAAGTCCCTAAACACGACATTCTAATTGTCATGGGGGACTTCAATGTCAAGGTAGGAAAAGATAACACTGATGTTTAAAAAGTAATGGGGAAAGAAGGAACTGATACAGTAAATCAGAATGGAGAAAGATTACTTTAACTATGTCTAACAGAGGGCATGGTCATTGGAGGAACAATATTTCCACACAAAGAGATACATAAAACAACATGGATATCCCCATATGACAGAATCAGAAACCAAATAGACCATTTTTGTATTAGACAGGAATTCAGAACATCTCTAATAGATGTAAAAGCATATAGGGGTGCAGATGTCAACAGTGACCACAAATGTGTATATAGAAAATAAGACTAAAACTGAAAAGCCAACAAGAAATCTATATTCAGAAATTCAAACAGCCACAGCCTACAGGAAGAAAATACTAACAATAATTTCAATTTGGAACTTACCAATCATTTCACAGCACTCAGTGAGGTAGAGGAGATTGATATCGATGAATTATGGAACTCTTACAGCACAGTCATAATTACAGCAGCAAAAGCAAGTGCTGGAATGCAAAAACCAAATAGAAAAGCATGGATACAGGAAAACACATGGAAGTGCATACGTGAAAGACAAGCAGCCAAATTAGTCATGTTGAATGTAAAGACAGATCTTGGAAAAGTTTTGGCAAAAGCAACATATTAAGAATTAGACAATAAAGTAAAAAACTCAGCTAGAAGAGATAAAAGAAAATATATAGACAATATGGCGAAAAAACCAGAGAAAACAGCAAAAACAAGAGACAGCAAAACTATGTAACATACAAAAGAGGCTAACGGGTACTATTACATCTAAAGAAAGACCAATCCTTAGCAAAACTGGAACCCTATTAACATCAAGTAAAGACCAAAAACAAATATGGGCTGAACACTTCCAAGAAATACTTAATCGACCACACCCAGATGAATTGATAAATCTTGAAATCGACTTACTAATCCCACAACTAAATGTCAGCCTAGATAAATTACATTGCATGAAATTGAAACAGCAATGAATGTAATGGCTAACAACAAATCTGCGGGTGAAGATGAAATAACAGGCGAAATGCTAAAAGCTATCAACAGTGACAACATGAGAAACTACAGAGAATGTTTAATATAGATTGGAAAGAAAAAAGGGTCCCTTCTAAATAGAAAAAAGGGATCATTGTTAAAATACCACAAAAATAAGTATTAGTGACTGCAATAATTGGACAGAGCCTTACTATCATTTGTGTTAAAGTATTGTTCAAAGTCATTCTAAAAAGTCTTAAATACATGGTGGATACCACAATGAGAAAAGAACAAGCAGGATTTCTAAAAGGGAGAAGCTGTCTCGACCAAATCTTTACTCTAAGAATAATACTTGAAGAACATATTGAAAAGCAAAGGCCATTAATCCTGAACTTCATAGACTTTAAAAAGGCATTTGATAGCATACACAGAGATTTATTGTGGAGAATCTTAAGACTTTACGAAATGCCATCTAAACTTGTCAACATCAGTAAGGATCTCTACAACGGGTATATTTGTGAAGTCAACACAGAAGAAGGAATAGGCGAATGGTTCCAGAATGCAACAGACATGAAACGATGATGTATACTATCCCCTATGTTTTTTTTAAAGTACCATAGATTTCATCATGAAAAAAAATGTTGCTTGGGCATTGATTGGGTATATGGGACCCAGCTAGAACATCTTGATTTTGCTGATCACATAATTCTTATCAGTAACAATGTGAATTCAACGCAAGAAAAACAGATAGCCCGTCTTCACTGGCTAGTAAAATAGGTTTTGAAATTAACAAGGAAAAAGCAAAAATAATTTAACTTCCCATTAATCAAGAAGGAAAAATATACATAGAAGGAACAGTTGTTGAAGAAATACACCAATCTGCATACCTCGACAGCTACATAGACCAGGATGGTGACACCAGAAAGGAAGTTAGAATTTGCATTTCAAAGGCAGCACTGACCTTCAAGAGTCTTGAGAACATTTGGCATTCAAAAGTTATAAGCATAAAAACCAAGCTAAGATTATTCAATTCAAATGTAATATCCACCCTCATTTATGGATGCGAAAGTTGGAAAACAACTAAAGAAACAGACAACAAATTAGACTCTTTTGAAAACAAATGCATGAGGAAAATATTCTGTGTAAAGTGGAACGAATTCAGGAACAATGCAGAGATAAGGTAGATGAATGAACAACAACCTGTCTCGTGGATGATCAGAAAAAGGAGATGGACGTATATAGGTCACGTGATGAGAAGAAACAGAGAATCCCAAAACAAGCTGTCAAGTGGAACACAGCTCGAAGAAAAAAGAGCTCGATCACGTTAAACTTTAAGAGAGACCAAATTAGTAGACATAAAATCCCTTGATGAGGTTGAAAAGCGCGCCGAAAACAGGAAAACTACTATGTGAGTGCTATGTGACGTGGCACTGGAAGGATGTAAGTTGTAAAATCACTGCCTTAGTATTATACGGCTACCACTTCGCCTGTAGAGCCTTGACGCCACACAAGCCACATGCTGAGAATGAAATGTCGACTCTTTTTCTTTATTTATTGAATACGTCTGGACTTTTTCTACTCGCATAAAGATGTTCCATGAATACGACAAATAAATTATAGACAAGCACGTGATCTTATAGAAAAGATATCAGAGGTAAAACAGAGTGTGATCTAGCAGAGAAAATAATTCACCGAGATAAGCAGGTGTGTGATCCAGGAGAGATAACATTGACAGCGCCAGGAAAGTATGTGATCCAGGAGAGATAACATTGACAGCGCCAGGAAAGTATGTGATCTAGGAGAGATAACATTGACAGCGCCAGGAAAGTATGTGATCTAGGAGAGATAACATTGACAGCGCCAGGAAAGTATGTGATCTAGGAGAGATAACATTGACAGCGCCAGGAAAGTATGTGATCTAGGAGAGAAAAAAAACCTGAGGGAGGCAGCCAGGCTTGTGATCTAGCAGAGTGAGTAACTGACAAAGACAAGCAGGTCTGCGATCAAGTAGAAAAGAATTGAGAAAGACAGAGAATAACTGATACAGACAAGCAGCCATGTGGTCTAGCAGGGAGAATAACTGATGGAGCAAGCAACCATATGATCTAGCAGATGGAAGAACTGATAAACAACCATGTGATCTAACAAAGAGAAGAACTGATAAACAATCATGTGATCTAGCAGAGAGAAGAACTGATAAACAGCCATGTGATTTAGCAGAAAGAAGAACTGATAAACAGCCATGTGATCTAGCAGAAAGAAGAACTGATAAACAACCATGTGATCTAGCAGAAAGAAGAACTGATAAACAACCATGTGATCTAGCAAAGAGAAGAACTGCGGCAAGCAGACATTGTGATATACCAGGGTAGATAACTGGTGGTTCTGTAAACTCATAAACACTCTCACGATCCTACTTTATACATATAAATACACAGGCTATCTGCAGATCTTTGCCTTATACATGAAGTAACACTGACCCTTTGTGCTCTTTTCGCTTTGCCGGAGATCAGTATATTATCAAATTTGCAACAACAGACTTTAGCCACGCCGTCATCATTTCTCCTGTCTGTGGTAAACATAAATGTCAGACCCTTTCTGCTCACCCCAGATGAGGAAGAATGCGCCGTCTCGTATAATCAACGTCGTATCGGACTCGTATACCAGGGCGGACATTGACTTCGATGACCTGGCCTTAAACAAGGGATACGATGTCTTCGGTGCCTACGCCAGGTCCAAGTTTGCCCAGGTCGTGTTCAACTTAGAGTGCCATCGCCGATTGTTCGGAGGCTGTGTTTGGTCGTTCGGTGTACATCCAGGTCAGTAAATATGGTTGCTCCAGTATTATGTCCCCACATTACTCATCTGCAGTCTTAAACATCTTATCTCTGTCTGCCATCTGTATAGAAAGCTACGGAGGCAGGTGCCCGCCTCATATTTATAAGTATTTGTTAATGTGTCTGCCTATATGTCTGTATAATTGTTCTGCATATATTTTCACGTGTGCCTTGTTTTTAAAGTCTTTTATCGTTGATCACTTTTATCAATTCTCTTATCATTTCTTATCACTTAGCTTTTCTTTTCTCTATGCTTCACGTGTTCTCGTTCGTGGATTCTTCACTTATCGTCCTATCAAAATATCGTTTTATTTATTTATTTATTTTATCATTCTTTCGATCCATCATTTTAACAAATTGTCTGTTACTGATTTTTTTTTAAAAATGTATCTAAATATCCTGAAATTTATCTTTTCCTTTTGCCCTCTTTTCTGACTAATGTGTGTGTGTGTGTATATATATATATATATATATATATATATATATATATATATATATATATCCATTTGATCTCTCCTCTCTCTCTCTCTCTCTCTCTCCTCTCTCTCTATCTTCAAGCACATCCACAACATTGCATGTGTAACTTCAGTACTTGTCTCTCTATACACATCCGTGCCTGTCTTGAATATTGTCTATTTACCCGTGCTCTTATAATCCTCTCCCTTACACTGCAAGAAATTTCTAAACAAATTTTCCTTCACACACGGAAACGTTTATTGATTACGTGAAAAACAAATGATAACTCAGGTTAGCTATCGTTCATATTTATTTAAAATATGATCATAACAACCAAAGCGCCAATAACGTGAAACAAAATAATGACCAGACAAAGCAAAATATCTGGATGAAGTTTTAGATAAAATAGATGTCTGGGTTATCTTCACTTTTTATTTTCCAAACAAATAAACATGAAATGTTAGTAAGCCTTCATAAGAAGAAAGATCTTCAAGAAATCAAGGTTAACTTTATCAGAACTTGAAACTTACTAGCGCCATGTTGTGACCACATTTGGCCGTTGTTGTTAGTGCTAGTTGTTACCTTGAATTATGGACTGTTTCTGGCACTGAGAATTGTTTTGTCTCACACATTTTTAAAATAGGTTATTTAGCCATGTTTGATATGAACATGCTTTCTTCTTCTTTTTTACCTGTAGGGGCCTGTAATACTGAACTTCTGAGGAACTATCCTGGAATGACGGGCAACATCCTTCGCGTGATTGCTCGGATCATGTTCAAGTCCCCAGAAGACGGCTGTCAAACTATTGTCTACCTGGCCGTGGCAGACGGCCTCCGGGAGTTTTCAGGTCAGCTTGTCTCTGATGTTTTCTTTGCATGTTTTTCTTATCTGTTCTTTCTATCTGTGTTTTCTTTACACGTTTTCCTTATCTGCTGTTTCTGTCTGTGTTTTCTTTACACGTTTTCCTTTTCTGCTGTTTCTATCTGTGTTTTCTTTACACGTTTTCCTTTTCTGCTGTTTCTATCTGTGTTTTCTTTACACGTTTTCCTTTTCTGCTGTTTCTATCTGTTTTCTTTACACGTTTTCCTTTTCTGCTGTTTCTATCTGTGTTTTCTTTGCATGTTTTTCTTATCTGCTGTTTCTATCTGTGTTTTCTTATAAATGCGGTTTTCCAAAACATAAGTCTCTCAAAAACTTTAATGAGAAACTTTGAATGTAGATAAATCCCAGCTGGGGTGTGCATTCAATCTCTGAGATGTTCCTTCCTGCAGAATCTTTGGGTGGCTTCTGAACTGCAACATCTTGTCTCTGTCGAGTCATCACTGATCAGTGATTTTGTCCGCAAGAGAGATCAGACTCTAGATCTCCATAATTTGTTCTAAATCTGACAAATCCCACGCGTCGTAGAAGATGCAATGACAAAACAACTAAATCTAGATTGAAAAAAAAATATTTGATAATCGAAATATTTTTAGGTGTTATTTGTGGCTGCCATAAATTAATTTTGTTATGAAAGTATGTAGGGAGAGCCATACCAGTTTTTTTGTTTAAATTCTGACTTACTGTAATAATTTTAAAAGTTTTTTTTAATGTGTTTTTGTAACAGGCAAAGTCTTCGCCAACTGCAAGGTCATAAAAACGACTGACAAGGTCAAGGACAAGAACATTGGCAGGAAACTGTGGGGTGTCAGCGCCCAACTCTGCGGGTTTGAAAGTGATGTCCCCTTGGAGGAAGAAGTGACGCCAAATGGCGCGGGAGACGCGAAACCAGAAGAGAAGAAAGCACAGTAATTTTTTTATTTTTATTTTTGTGCTCTTTCAAGAAACGGGATGGTCAATAGCTTTCTACAAGATAGTGAATTCCATGATATAATAAATGTGTAAATATCTTAGGTGACGCGGTTTTCAAAGGGAGCAAATTAAATAAAAGATAAATGATAAATGCTGAGTGACACAATTTTCTAAGTTTATTTATACTCCATAATGATTTTCCTTTAACAGAACCGATCTTCGTTTACTGATTTGGGAAATTTTACAGATAAAACGCAAAAAATAAAACAAGCAAAATGTTTCAAGAACTTACACGTGGTAGAACACATACACACACACAAAATGAAACAAGCAGAATCTTAATATGATAGCCACACAAAAAAATGAAACAAGCAAAATCTTACACACGATAACCACATAAAAATGAAATAAACAAAATCATGCACATGATAGCCACACACACAAAAAAAAATCTGAAACAAGCAAAATCTTTAACATGATAGCAACGTAAAAAATGAAAGAAGCAAAGTCTTGCACATGATAGCCACACACAAAAAAATTAAATAAGCAAAAACTTACAAAATCTTACACATGATAGCCACACACACACACACACGCATGCACGCACGCACGCACGCGCGCGCTCACACACACAAATGAAACAAGCAAAACTTTACACATGAGAGTTATATTTTTTTTTAAAAATGAAACAAGCAATACTTTACACACTATAGCCGTACCCAACAACGAAGTAAGCACTAAGTCTGCCCTGGATCATTCTAATGTCCGTATACAGTTTTAAATACAAATAAATTCTCTCCTATATGAGAACAAACTTGTTTGATCCTGTTAAACAATTCTGAACGTAATTTATCTGCTTTTCTGTATTTAATAAAATGATTAGTTTTTTTTCTATCTTTTCAACCATTTTACTTAAAGAAAATCTGCCGTTCGCTCCTTGCAGTAGTTTTGATGATAATTTTCAAGGAGGACGTGGCATTAAAACTGTTTCAGTTATGCGATTTTTTTTCTGCTGAATTTTGTGCCTGGCAATGTGCTTCAACCCGTTTGCTTATTAGCAAAACACGAGTCTCTAGACGAGCTCTGCTCTCGGGTAGGTAATATATAAATATGATTTGAAACTCATCAACAAACGCTTGAGAGATGGAACAAAAATGTAGTTTTTGTTTAGTTACCCTTTCTTAAACGAAATATTGTCCAAAGAATGGCTTTAACATACTTGAGAATGTTCTACCCACCATTCCTCGAGGTTTTATTACTAATGAAAATCCCATGACACATCGTTTGATGTCTTATTATAACCAGCACCCCTATGTACACATAAACTTGAACAACGAAGAGGAATAATATAGAAATTGTGCACATTTTCAAACACACATGCACCCATATGCCCCATTCTTCTCTTACTCCGGTTCTGTGATGTAGTAAAAGCTACATCAGACAGACAGACAGACTTAAAAATTATGGTGGTAGATGTCAAGAAACTCGCCGGTGCATAATTTTTTTAAAAGAACTTTAGAACTGACTCTATGAGGACATGCTGACTCTGAATTGTTCTAAAATTAACATGCTAAAACACACATAAGTTATGTCACTAGAATGTTTCATAGATTGCATCAGAATAAAGGTGTTTTTTAGATTGCTTTAACCCTCATCAGAATAAAGGTGTTTTTTTAGATTGCTTTAACCCTCATCAGAATAAAGGTGTTTTTTTTTAGATCGCTTTAACCCTCATCAGAGTAAAAATGTTTTTTAGATTGCTTTAACCCTTACTAGAATAAAGGTGTTTTTTTATATTGCTTTAATCCTCACTAGAATAACGTTTTTTTTTTTCATTTTCCGAACTGCACAAGAGCTTTAACGCAGTATTAGAGAATGTGGAAGCCTTAGGCAAAATGTAAAAAACAGAAAGACAGAAAAATTGGGCAAAAGAATCTACCACATAAAACCTTCCTTTCTGTTTAAATAAATAAACTTAGATTTTATATGATATGCCCTAAATTTAGTTATGTTCAGATTATGTACTGGGGAAGAGAATTATTCGGTTATTTCTTGCTTTCTACCATGTACATGAATGCATTCTCACATATTTAGGACTATTTTCCATTTCTAAAAAAAAAAAACGTGCTTTAATACACTGGAAAGTCTATAGATCCACTATTGTCCATTTGATACATAAGATACATGAATGCGATATGTATTTTTACACTGTAGAAATGAAACAGAAGACAGCAAAGATAAAACCAGCGAGACAAGGTCAGGCGCCCAACATGACACACAAAACGAAACGAAAACTGTACAGAGCAGGCAAGATTTACCTACGCTGGTGATAGCCATCTTTTTATAGTAAACATTTACACGCAGGATTTCTGATCAGGTTTACACCTGTAATGTCGGCTCAGTTTTCACAGATCAGCGCTAGATTAAAGTAGACAGGTGTTATCCGGTTTCAGGGATGGCCAGAAAAACAGTTATAACACGACGAGACAAGGAAACGGTTGTCATGTGTTGAGAGATGAGAGAAAAATCTGATATAAAGCTCGGAGAATGAACCACACAGAGAACAAAAGTATAATACAATGAGACAACTCTAGCTCTTACCTGGGGGGGGGGGGGGGGGGGGGAAGAGAGAGTATGGATGCACCTGCACAAATGTCAAAGAGAAACTCTGAACAACAATGAGAAGAATGATAAGAAAACGAAAGAAAAATGAAATACAATGTACATGCTTTTATCTCGCAGTAGGACAGATGTCTTATGAGAACATGAACTTTTTTTTAGGCTGATATTTCTGACATGATTTTTTTCCCATACACGGGAAATCATGTGACATGGATGAGGTTGTATGTTTCAGAAAGCCACGGGCTGACGAAATGTAAACATGCCGACTCACACTTGCGGCATTTCTAAGCATTGAAAAATATGAGCACGTGTCTGTCTGTCAGTTCTGCACCTGTTCCAAGCTTAGCCAAGCGATCTTTCTGTTAGTCTGTTTGTCTATCATTTTCTCTCTGTCTGCCTGTCATGTTTGACTGTTTAGCCGTATATTATTACAGATTTAGAAAAGTCAGTTTTTAACTGAAATATCTTTCCCTCTTTTTTCAGTATTGGACCGTTTTTGTAGAGAATTTAATCAGATGTGTTCACGTACATAATATCTTATTGGTTCCTTGTTGCAATAACTATGTTGCATTTACTGTGTTGCAATAATTGTAAGCATTTACTGTGTTGCAATAATTGTAAGCATTTACTGTGTTGCAATAATTGTAGGCATTTACTGTGTTGCAATAGTTGTAAGCATTTACTGTGTTGCAATAGTTGTAAGCATTTACTGTGTTGCAATAATTGTAAGCATTTACTGTGTTGCAATAATTGTAGGCATTTACTGTGTTGCAATAATTGTAGGCATTTACTGTGTTGCAATAATTGTAGGTGATATCCGTTACCATGTGCATGCAGGAAACTCTCCACTGAAGAGAGCGGAACAACAACACAATTCCTTCAGATAATCAGAGGAAGTACCTCCCTCCTCAAACAAGTGTTTCGGCCCTATTAAACTCTAGGGGGTGGGCTTGGCCCTATTAAACTCTAGGGGGTGGGCTTGGCCTTATTAAAGTCTTAGGGGTGGGCTTGGCCCTATTAAACTCTAGGGGTGGGCTTGGCCCTATTAAACTCTAGGGGGTGGGCTTGGCCCTATTAAACTCTAGGGGGTGGGCTTGGCCCTATTAAACTCTAGGGGGTGAGCTTGGCCCTATTAAACTCTAGGGGGTGAGCTTGGCCCTATTAAACTCTAGGGAGTGAGCTTGGTCCTATTAAACTCTAGGGGGTGAGCTTGGCCCTATTAAACTCTAGGGAGTGAGCTTGGCCCTATTAAACTCTAGGGAGTGAGCTTGGCCTTATTAAACTCTAGGGAGTGGGCTTGGCCCTATTAAACTCTAGGGAGTGAGCTTGGCCCTATTAAGCTCTAGGGGGTGAACTTGGCCTTATTAAACTCTAGGGAGTGGGCTTGGCCCTATTAAACTATAGGGAGTGGGCTTGGCCCTATTAAACTCTAGGATTGGGGGGGGGGGGACTTGGTCCGTGACTCTTAGGAGTCTTGTGAGTTTTTTAAACAAATGATTATTTTGTCCCGTCCAGTAATTGAACCCACGACCTTCTACTTCGAAGTGCGTCTTAGCAGTTCAGCTGAAGGGGACCAGTATTAGACTGACAAATGAAATTATTTAAGTTCTCACATACACCATTCAAAGAAGGAATGATGTTTAGAAAAGCTTTGATTTTAAAAACAAAATGTGAACTGGATCACTGTTGTCTGAAATGTGAAAAGATTCGAGTGAAAAGTCAAAATCACCAAGATCTGTGTTAGGTTTCTAGAAATCTGTATCACGGAAACAGGAAAGTAATTATCAGTTCCTTGGCCAGTCTTTGATGTTCAGATGAATGAAGTTTCCCCGTGTAGGTTTAAAAAAAGGCTAAATAAGATGAACTTTTAAAAAAGTTACGGAAAGAAAAATATGATGTGAAATAAATAGTGATAAAAGATCAAATCAGCAGCTGTTTCAGCAAGAAATCTTCCTTCAGGTAAAGAAACGTGACGTTATAAGGGCAGCAGCAAGGAAAAGGACAGCCCCCCCCCCCCCGGGCCAAAAAAAAAAAAAAAAGAAGAAGAAGAAGAGGAAAGATATATCTTAGAACACATAGTAGGAGGCCGACTTCTATCAGGATTAAGAAGTGAATCCATGAGAGTGGAGTCCTCTAAAGAAGTACTGCATGCCCACTAGATACATTCAGAAATTGAAAAAAGATACCCGCCTTAACCCGCTTGGTGACAACCCTCATCACCGCATCAGCTGCCAAGAATATCAAATTTGCAAAATCAAATGAATAACTAACAAAAACGTTTTCCATTAAGTTCTTCTTCTTCTTTTTCTTCTTCCAGGGGGATAGAAAAAGAAGAAGAAGAAGAAGAAGTTAATGGAAAACGTTTTTGTTAGTTATTCATTTGATTTTGTTTCCATGTTAAGAGACTCGGACAACGTTTTAAAAAGTTCTACTTTATTCCCCCCCCCCCCCCCGTAGCAATCTTCTACTCTCGAGCTGTTATCATGAACTCAAGTTCTAGGCTAAAAGAATGTGCTGAGCTCAAGTTGGAAAACGGTGAAAATGTTTACATGAATAGAAAATAGTGCCAGGGGAATTGAGAACTCCTGCTGACGATGCAAGTCATGGAGGTGACCCTACATGGTGGGGCTGATGAATCTAAGCCAGCAAGAAGGCGAAGAAAAATGGCTATTCGAGGGACGTTCTACGCAGTTTCACAAGTGCAGTCTCCAGCATTTGATTAGATAGTGCATAAATGTGAAAAATCATTGTCGCGTTATGACAGTTGTGCATTATTGCAAGCATTGAGACATGGAGTTTGTGACAAAGCAGGTCTTATTAAGCCATGACGGACATAATGTACTGACATACAAAAGGCACGAAGATTGTGGCTCATTTATTAATTTAAAAATGGATAAGAAAAAGAAAAATCGGCAAAATGGGGAAAATATATATATTTAGAAGAGTGTATGGTAAAAGTGCATGCTACGCACAGATCTAGTGAATTATACATTATCTGACGCGAAATATGCACATCATTTAATACGTAATTTGTTTACTTTGGTTCTGCATTTTTAAGAAATTTTGCTGTGTTTTTAATTGTACTCCTTTAAATGTATAGCTTAAGAAATAGTTCCGTTATTTTAGAGTTTTCAGCATGCTGGGTTTTTTTTCCCTCGGATAATTTACAATTCATATTTTAGATTTACCCTTATTACTTTATTTACAGTGTGTGTGTTTGTGTCCGTGTGAAAGTAGATACATATAATGAATTTACAGTGCAATAATGGTGGTTTCTTGCTGTATTATTACGACAGCTAATGGTCCTACAGTACCACATTTGTATTACAACCTCATGATGGAACACAGGCAACACGAGATATGCGCTTGTCTTCCACAGAAGATTTCTGAGACAAAAGTAATTTAGGAGTTTGAATAACGTGCCAAATTTCTGTTCCAGAAGCCATTCATTTCGCCAAAAATACCAGTTACACGAGTTAATTAATTTTCGTTTAGTTTAAATTACTTACATTTTCATTGTACAAAATAATAATCTAGAGTACAACTGTGATAGCAACCTGATTTGCAAAGAAAATAGGAAAATAGGAATGGCCGATTAAAGTAAAAAAAAAAAACTTGAAATGAAGTCAACAATTAAAGAAATAGGAAAGAAAAGGGTTACAAGAATTCAGCTGCCCTGTGGCTCATTTATCACATCAAAGACACTTGTTCTTGGAGTCTGGAGTCACGGTAAACAATGTGCAACAAAGTGGGAGGCATCTCATGTTGTCTGTGCTCCATTTTGTTATTTGTGTTATCAAAGATAGATTTGATATTGCCAATAAATAATGCAAAGCAGAATATGGCATCATTTTGTCTTAATTATTTATTTTTCTTCTTTTTTGTTTCATAATTTTTTAACGTTTTTTTTCTGTACTTACACAATAACCCCACCCCCCCCCCCCCCACCTTCCTTTTGTTTTCTTTCTTGCAGTTTTGTTTCTTTGTTTGTTTCTTTGTTTGTGGTTTGCTTACTTTTATTCATTCCACTCATCTATCAGTCTGCCTAGATGTCATACAATCTGTCTGTCGAGAGATTCAACAATCTATTACCTTGTCTTTCTAGAGATTCAATTATCTATCAGTCTGGGTAGATGTCTTACAGTTTATCTGTCTAGAGACCCACCTATTTATCTGTCTGTCTTACAGTTTATCTGTCTAAAAACCCACCTATTTATTAGTCTGTCTAGATATCTTATAGTTTATCTGCCTAGAGACCCACCTATCTATTAATTTGTCTAGATGTCTTATAGTTTATCTGCCTAGAGACCCACCTATCTATTAATTTGTCTAGATGTCTTATAGTTTATCTGCCTAGAGACCCACCTATCTATTAATCTGTCTAGATGTCTTACAGTTAATTTTATTTATCAGCCTCTCAACATGCTTTAGA
The DNA here is from genome assembly GCA_009760885.1 of Achatina immaculata. NCBI lineage: Eukaryota > Metazoa > Mollusca > Gastropoda > Stylommatophora > Achatinidae > Lissachatina > Lissachatina immaculata. The sequence continues at coordinate 10,425,412 of CM019693.1, forward strand.
ATCACTATCAGTCTGTCTGACAAATCTCAGCGAGAAGCTCAGACAGAGAATAAGACTTCCCGCTCGGCAACCCAACCTAGCACACAGCAGAAACTAGACAGACAAGACGTGGCCGGCTACCTCGCCGTCTTCTGTTACAAGACTTAGTCACAAAGCACACTTGGCCTTGGTGAATCTCCAAGATTGTTCCTGGTGAACACCAGGTACAAAGATGCTGAATCAGCAACAGGTAAGTTGCACTCTGGCCAGGTGGTGATGACAGAACACGCAATATGGATTAAAACTCAGAAAGATATCATAGTTGTGGCTAAAACCAGAAATGAACGTAGGGATGTGAAAAATGCTGTTTGATGTTGTGTAAATCAGGAGAGGAAGACAGCAGGAAGAAAACTTGATTGATAAATGGAGTGGTGGCTTTTCCCATAAAGTGTTCTAAAACTATACGGTGATATGCCCCTCTATCTGGAGATATCAGAGAACGAACTTAGCATGGGTTAAGTAAGCATGGAGAACAAACGAACATTGTTTTCTTGTTTTCGAAGTGGAGACCATCCGGTAGGCAGGCTCGTCTGATATTCTATCCTTTATTATAGAAGAGCCTCGCTTTCACTTCACAAGCATGACCTCAGCGTTGTCACTTGACGACGACATTTTGGTACTAGATAAAAGGGATGGCGACTGCAGTAAAACTGGTTCAAATAATAAAGGTAGATAAAGGTGTATGGTGTAGTTTTACAAGGCGGCAGAAGGAGCGAGTAAGAGAGAAAAAACGAACAGAAAATATAAGAATAAGATGAGAATGTATAAATGAAAAACATACAACATCCAATATTTCGGCGTGAGGCTTTTTCGAGGATTACATACACAAAACAAAACAAAACATATAACTAAACGAAAAACTTGTCTGTGTGGCATCCTACAGAGAGTAGGAACACAAGAATGCATGTCTCTCAGACCAGACGAAGAGTAGAAATCACGGGGGGGGGGGGGGAGGGGGAAACAGAGGAAAGCAGATGAGGCCAATCGGAAAGAAGAGGCGGGGAAAAAAACAGGATGGGGGGGGGGGGAGACGGGCAATAGACATTTGTAACCCGCTAGAGAAACATGTGTCAAGGGTGGGGGGGGGGGGGGTGTGGGGAGAGGCGGGGAAGCAGGAAGATAATGTGAAACTGGTGAATAGGACAAGACGCGGAGGACCAAAAGCACCTGTAGGCTGCCAACAAAGAAGAGAAGGTGGCGGTTAAGGAGAGGGGGGAGGAAAACATTCTCATTTTACTCTCATATTTTCTATTCATTTTTTCTCGCTTACTCACTCCTTCTGCCGCCTTGTAAAACTGCACCATACACCTCTATCTATCTACATTTTGGTACTAAGCATTCTTCATTTTGGAAGCCTTACAACAACAGAAACAACCAATTCAGGCATAATTCTTCATTGCTTGGCAACGACACATTTCTCATCAGTGTTATGACATACTTTAGGATTCCAGTAATATTGTTCTTTAGGAAAAAATAGCCCAAGAAACTTATCTAGTGGCGAGATTCTAACACACTAAGTACAGGGTTAGTTTTTTGTGTTCGTGTTCTCGTCATTTTTTTTCAGCCTTTTTCATGGCATTGTAGTTTCCCAAAGATAATTATCTTACAATTCTATTTATCACCATCATGACACTTCTAAGAGATTAGGAACTGTCTTTTGGTATGACAGATTAACATTAGCTCAACAGATTAACACACGCATATACACACACATTAGCTCAACAGATTAACACACACATATACACACACAAGACTCCAGCACATTTGTTCCTCTAAATGTAGAATTCTCTCAAACATTTGGTTCTTTAAACTCGGAATTCTCTCAAACATTTGGTTCTTTAAACTCGAAATTCTCTCAAACATTTGATTCTCTAAACTCGGAATTCTCTCAAACATTTGGTTCTCTAAACTCGGAATTCTCTCAAACATTTGGTTCTTTAAACTCGAAATTCTCTCAAACATTCGGTTCTCTAAACTCGGAATTCTCTCAAACATTTGGTTCTTTAAACTCGAAATTCTCTCAAACATTTGATTCTCTAAACTCGGAATTCTCTCAAACATTTTGTTTGTTCTCTGAGCCCAGGGCCTACCAAAACAACAACCTACACCCATCCCCCCGGGGGGGGGGGGGGCGGGGAGGGGGGGGGCAGGTTTTCTGGACTAAATTTCGGGTTCAGGAACACGCTATTCTTGGCTTCGGTCTGGCTGGAGACTCTTCTAGTTCAGGTGAGATCATTGCACGAGCGTGCATTTTTATAGAGCTTAGGCACCTTTTGATAAAGAATGCCACATTGCAGTGGTACGAATGTAATGCTGAAATGCCGGAGCTACACACAAACAAAAGTGGTTCTTCGTTAAATATAAACTTTTATAAATACTAGGTAATTGTGTTTAGATTTTAAGGGGAGATAATTTTTAAGATGTAAATGTTGCTGACAGAGTGGCTTAACTTTACGCTGTAGGCAAAAACATACCATTTATGATTTTCAAGCAAAGATGCAAGTAATTCCACAAAAACGTGTGAGTAAAGACAACAGGCAATTCCATATAAAACAAAAGTGAAGGACAAAAATCAGCATGCAGTTCCACAAACAAAACACACAAATTCCAGCAGGACGTTTTTAAAAAACCGGGTAAAGCGCGAAATAAGAAACAAACATACAGCAGCTGTGATTGTACAAAACAATATTCTTGCAGTCACCGATGTATTGATATTTACAACACAGCGCGCCAGAGAGGGACATTGTAGGGTCACCAGAAGTAAAAGTCCACATCGCTAAGTAGAGGTCGCATATAGATGAAACTTCGAACCCCTTCCCTTCTTCACTGATGAACACAAGGGAGGGGCGTATCTAATTTTGATTCCTGATTACAATCATTGAGGATGGTGGAGCTCATAAAGAAGCATATAATTCCAACTCATTATGCGGACACCGGCTCACAGTCTACTTGGTTCATATGAGAAAATAATCACAAAAACATAGTCATAATTTTGTTTCATTTTGCCATAATTGGTTTAGGAGCTAACGTGTCATCTCTCACTCCATTCCTGTTTAAACCATAGTTGGTCACGTGTCGTTCATTTTTTCAATACCTCAAACACTTGACTGAAAACTATTTTAACGTAGACTCCTCTACCATCAGCATATCATACATTAAAGGCACACTGATTACTGCCGAGATCACGCAGTGAGCTTTGCTGTCTTGTCCCATGTAAAGAAACAAAACGACAGTTATGATTGTGCTGGAGAGTCCTAATATTTTTATCAGGTTTATTATACCTACAGGCAGAAACTGACCACGTCACACTTTCATGTGCCGAAGATCATGGAAAATACCGGCCTAACACCGTATTCCTCAGTATGCCTTACTGGCACGGAAACGGGAATTTACAGACAGAAACCAGCGTCCACAAAAATAATTAGTGGAAAAATGTTTCAACCATATTTTGAAACGTTTTTAGTCGCAGCTTTGGTAATTCGAAACAAAGGAAAATAACTCGGCAGATTCAAACAGCTCTAGGGGCGCCGCATTACTGGCCTTGTTTAATTACGTAGCTATGGAAAAAAATGTTCAAAACACAATATCTTTAGTCTTTATTTTATGACTATTTAATTTGTCATTTCATCATCATTGTTATTTTGCTGAATCTCTTAATCTCACAGTGCGCACAGCCGAAAAGCTTCCTGTCCATGCGCCGTCATTTATGTAGTAAGTTAATTTCTTCAATTACACCCTCCAACCTTTCCCCTGGTTTACGAAAGATGCCACGTCACAATTTCCTACTTATTTCATCATTTTGCTCTCCGTGGCAAAAACATATAGGACTGAATGAAGAAACATAGGGACTGAATGAAGAACTCTCGGAGCCATGGAGACAGACAAAGAGAGGAACTGATGGCAATGATTTCATGTATGTTTTGCTGTGAGTCGGCGAGAGCTACATAAAATGGCTTCCCCTGTTGTACTTGCTGCACTGAAAATATAAACGGCACGTAACAATCTAAGGTTAAACCAACTGGGGAAATAATAACAGAGGACCTGATATCTTAGACAAAGTGGCAGAGGGTAAAGAAAATAGCTTCCTTGAAACATTTGGATAGGGCGTTTAAGAGAAGAAATAGGTTTTGCTAATAATAATGACTATAGACTAGTCATATGGTTTGCATTCCTCTGACTATGAGACAACACCAGAAACCCTAGGGTTAAAATAAAGATATCAGGCTGAATAGTTGGGGAAAATATCACAGAGGTGACTGTTACTGCTTAAACTGGAAACTCTCCGAGTTCGAAGATAAGGTAAGTGGATGATCTAGATTTCATGTTGAAAAAATTAACAGCGACTTTCAGTACTGAGTTTTATAATCAGAAGAAAGTAAGGGGGTGGGGTGGGGGTATGAAAATATAACTTCTTCTCCTCTTATATACATAAATAAAGAACCATTGGATGTAAGCAGGCATATAGAGAAGGGAGTCCAGCCAGAGCATCGTTTTCCTTGCTAAAAGGATGGACCCGGAGGGTTCGGGGGGGGGGGAGGTGGGGTGGTCTCGTACTGGATGAAAACAGATGAGCCGGGGATTTGAGGTGGGGTGGGGGTGAGAAGAGACAGTTTTTGCACTGACTTTACAAAATTTCTCTCATGTGCCCTGCTTGTATGGTGGGATCTGAGAATAGTGAGTCTGTCTGAAGTAGGAAAAAGGTCAAAGGACATGAGACACGCTGCCTAGTAAAATGATACTCGGCAACTTCTGCCGGGAAGTCCCGCCGAGTATTAGACAGATCAACAAAACCCATACACCATCCGATATTTTGCTCTGCATTACGATGGTAGAGACATAAACAGAAGGAGAAGAAGAAAAGACCGTTGCAAAAAAACCTCCTCACTGTTTACCTGCGGGTGACCTCCTCGGGTCATGACCCGGAAGTTTTCTTAAAATGCAACTTGTTTCTTTCAAATTTCTTTAATTCATTGTTATTTACCATCACAGTTGACAAATAACACATTCTAAAGTGAATTCTTCCAAGAACTAGCACGCGCACTATGCAGAAATGCTTAAATTGTGAGAGAAACTGGAAACAAACTGCGCCAGATGCAATGTGAGCTCCACGCATGCGCGTGATGAACAGTTCGCATGTTGATCGGTCGTTCAAAACATCGTCTGTCTGTAGTCGTCTGTTTTCTTGTGGAGTTTCTCAGTTTTAGTTGCTTTCTTTCTGTAGGCGCAGTTCTGTGCAGGTGAATATGTGCTTCATCTTCGAATTTCGGTGTTTCATCTCATTATTTGGCAGTAACTTGTGATATACATCAAAACATTACAGGTAACGATAGCCGCAAGCATAGGACAACCCACAGTAAACGTTTGCTTTTGCCGAAGTATGAATAAGATAATATCTGACAGCAAGGAGAAAAGATATCTTTGAGGCTGCAAAGTACTTAACAGGAAGGCAAAAAAAGGCAGCTCTGTGATTGCAGGGTGACATTGTAGGGCTTAGAAAATGTTCTTACTCGAGGTCACAGTTGGACAGTGGGGGTTATCTGGTGATAAGATAGATAATAGCAGCAAAATTGAAGATGATCAGATAAGCTTCGTAGGAGCCGGATAAGCGAAGATTATAAAAGCACAGCAACTGCAAGAAAAAATGACGAGCGTATTTTTTTGTGATTGAAAATTACTGGGTAAATTTTAAATGCTGAAAACTGAAAAGTAATAATTTTATCAGTGTATACTGTGGCAAAAAGATTTTCCAAGTTCGTTAGATGATAATACATAGAACATGTGGAAAATTGTATGTACTTGTTTATGAATCAGAAATCTCAGATCAGAAAGCTGAAAATTGTTGGTCAGAATAGGTTTAGTATCATAAGTTTACCATGTAATTAAAGTGGAATAATTTGAAAACATCATAGCAGTGGGGAAGTTAAGTGGAAAGAGAAGATTAGAAGAAAAGATAGTGGTCTGATAGAGGATCACATAAAACCTGGTTGCTGGGAAGTTTAAGGACTGGGATGTATGTGAGGTGTAATCACATAGGCAGGAGGTTATGGTCAATTCCAAGGACAAAACAGGCAACAAAGAAGTATTAAATCATTTGAGATTAGTGACTGAAATAATGAGAAAACAAGAGCCAGATGGTTAAAATATTTTGATCATATCAAGAAGTATAATACAATAAGGAAAATCATCAATGAAGGAAAAGTTGGAGGAAAAAAGAGTAAGAGAATGACAATGATTTAGATGAGTGGTCAACATAGAGAGATGGACTGAATTGAGCTTGGATGGGAACACTGAAAAAGTAGGGATGGAGCAGGTTGGAAGACCATTGCAACCAACATTCTCAGGGCCGATGGCAGAGAATGGTGATAATTTACATGTCAGCAGGCATTACTGTGCATGAACATGATGATGATGATGTCTATACATGTAAAGAGTGTGGCTGTAATTGAAAAATACTAGACTGCTGGAATTTATTTTACATAAGATAAAGAATGCTTATTTGCAGTACAGTTTGTAAGAAAATTGATTATTCATTTGAGAAACACATTCCTATTCATGTATTTTGTGTTGAGAAGATGCTGTGAGAAGTGAACCAAATTCAAATGGTTGTACTTTCCTTTTCAGGTTTCAGTAGCTTTCATTTCAACTTCCGGTTACTCCAGACATCCTTTGTAGTGACATGTCCAAAAATTCTGAATTGGACCAAAATAATGAAGTGAACCAGAAAACAAGCCCATCAGCATGTTTACCTAAACATCAGTATTCACGAGTATGTTCTGTTGTTAATGTTGAATATACGTTTTGTTTGTTGTTTTTTTTTCTGATATGGGAAGATTTATGTGATGTTGTCAATACATGTTATGGGATGATCTGTATGCGCATATAGATGATCTTTGCTAGTCATTGCCATTCATGAGTTCTTGCCAGTTAGCTCTGTTTAGAAGTTTTTGTCAGTTAATATAACAAATAAGTTCTTGCCACATACTTTCATAAGTTCTTCAAATGTCATAAAGAAGTTCTTGTCATTTAGTGTCATTAAGAAATTCTTATCAGTTATTGTCATAAAAAAGTGATTGTCAGTTGATATCACAAAAAAGTTCTTACCAATTAATGTCATAAAGCAATCATGCCAAATAATGTCATAAAGAATTCATGCCAGCTAATGTCATAAAGAAATCAAGCTAGTTAATGTTATAAAGAAATCATGCTAGTTAATGTCATAAAGAAATTCATGCCAGTTAATGTCATAAATTATTGTGAAAAATTGTTCCACAGGTAAAACAGGCATTGATTGGGATCTTGATTTTGTATATAACATAACTCTTATCAGTGACAATGTGAATTCCATGCTAGAAAAAAAACAGATACCCTGTCTTCATTGGCTTGCAAAATAGGACTTGAAATTAACAAGGATAAAAACAAAAATAATGAAACTCCCCATTAATCAAGAATGAAAAATATACATAGAAGGAACAGATGTTGAAGAAGTACACCAATTTGCATACCTTGGCAGCAACATAGACCAGGATGGTGACACCAGAAAGGAAGTTAGAAAAGCAGCATTGACCTTCAGTAATCTTGAGAACATATGGCACTCTAAATTTATAAGCACAAAAACCAAGTTAAGATTATTCAGTTCAGATAGAATATCCTCCCTCATTTATACATGCAAAAGCTGGAAAACAACTAAAGAAATAGACAAGAAATTAGACTCTTTTGAAAACAAATGCCTAAGGAAAATACTTGGTATAAAGTGGAATGAATTCAAGAAGAACGCAGAGATAAGGCGGATGAGCAAACAACAACCTGTCTTATGGGTGATCAGAGAAAGGAGATAGACATATATCGGTCAGGTGATGAGAAGAAACAGCCAGAGAATCCCAAAACAAGCTATCAGGTGGAATACAACAGGCCAAAGAAAAAGAAGTCAACTACTTGAAACCCTAAAGAGGACATTACTAAGAGAGGCCAAATTATAGGCATAAAATCCTTTGATGAGGTTGAAAAACTTGCAGATAACAGGAAAACTACCATGCAAGCCCTGTGTGATGTTTAACGGCACAGGAAGGATGTAAGAATGTCATAAAGAAATCATGCCAGTTAATGTCATAAAGAAATTCTTGCTACTTAATATAATAAAGTATTAGAAAATTAGTATCATAAAAGGTAACTTTTAGTAAAGATATCATGTAGAACGTTGAGAGTGCTTTAAATGATCATCTAGCTTCTTAAAACAGAACATAGAAGAGCAAGTTTCCCATGAGGGTTCCACTACCTGAAGAGCATGCTTATCCCTGTAATTTGATATCACAACAGCCCGTTATCAAGAGCCTTCACAGAAGGATAGGGTGTCTGGCAGGTTTTGACTGCTGCCTTAAAGACTGTGTTATCTCAGCTCCTGATGTAGTTATTGAAAAATAACTGTATACATGGGGAAAAGGGGAAAAACTCATAGATGTAGAAATCTGATATAAAACACAGGGTGTTTTGAATGGAAAAAAAAAGTGATATGAAACTGTGAACTATTATGCACACAAGACCACTTAAGAGCTTTCTAATAAACACATCCACCATGGTTTTTATTGGAAAATGATACTGTGCATGTATTTAGTTTAAATTGGTGTTTCAAAAATGTGAATCTCTACAAACAAATCCATGTAGATGTTGATAGTTTTAATTTTGTACAAAACCATGTAACATGACTCACAGTGAAAAAAAAAGAGATGTTCAGATCCTGGAGAGAATTTTGTTCTCTGAAGCTCATCTGGAGCACAGATCGTGAACAAGAAAAGCTGATGAAGACCTCTGTCATGTGTGAATGATCAGGTTGCTGCAATTTGTCATCTGAAGTTGTTGAATGGACATGGAAATCCTTATCTATAATAGGAATGAACACAGCATTTGAAGTTGAGATGCTTATCATTATTCTGTGTGTTGCAGAAACATGGATGTTATTTATAAATATAGAACCCCCCCCACCCCCCCCCAAGGCCCTAGAAATGTTGATGTACTTAAGAGTGGGATGTCTTTAATGAAAACAAACAAGTAATGTAAGAGATGAAACCGAGAAGAGAGATAATGGAAGATATTACAAGAAGATATCAGAAGTATTTTGGCCACGTCGTGAGGCTGAACCGTGTGTGCAGAAAACTACACTAGCAGAAGAGATTGAAAGTAGAAAGTTAGAGGGTGACATTAGTACAGCAAGACCATTCAGGAGAAGGACAGGGAGTAGCTTGCATAGTTGCAACATCTTTACAAGATGTGCAGTCTGGAGATGCACTGTGGTCAGTTTGTCATGTGGAGAGGGCTCAGGGTGGGTATGCCATCGCAAGTGAATTTTATTTATTTTATTCTTTTGCTGTTTGTATTTATGATTAATCTTTCTTCACTTTATTATTTTGCTGTTTGTGTTCATGGTTAATATTTCTTCACTTTATTATTGTGCTGGTTGTGTTCATGGTTAATATTTCTTCATTTTATTATTTTGCTGGTTGTGTTCATAGTTAATATTTTTTTATTTTATTATTTTGCAGCTTGATTTTATGATTAATCTTTTTTTTTCATTGATTAATGTGCCATTTGTTTCCATGATTAAACATACTTCTTTCTATAATCTTGCTCCTCGCCAGGAAGAACTTATCATCTTGTCGAAAAGCCCTGCATCTAGCAGACGTCCTGAGTTCCTGGAGTCAGCCTATAACTGGTGGGTCAAGCTTTGGCCATTTTAATGTTGCATTTCTTCATTTTTCATTTGTTTTGTTTTGTCATTTTATATTAATCACTTTGACCTTGAAATGCCATAAAATCTGTCATATTTCCCAAAATCTGTTAGAGCGGAACCTCAGCTGAGTGGTATCTGCAGTGTGGATTGTACAGCTAGGTCAGAGTTGATCAGTAAACTGAGTGGGATCTGCAGTGTGGATTGTACAGCTAGGTCAGAGTTGATCAGTAAACTGAGTGGGATCTGCAGTGTGGATTGTACAGCTACGTCAGAGTTGATCAGTATACTGTGACTTCCCTGTCAAATCAGCGTTGCTATTGGTTAAAAAATGAGGGTCACAGGTTTAGTATCTGAGCTCTTCAAATTGTCAAGTCGTCCATCATCTATATCAAAGACTGCCTAGGTTTGGTGCCTTTGGCTGAAATATTAATCTGGGGTACAAAAGATCAATGTGCGTATTAAACGAGTATAATTTTAACAAAATAATACTGTATTATGCCACATTGGTGTAGTGGTTAGTGCAGTTGCTTGCTAATATAAGTTCCCAGTTTTGATTCCCCAGAGGTGGAATTTATTTTGGATCAGCTGGCACCAGGATTGACCCAGAAAAAATGGGTACTCAGGATTTCCAGGTGCTGATCTCACTACCTTGCAGTGCTGTGGACCTAAAAATGTGAGAGCACTGACACTTCACATCCTTGCAGTGCTGTGGACCTAAAAGTATGAGAGCACTAACACTTCACATCTTTGCAGTGCTGTGGACCTAAAAGAGTGAAAGCACTAACACTTCATATCCTTGCAGTGCTGTGGACCTAAAGGAGTGAAAGCACTAACACTTCACATCCTTGCAGTGCCGTGGACCTAAAAGTGTGAGAGCACTAACATTTCACATCCTTGCAGTGCCATGGACCTAAAAGTGTGAGAGCACTAACACTTCACATCCTTGCAGTGCCGTGGACCTGAAAGTGTGAGAGCACTAACACTTCACATCCTTGCAGTGCCATGGACCTAAAAGAGTGAAAGCACTAACACTTCACATCCTTGCAGTGCCGTGGACTTAAAAGTGTGAGAGCACTGACACTTCACATCCTTGCAGTGCCGTGGACCTAAAAGTGTGAAAGCACTGACACTTCACATCCTTGCAGTGCTGTGGACCTAAAAGTGTGAGAGCACTGACACTTCACATCCTTGCAGTGTGAGAGCACTGACACTTCACATCCTTGCAGTGTGAGAGCACTAACACTTCACATCCTTGCAGTGCCATGGACCTAAAAGAGTGAAAGCACTAACACTTCACATCCTTGCAGTGCCATGGACCTAAAAGAGTGAAAGCACTAACACTTCATATCCTTGCAGTGCTGTGGACCTAAAAGAGTGAAAGCACTAACACTTCACATCCTTGCAGTGTGCAAATGCTAAAGGATATTTTTTAAAGTTTTATGTTATTTAAATGGTAAATATTTTTTGAAAAGTTTGGTAAAATGAAAACAAGTAATGAAGTGTTTTTTACAAGTAACTAAATCCATGATGTGTTCTCAAGTGAGGATGGGAAGTGGGATCCTGATCGATGGTACAAGGCAAAGTTTGGACTGTCTCGAGAAGCTTCTGCTCTTACACTTGGAAGTGGGAAAGATCGACGGAGACTGAATGACTTTGATGTGAAGAGGAGACCACCAGGTAAGCTTTTCATTTAATCAGTAACAAGAATATTTAGTTATTAGTAAAGCTACAAGAGAATGGAAGCTTGGTTTTTTTCAGTAATAAATTTGTTTGGTTATTGTTGAAACTATAAAGAGTTTTTTTTTTTTTTTAAATGGTTTAATCAGTAATATGTTTAGTTATTGTTGAAAATATAAAGAGTTTTTAAAAATGGTTTAATCAGTAATATGTTTAGTTATTGTTGAAATTATAAAGAATAAATAGTTTGATTTAGTTAGTAATAAGTTATTGTTAAAGCTATGAAAAATGATACCAGAAGGTTTTAGTTATTGGTGGAACTACAAAGAATAAAAGTGTGGTTTAATCTTTTCCTATCCATTTGTTTAAAAAAAAATCTGTTAAATGTAATTAATATAGAGCTTAAATTGTCTAATTTGTAACATTCTAAAACCTAAATGAAAAAGAAACACTAGAGTACTAAACCAGTGGAGAAAGAGAAAAAAAATTGAAAGATGGAGGGAACACTTTAACACCCTACTAAACAGAACACAAGCAGCACAAACAATAGACATACCTGAAGCAAAAACGGAACTAAACATCAATACAGGACCAATAACAATAAGTGAAGTAAAGGAGGCAATAAAGAAGCTAAAATCAGACAGGGCACCAGGTGAAGATGAAGTGACTCTTGAGATGTTGAAAGCAGAAGAAACAGAAACACCAAAACAACTTTGCCGGATATTACAACAAATTTGGGATCTAGAAAAAGCCCCAGATGAGTGGAAAACTGGGCTTATAGTAAAACTACCAAAGAAGGGTGACCTCAGAGATTGCAGGAACTGGAGAGGCATTACCCTACTGCCACTCACCAGTAAAGTATTTTGCAGAATAATCATCAACAGAATTGTACCAACACTTGAGGAAAAACTTCGAAAGAGCAGGCAGGATTTAGGAAAGGAAGATCATGCGTAGACCACATATTTGTACTTAGACAAATATTAGAACAGGCAAATGAGTGGCATAGCACAACATATGCATTATTCATAGATTTTGAGAAAGCCTTTGACAGTGTCAACAGAGATGCACTGTGGAAAATCCTAAGATGGCATGGCCTCCCCCATAAGATAGTTAATGTAATCAAAGCCCTATACGAGGGTTTTCAGTGCAAAGTTATCTGTGGAGAACATACCTCCAGCAGCTTTAGGGTACAAACAGGAGTGAAGCAGGGATATGTACTATCACCAACATTATTTATCTTGGCAGTAGACTGGTTAATGAAGGAGGCAACATCAGACAAACGCAGAGGATTACAATGGACCCTTGACACAGTGCTGGAGGACCTTGACTTTGCGGACGACATTTGTCTATTATCAAGCAGTCACAAAGATATGCAAGATAAAATAAACAAGCTAACTCAGAATGCAAACAGCATAGGACTAAAGATCAACGTAGGAAAGACAAAGTTAATGAAGCAAAATGTGAACAACAGAAATGTACTCAGAGTAGATAGCAAGTTAGTGGAGGAGGTCAACGAATTTGTATACCTTGGCAGCAGAGTAGTAGAAAATGGAGACAGCACAGAGGACATCAACAGCAGACTTACTAGAGCAAACCAGGCTTTTGCAATGCTGCAGAATATATGGAAATCAAAAAAACTAAGCATAAATATGAACATCAGGATATTTAAGAGTAATGTTCTAAGTGTACTACTCTATGGAAGTGAATGCTGGAAAATCACCAAAACCATAGAAAACAAGTTGAATTCTTTCCAGACTAAATGTTTACGAAGAATTAGAAAAATATTTTGGCCAAACACCATAAGAAATAACATCTTATTAGCAGAAATGCAGATGAAGCCACTGACAACAATTATTGAGGAAAGACGCTGGCGATGGTTGGGACATGTGTTCCGAATGACTGACAACTCACTACCAAAAATAGCACTAAGATGGACACCACAGGGGAACAGAAGTAAGGGTAGACCAAAAGAGACATGGAGAAGAACAACAGAAAGGATGTTGAGCAATAGAGGGCTCACCTGGGCAAGAGCAGAAAAAAAGGCGAAGGACAGGCATTTGTGGAAAACCCTTGCGGAAGCCCCATGTGCCCTGGGCACAAGGTTCAGAGAGAGAGAGTACTAAACATACAAATGTAAAAATCAAGGGTTGGACTGAGCCAGATTTGCAGTGTGCATTCATAAGATGAGCATATCTTTTTATGTCAGTTTATATTAAAAGTACACAACAAAATTGAAGGATGTGCTTGTTAAGTTCCAATGTATGTAAGCAGTAAATGTTTCCTGTGAAAATTGCTAGTTGTAGAGAAGTAGAGGCAGAAAGAAAAAAAAACCTGAGAGAATATTATTCTTTTGATAGATATTCAGAGAAAAACTTCCAGGTATAGATCATATACAAATATTACAACAATATACACAAGCACTAAGATGGACACCACAGGGGAACAGAAGTAAGGGTAGACCAAAAGAGACATGGAGATGAACAACAGAAAGGATGTTGAGCAATAGAGGGCTCACCTGGGCAAGAGCAGAAAAAAAGGCAAAGGACAGGCATTTGTGGAAAACCCTTGCGGAAGCCCCATGTGCCCTGGGCACTTAAGGTTCAGAGAGAGAGAGAGAGAGAGAGAGAGATACACAAGCCACAAGAAGTAATTAGTTTTAGCCCAATTCAACAACCATTGTATGAAATTATAGCGGCAAATGCCTTCTTCTTCAGTCTCCCTGCCACTGCTGGCTGGTGTTCTTTGCAGCCGATGCCATGAAGATGTTGAGGCACAGCATCATGTCGACTTGGGGGTGGGTTATGGCAGCTAGTTTTTCAGTCCGGGGATGCAGCTAAAAAGCTAGTGGCGTGCAGTACTTCTTTGGCAGACATCACTACCATGGGGACTATGATGGTCCCTGCCCCCTTAGCCAGGCAAGGCCTGTTTACTGGGGGCACCAGCGGAGAGGTGGGATAAGGTCTTGATTAGTTGTGGTTTGCAAACCCTAACACCGGCATGTCAGCTATGGGTCTCTGATTGCCAAAATGGACAGCGTCTTCACCCCCATTAGTGAAGCCAGTAACATCTGACATCCTTCCCATGTCGTTAAATGTCACATAGGACTTGCATGGTAGTTTGCCAAGTTTTCCTGTTTTCAGCAAGCTTTTCAATCTCATCAAAAGATGTTATGCCCACTAAACTGTCTTCTGCAATCATCAAAGTTGGTATCCCTGATGCTCGGTTGATTTTGTTGTCAGTTTCTATAACACTTGCTTTTTTTTTAGATGAGGGTCATCTAGAGTCAACCCTAGATGGGTCTCAGGATAAAGTTGTTAGTCTTATGCCCAACTCCCATTTTATGATATGTGACAGAGCAAAAGAATCATACCAAAGTATGCCGGCAAGAGTGTTAAAAACCTCCCACCATCCTTTATGTCACCCTCAATAATATAGTGACCAGTTTTTTGTTGTTTTTTTTTAAAATTACCATTTGTATTTTTAGTGGTTAATGCTTTGCTTTATTTTTTGTAAAATATTTGAAGTTACAGTTAAAATGAGTGTGCATAGAGACAGGAAAACCAAAAAAAGACTGATAGTTAAGAGCGTTGTTAGGAAGATATTATGGTAATGTTGTTGGCAAATTTTTGAGGGAGAAAAAGTGGAAATAGCTATACTATAGGGATGAGAAGTTACCAGTGCCAGTATAAAGCATAGATTTAAACCGTGTTTTACCTATCCCTTAATTCTCAAAATAGGTTACTTATATTACATTATCCTGGACATTGTGATAGAAGTAAATATACAATTCCAGCAGTAAGGAAGACTTGAGTATGAAAGAAAATCATCAGTCTTTTCCTCTTTATGCCCCACAAGATGCATGTGTGCAGATTTTCTCTGTGATGTCACCTCAAAAACTCAGAAGTTCTCAGTTAAAGAGAAACTATCGGTCTCTACCAGGGAAAAGTCGAAACAAGCACATGATAAATATTTTTTTTCTTAGTAAATGATTCTGTGGAGCGCCTGAAGGAAGAGAAGGATGGGATAGTTCTCTGCCCACAGCGTCGTAGTTTTGGCACCGGATGCCATGTGCAAACAACACTTTCATATGTACGTCAGCTGAGTGTACCAGAAAGGGATGACACAAAAGGTGAACGTGATCGAGACAGAGATAGGTAAGCCACAATATCGAGTTAGTGTGGTCTAGATTTTAATGTATGCCGTCTCAGAGAGCTTGCACCACAACTATATACAGTAAGATGTGTGTATTTATCTTGGGGGGAAAAGAAGTGGATGTTTAACTTTTAGAAATATTTAGGAAAAGATGCTTTGAAATATTATGCACTAGAACAGTGTTTCCCAACATTTTTTGGCTCATACTCCACCTCAACAACTCAAAAGATTTTGATTCCCCACCTGCGCAGCATAATAGTCAAACTAGTAAAATATATTTATATGTATCTTCTTACATCTTACATCCTTCCCATGCCGTTAAACATCACATAGGGCTCACATAGTTGTTTGCCAAGTTTTCCTGTTCCCAGCGAGTCTTTCAACCTCATCAAGGGATTTTATGCCCACTAAACTGGCTTCTCTTAACAATGTCCTCTTTAGAGTTTCACACGTTCGATCTCTTTTTCTTTGGCCTGTTGTGCTCCACTTGATAGCTTGTTTTGGTATTCTTTGATTGTTTCTTCTCATCACATGGCCTACATATGTCCATCTTATTTTTCTGATCACCCATGAGACTGGTTGTTGTTTGCTCATCTGTCTTATCTGTGCATTGTTCTTGAATTCATTCCACTTTATACCAAGTATTTTCCTTAGGCATTTGTTTTCAAAAGAGTCTAATTTCTTGTCTGTTTCTTTAGTTGTTTTCCAGCTTTTACATGCATAAATGAGGATGGATATCACATTTGAATTGAATAATTTTAACTTGGTTTTTGTGCTTATAACTTTTTGAATTCCTTATGTTCTCAAGATTTTTGAAGGACAATGCTTCTTTTACAATTCTAATTCTAACTTCCTTCCTGGTGTCTCCATCCTGGTCTATGTAGCTGCCAAGGTATGCAAATTGGTTTACTTCATCAACAACTGCTCCTTCTACATATATTTTTTTCTTCTTGATTAATGAGAAGTTTCATTATTTTTGTTTCGTCTTTGTTCATTTCAAGACCTATTTTGCTAGCCAAGGAAGACAGAGAATCTGTTTTTTCCTGCATGGAATTCACATTGTTACTGATAAGCGTTATGTCATCAGCAAAATCAAGATCTTCTGTTTAGGTCCCATGTACCCAATCAATACCAGTTTTACCTGTACAGCATCTTTTCACTATAAAGTCTACAGCAATTCCAAAAAGCAATGGAGATAATATACATCCTTGTTTCATGCCTATTTCAATCTGAAACCATTCACTCATTCCTTCTGTTTTGACTGCACAAATATATTTATTGTAGAGATCTCTAATGATGTTGACAAATTTAGATGGTATTCCACATAGTCTTAAAATTCTCCACAGTGAATCTCTGTGTATGCTATCAAATGCTTTTTTAAAGTCTATGAAGTTCAGTATTAATGGTTTCTGTTTTTCAATATGTTCTTCAAATATTATTCTTAGAGTAAAGATCTGGTTGAGACACCTTCTCCATTTTAGAAATCCTGCCTGTTCTTCTCTCATTGCAGTATACATTACATCCTTAATTCTATTCAGAATCACTTTACAAAACACCTTTGACATAACTGATAGTAAGGTTGCACACCTCCAGTTATTGCAGTCATTGAGGTTGCCTTTTTTTGGGGTATTTTAACGATTCCCTTTTTCCATGTGGAAGGGACTTTTTCTTCTTTCCAAATTTTATTAAACATTCTTTGTAGTTGGCTCATGTATCACTGTTAATAGCTTTTAACATCTCGACTGTTATTTCATCTTCACCTGCAGCTTTGTTGTTAGCCATTAGATTCACTGATGTTTCAGTTTCATTAAGTGTAACTTCATCTAAGTTGACATTTAGTTGTGGGACTGGTAAATCGGTTTCATTTAGGTGTGGTTGATTAAGTATTTCTTGGAAGTGCTCAGTCCATCTTTGCTTTTGGTCTTTACTTGATGTTAATAGGTTGCCTGTTTTGCTAAAGACTGGTCTTTCTCTGGAGCTAATAGCACCTGTTAGCTTCTTCTGCATGTTATATAGAGTTTTGCTGTCTCCTGTTTTTGCTGCATTTTCTGCTTCTTTCGCTATATTGTCCATATATTCTCTTTTGTCTCTTCTAGCTGAACTTTTTACTTTATTGTCTAGTTCTTTGTATGTTGCTTTTGCCAAAACTTTTCCAAGATCTGTCTTTACATTCAACATGGCTAATTTGGCTGCTCTTCTTTCACGTATGTATTTCCATGTGTTATCTGATATCCATGCTTCTCTACTTGTTGACTGCAGTCCAGCATTTGGTTTTGCTGCCATGATTATGGCTGTGCTGTATGAATTCCATAATACATCGATATCTGTCTCATCTACCTCTTTGAATGCTGTGAAATGTTTGGTGAGTTCCAGATTGAAATCACTGTTGGTATTTTCTTCTTGTAGGGTATGACTGTTTATCTTTCTAAGTATTGATTTCTTGAGTTGGCTTCTCAGTTAAGTCTTATCTTATCTTCCATATACACAGGTTGTGATCGCTGTTGACATCTGCACCCCTATATGCTCTTACATCTGTCAGAGATGTTCTGAATTGTTTTCTAATACAAAAATGATCTATCTGGTTTCTGGTTCTATCATCTGTAGATATCCATGTTGTTTTATGTATATATTCATTTTATATATCTCTCTCTGAACCTTAAGTGCCCAGGGCACATGGGGCTTCCGCAAGGGTTTTCCACAAATGCCTGTCTTTCGCCTTTTTTTCTGCTCTTGCCCAGGTAAGCCCTCTATTGCTCAACATCCTTTCTGTTGTTCTTCTCCATGTCTCTTTTGGTCTACCCTTACTTCTGCTCCCCTGTGGTGTCCATCTTAGTGCTATTTTTGGTAGTGAGTTGTCAGTCATTCGGAGCACATGTCCCAACCATCGCCAGCGTCTTTCCTCAATAATTGTTGTCAGTGGTTTCATCTGCATTTCTGCCAATAAGATGTTATTTCTTATGGTGTTTGGCCAGAATATTTTTTTAATTCTACGTAAACATTTAGTCTGGAAAGAATTCAACTTGTTTTCTATGGTTTTGGTGATTTTCCAGCATTCACTTCCATAGAGTAGTACACTTAGAACATTACTCTTAAATATCCTGATTTTCATATTTATGCTTAGTTTATTTGATTTCCATATATTCTGTAGCATTGCAAAAGCCTGGTTTGCTCTAGTAAGTCTGCTGTTGATGTCCTCTGTGCTGTCTCCATTTTCTACTACTCTGCTGCCAAGGTATACAAATTCGTTGACCTCCTCCACTAACTTGTTATCTACTCTGAGTACATTTCTGTTGTTCACATTTTGCTTCATTAACTTTGTCTTTCCTACGTTGATCTTTAGTCCTATGTTGTTTGCATTCTGGGTTAACTTGTTTATTTTATCTTGCATATCTTTGTGACTGCTTGATAATAGACAAATGTCGTCCGCAAAGTCAAGGTCCTCCAGCACTGTGTTAAGGGTCCATTGTAATCCTCTGCGTTTGTCTGATGTTGCCTCCTTCATTAACCAGTCTACTGCCAAGATAAATAATGTTGGTGATAGTACACATCCCTGTTTCACTCCTGTTTGTACCCTAAAGCTGCTGGAAGTATGTTCTCCACAGATAACTTTGCACTGAAAACCCTCGTATAGGGCTTTGATTACATTAACTATTTTATGGGGGAGGCCATGCCATCTTAGGATTTTCCACAGTGCATCTCTGTTGACACTGTCAAAGGCTTTCTCAAAATCTATGAATAATGCATATGTTGTGCTATGCCACTCATTTGCCTGTTCTAATATTTGTCTAAGTACAAATATATGGTCTATGCATGATCTTCCTTTCCTAAATCCTGCCTGCTCTTTCCGAAGTTTTTCCTCAAGTGTTGGTACAATTCTGTTGATGATTATTCTGCAAAATACTTTACTAGTGAGTGGCAGTAGGGTAATGCCTCTCCAGTTCCCACAATCTCTGAGGTCACCCTTCTTTGGTAGTTTTACTATAAGCCCAGTTTTCCACTCCTCTGGGGCTTTTTCTAAATCCCAAATTTGTTGTAATATCCGGCAAAGTTGTTTTGGTGTTTCTGTTTCTTCTGCTTTCAACATCTCAGCAGTCACTTCATCTTCACCTGGTGCCCTGTCTGATTTTAGCATCTTTATCGCCTCTTTTACTTCATTTATTGTTATTGGTCCTGTATTGATGTTTAGTTCCACTTTTGCTTCAGGTATATCTATTGCTTGTGCTGCTTGTGTTCTGTTTAGTAGGGTGTTAAAGTGTTCCCTCCATCTTTCAATTTTTTCTCTTTCTCCACTGACCAGTTGTCCATTTTGTGTTCTTACTGCACTTTCACATCTTGTATTAAAGTTACCTGTCATCTGCTTTGTGATTTTATATATGGTTTTCATGTCATTTGTATATGCTGCTTTCTCTGCTGTCTCTGCTAAGTTGTCATAATACTGACGTTTATCTTGACGGCATGATTCCTTCACTTCTTTGTCTTTTTGTGCATAATTACTTAAAACTCGTTCTTTAAGCCGTTGTGATTTGGTGTTCAGTAATTTTTTCTTGATTTCTTTTCTTTGCTCTATCTTTTCCCTTGTGGTCTCACTTATCCATTCCTCTTTTCTCCTTTTCCGATATCCCAGCACCTCTTTTGCTGTTTCCTGTAGTGTTTTATTGAACTCTAATATGGACATTTCTGCTTCGTCTTGTAGGACACTGAAGCGGTTCTTAAGTATTATTGAGAATTCATTTCTTGTTTGCTGGTCTATCAGTTTTCTTGTATCAAAATGTATCTTCTGTGTTCTCCGATTCTGGCTTTCCTTAATTTTAGTTTTATTTTTGCTACCAGAAGGTTGTGATCACTTCCTATATCTGCTCCTTTCCTTGCTCGCACATCTTGTAGTGACCGTTTCCACTTGTTGTTTATTAGTATGTGATCGATTTGGTTTTCTGTGGTTTTATCTGGTGACCTCCAAGTCACCTTATGGATGTTTTTGTGTTGGAAAATTGTCCCTCCGATGGTCATCATGTTTTCTTCACAGAAACTGCACAGTCTTTCTCCATTTTCATTTATTTCTCCGATTCCTTCTCTTCCCATGATTCTTCTTCTATCTTCATTTCCTTCACCTACTTTTGCATTGAAGTCGCCCAAGATGAGTAGCATATCATGCTTGGGTATTGTTTCTACTGTGGCTTGGAGGCTGTTGTAAAAATCTTCTTTTAATTCCTCTTCAGCTGCTTCTGTTGGTGCATAACAAACTATAATAGACAGCTTCGTGAATCTTGAGTTGAACCGTGCATATAATAATCTCTCATTTATTGGGGTCCATTTCAGCAATGCTCTTGATGCTTCTTTTGTTATAATCAATGCTACTCCTCCTTCATGAAGATCTTCTTTACCTGACCATATTATTGTATCTTCTGTGTGCTGTGTTGTTAATTTCCTTCTGCCTTGTCCTGTCCATCTTGCTTCTTGTATTCCTAGTATGTCTAGTTTGTATCTGTGCATTTCTTTGATGGTTTGTGCTAGTTTTCCAGTCTGGTTTAGTGTTCTTACATTCCAGCTGCCTATTTGCATCTTTTGTTTAGGTTCCAGGAGGTCTGCAGTCGGGCTGGGGACTTCCAGTGGCTGGCTTTCATCCACAACCTTCATGGGCTCAGTTTCCTGATACGCATTTCTCCTTCCACCTGCATTTGCTTTTTCCCTTGCTTCTGTTTCTGTAGCAGTCTGATAGTTTTTTACCAGATAGGGTTGCTGGCCCTATGCTGAACCCTCCTTAGTCGCCTTTTACGATCATGCATGGTAGGGTACAGTGGTCCTATTCTTTGGAGATCCCGGGTACCACACGGGGGATTTTATATATATAATATTCTAATTACCCCCCCCCAAATATTCAAGTTGCCTCCCCTGCTGGTCATAAATCCCACATTGGGAAACACTGTTCTAGAAGATGGTAGTTTTTCAGGGCTAGTTGAGAATAGCTGGCCCAGGCCCACACTTTATGGTGCTCCTTCAGTGTGGCTGAAGAGGGTCAGGCTTGACATGGTTCCTGTAATGGTGGAGTGCTTGAAAATCCCCAGGATTTCAAGCCAGCCACTATAATCCTCTCTGTATATGATACTGCTTGTCATCACAACATCCACAGCAGAAAACACAAGCTTATTGTCCTAGAAAGATTACAGAGGCAGTTCGCAAATTTAAAGTACTACTTCACCAGGCAGGGTAAAGAGAGTGGATTTTTGGTGGATTGGTTATGTATTCTTTCATGATATGACTTTCTCATTTAATGATCTAACTTTCTCATGTTATGAGCTTTTATGATCTAATTTTCTTATGTAATGAGCTTTCATGATCTAACTTTCTCATGTAATGAACTTTAATGATATAACTTTCTCATGTAATTAGTTTTCATAATAAATGTGTAGAGGTTTCATTACTAACTGTTGCTCTTTTAAGTGTAGAAAAAAAATTAGATTTGTTCAGCACTAGTTAAAATAAAATGGTAAAATTCCTGTTTCCATGTCATTAAAGCATATTTGGAGATACAGTGTAAGCCTGTATTTTCCATGACCTTCAGCACATGAAAGTTAAAATCTAGTTAAAATGGATATCTAAAAGTTATCCAGTGTATGAAGGCAATAGTGAAGATATGTTTTATTCTTTATTTTTTTTTTTGGATGGAGCTTTAGGGTTGCCACAGAATGCATCTCTATATTTGAATCTAGCAAGTATAGACAAGATAAGAAAAAAGTTATGCTAGACAATGATCAGGTTCTGTGTTGTATAGATTCAGCTGTTGTTAGTAGACCCCTTTATATTCTTGTTCGTGGAATAAATCCAAATGGGCAAGAGCCTGAAGAACTTGATTTGATTTTTTTTTGTAATTCTGTAGAATATTAACATCTGTCTATTTCAATAGAGAAAGGCCAGTAAGGAAAATTGGCAGTGGCCGAATCCAGGTTGACAGGGAAAACAGGCGGGATTACTCTGGCCTTCGTGACCTGGATAGAGACAGAGAGCACAACCATGACTTTGCCCGAAGCAGAGAGAGGGAGAGAATTAGGGAGACTGACTGGCAGAGAGAGGTGGGAGATCGAGATCTTCATGATGCAGACAAGGACAGAGAACGTGACAGGGATAGGAGATTTAATCGTTCTGAGCGTTTTCATCATGGAGGAGAGAGGGAGTTTCCAGATCGGGTATGAGTTTTGTTAATGTGAACCAAGCCATTGAGGATGAGTTTTGTTAGTGTGGGCAGGCTGTTGGGTATGAGTTTTGTTAATGTGAACCAAGCCATTGAGGATGAGTTTTGTTAATGTGAACCAAGCCATTGAGGATGAGTTTTGTTAGTGTGGGCAGGCTGTTGGGTATGAGTTTTGTTAGTGTGGGCAGGCTGTTGGGTATGAGTTTTGTTAGTGTGGGCAGGCTGTTGGGTATGAGTTTTGTTAGTGTGGGCAGGCTGTTGGGTATGAGTTTTGTTAGTGTGGGCAGGCTTTTGGGTATGAGTTTTCTTAATGTGAACCAAGCCATTGAGTATGAGTTTTCTTAATGTGAACCAAGCCATTGAGTATGAGTTTTGTTAGTGTGAACCAAGCCATTGAGTATGAGTTTTGTTAGTGTGAACCAAGCCATTGAGTATGAGTTTTGTTAGTGTGAACCAAGCCATTGAGTATGAGTTTTGTTAGTGTGAACCAAGCCATTGAGTATGAGTTTTGTTAGTGTGAACCAAGCCATTGAGGATGAGTTTTGTTAGTGTGGGCAGGCTGTTGGGTATGAGTTTTCTTAATGTGAACCAGGCCATTGAGTATGAGTTTTGTTAGTGTGAACCAAGCCATTGAGGATGAGTTTTGTTAGTGTGGGCAGGCTTTTGGGTATGAGTTTTCTTAATGTGAACCAAGCCATTGAGGCTGAGTTTTGTTAGTGTGAACCAAGCCATTGAGGATGAGTTTTGTTAGTGTGGGCAGGCTTTTGGGTATGAGTTTTCTTAATGTGAACCAAGCCATTGAGTATGAGTTTTGTTAGTGTGAACCAAGCCATTGAGTATGAGTTTTGTTAGTGTGAACCAAGCCATTGAGGATGAGTTTTGTTAGTGTGAACCAAGCCATTGAGGATGAGTTTTGTTAGTGTGGGCAGGCTTTTGGGTATGAGTTTTCTTAATGTGAACCAAGCCATTGAGGATGAGTTTTGTTAGTGTGAACCAAGCCATTGAGGATGAGTTTTGTTAGTGTGAACCAAGCCATTGAGGATGAGTTTTGTTAGTGTGAACCAAGCTATTGAGGATGAGTTTTGTTAGTGTGGGCAGGCTTTTGGGTATGAGTTTTGTTAGTGTGGACAGGCTTTTGGGTGTGAGTTTTGTTAGCGTGGGCAAGTTGTTGGATATGAATTTTGTTGTGTGGGCTAAGCTGTTGGGTATAAGTGTGTTAGTTGAGCTGTTTAATGTGAGTTTTATATGTACCGAGATGTTGAGTTTAATCCACGTGAGTCAAGATTTTTATTTTTTTTATCAGACTTGCCATATGAGTTATTTCAAAGAGGAAAAGATATCTGTCACAATAAGTTCTTACTATTTCTTTCCCCTAACTGTTAAAATCATTGACATTTTGTGTATAGAAAGACTGACTTTTTCTTTTCCCCCAGAGAGACAGAGATTTTCGAGGCAGAAACTTTGAGAAAAACTGTGAGTACCAATACTGATATGAAGATAGTAATGTCTGACACAGAAATAGATTTCTGGTGTTTAGTAGCTAGACATGCTTGTGCTACAACTGTAAGAAAAGCAACAACAACAAAAAACCAGAGATCACCTCAGATACAAGTACTAGCACAGTTGTTATTGAAGAAAGAAGTATTGGAAAACAGTGGAAATAGACAGGGAAAGTATTTTGGTTGTATCAAAAAGTATTATGATAATATGAAAATCTTTAGGGAAAAGCTGAAGAGAAAAGAGCAGGGTGAAGACAGAGATACAGGTCACAAGCTGGGGAGGAGGTAGCTTGAGCATGTCCTCAGTTAACAGTAAGAGACAGCAGAGTGGGAGATCCATTCCATTCAATCTTTTTTTTTTCTAAGTAGGTGGTGTGAGATGATGGCAGTTGTAAGAGAAATGTGAAGAATATGACACTAGTCCTATAGAAGGTTGGGGCTGTGATGTATTTGGAATACTTGGATATTAATGCTGTTTGTTTTGTAAGAGAAATGTGAAGAATATGACACTAGTCCTATAGTTGGTTGGAGCTGTGATGTATTTGGAGTACTCAGATATTAATGCTGTTTGTGCAAATGGAAAACAACTCAAAGAAATGTTGGTTCTGGCTGCACTATTTCTGAGGCCTGCTATTTGTCATGGCTCTTGTCAGTGCTGCAAAGTTTCCATGCCATGTTGAGATCCTGCTTCAGTAGAGGAGATTTGGGGAAGGAGTGTGATATCATTGATCCACTTTCTTGCATGCATCATGAGGCAGTGGAGAAAGCTGTAGCATTTACTATGATCATTGTCATCCATCACAAGTTTAATCACTGGACAGACGAGAAGAGCATTGAGTTCTAAGTATATGTAACTAGAAGAAGGGCAGTTGTAAGAAATATTTGAGCTGATACATGATGTTCAGGAACTGATGGAGCATATTCCACTACCAATAATTTAGGCAAAGAGGGGAGATTATATCTGTGTAAGAACAAATATATCTATACTACAAGAGCTTAATATTGAAGAAGGCTGGCTAGTAAAGAGGATTAAAGAGAGAAAACTTAAATATTTTGGCCACATTAAACGTCATGATAATTTAGAGAAGACCATATTGGAAGGATACATAATGGGAAAAAGAAAAAGAGGAAGACCGAAACGAAGATGGCTGCAAGACATCGTTGATGATCTGGAAATGGATGCAGCAGCAGCAGGCCATCTTGCTCACAACCGAGAGGCCTACAGGAGTGCTGTTTGGGAGGCAAAGTTCCGCAAGGGACATGCAAAGGAATGAATGAATGAAGAGAGCTGAGTCTAAGATAATGTTTAAAATGATCACTGTCATGGTGGTTCTTACTGAGAAGCCAAGAAGTGGAAGGTTATTGACCCATATAGTAAATCTGCAGGACATCAAGAAAATTATGGCAGCCCACGGTTACCATCGCTTATTATTAAGAATATCACAAATGGCATCGGTGGGGGGAAAACTATGAGCAATCAGATTAACATTTTTTTTTTAATGGATCAGTAATTAAAATATATAAATATCTAAAAGATAGTCATGCAAGGTCTGACAGTTAAGTAATGAGACTGATTTTATTATGGCCAAGACAAAAATGCATCTATGAAGCAAAGCATAGAATCCAAAGAGGTAACCTTCATTTATGATGTGGCAACTTTTTATCGCCGCCCAATAAGCAGATGACAAACAAGCCATTTTGTTGACCTAGTCAGAAGTGCATCGTCATATAATCAGCATGGAGCAAAAAGCTAACATTAAATTCTATTTAAAACTCAGAAAAAGTGCCATTGAGACAGTTGAACTGATGCAACCAGTTTATGGGGATGTTCAGGTGGTATTCATTATTCAAAAAATGGTGTGGAAACAATTACAAGTGCAACTAGACGTGGACGCCCAGTTTCTGTTCGTGCTGAGGAACTCATTGCAAAAATCAGAGAACGGATTTAAGAAAATCGTTGTTTGACTGTGAGGATGATGGCAGATGGATTTGGTGTTAACCGAGAGACCTTTCATAACATTTTAGTGGAAGATTTGGGCAAGAAAAAAGTCATTTGCCGGTTTGTACCACATGCGTTGTCTGATGACCAAAAACATCAGCGTGTTGAGCATGAAAAAGACACCAACAAAACGTGTCACAGAAATAAACATTTCTTAAATTTGATTGTTGCAGAGGATGAAGCATGGATTTTCCACTATGATCCCACAACTAAACGCCAAAGTGGAAGTCATCATCATCACCAAAAGGCAAAAAAAATTTGTATTCAAAAGTCGAAAGTGAAGACAATGTTGGTGTGCTTCTACGACAGCAAAGGAGTTATTCACAAAGAATTTATTCCAGAAGGGCATACTGTCACTGCCAAAGTTTAAGTATTTTGAAACGCCTATTGAAAAGGATTCTCCGAGTCCGACCTGAGTATTCAATGCCTGACAGTTTTTTCCTTTTTCATAATAATTCACCGGGCGGCAGTTGTACAGGAATTTTTGGCCAGAAAAAAAGTGTGTGTTCTCAACCATCCACCCTGTTCCCCAGATTTGTCTCCCTGTGATTATTTTCTGTTCCCAAAATTAAAGTTACCCTTGAGAGGACGCTTCTTTGACGATACTGATGATATCCAAAGGGCCGTAACATCGAGTTTAAGGGCCAGACCAACAGAAGAACTGCAGAGGTCATTCCAGTGTTTGTTAGATTGTGCCATTCGCTGTATCAATGCACAAGGGGGCTTCGTTCATTCATTCATTTGCATGTCCCTTGTGGAACTTTGCCTCCCAAACAGCACTCCTGTAGGCCTCTCATTTGTGAGCAAGATGGCCTGCTGCTGCGGCATCCATTTGCAGATTGTCAACGATGTCTTGCAGCCATCTTCGTTTTGGTCTTCCTCTTTTTCTTTTTCTTTTTCCCATTATGTATCCTTCCAATACGGTCTTCTTTAAATTATCATGACATTTAAATGTGTCCAAAATATTTCAGTTTTCTCTCTTTAATCCTCTTTACTAGCCAGCCTTCTTCAATATTAAGCTCTTGTAGTATAGATATATTTGTTCTTTTTTGTGTCCACGAAATTTGAAGAACTCTTCTGTAGCATTTACATTCAAAGGCATTTATGTGCTTCTCAGCTGTTTTGTTAAGTGTCAAGGTCTCACAGGCATATGTTGCGATGGGAAAGATGCATGCCCTTAAAAATCTTATTTTTGTACTTCTGTCTGCTCCTCTCCACAGATTCTTTATTTGTTTTACTTTCTGAAGTCTTGTGTCATCAGCATATCTGATCTCTGGTATTTCATAACCTCTAATTGTTATGGCATCGTAATATTCTTTGTCTACATCTTCTCTAACATTCCTCATTATATTTTCAGTATACAAGTTAAATAAGTAGGGTGACAATATGCACCTCTGAAGGACCCTTGTTTTATGTCAAACCAAGTTGTTGTTTCACCATTTATTCTTACTGCCTCTTGTTGGTCTAGACACAGCAGTGATGTTAGCTGTGTCAAATGTGTTGGAAATCTCATTTTTTCCATTATTTCCCAAAGTTTCTGGTGTTGTACACAATCAAATGCCTTTGAGTAGTCTATAAAGGATAAATATAGATTCACATGAAACTCTCTGCATTAAACTCTCAAGGGGGCTTACTTTGAATAAAATACAGGTTATATCTTCAACTGTTGTTTATTTTATTTTTTATGGAATGAGTCTCATTACTTAATTGTCGGACCTTGTATGTCTTAGAATGGTCGGTCAAATATGAATAAATGCAGTGAAAGTGAGAAAACATTTTCTTGTGGAAGGTTTTTTTTTTTTTTTTACTTTCTGGTAGAGCTTTGTAGGGTAAATGTGTGTGAAGAAAAAGATTGTGTGGTTTTTTTTTTTTGTAACTGCAGTGAGGAGCATTTTCTGTTCTGCAATGATATTGAAGTTGTACAAGTAATGTATTATTATTGTGCAGGTAATTTTGGCATTATGTTTTGAGCTTAATCTCATCGTTCTCATTTCCTCTATATATATATCCCAATTTGTCAGCTCCTCTTTATATTCCCATGTCTCACCTCCTCAGTATACTCTCCCCCCCCACAGATCCTCTCTTCTCAGCTCCTTTCTTAATTCCTCTATGTATCCGCACTTTTCAGCTCACTCTTCTGTATATCCCCATTTCTCAGCTCCACTGTATGTTCTCAGTTTTCAGTTTGTTTTGTTGTTAAAGTATTTTGGAGTTTTATTAGATGATCTTAGTTTATATGTATATTCTAAATTTTGTCTCTTTTCTTATTGTACCTTTATGTTTCTAATTTTATATATTTCCAGATTATCCTTCTGTTATTTGTTCCATCTGTTCTCTTTTTTTTTTATCAATGTATTTTTAGATTGTCTTTGTTTTTAATTTGTCTTTCACTTTCCATTTTATGTTTAGCCCCAGCTTGTGTGTGTATTGTCTTTTTATGGTTTTGACCAATATTTCAGCCAGGAGACGAAATAACCGGAGAGATGACGAGGAGCCAGAATGGTTTACAAGTGGCCCTACCAGTCAGACAGATGTCATAGAGTTAGGAGGATTTGAACCAGGAGACAGAAGGAGAGAGGAGGTAGAAGTCAAACTACTGAACCACAAGAGTGACAGCAGAAGCACAACAACCTTGACAGAAAACAAACCAAGCAAAGGTTTGGAGATTGTTACAGAAATTTGGTTTTGTGAACATATCTTTCCTTATTTGGTTTTGTGAACATATCTTTCCTTATTTGGTTTTGTGAACATATCTTTCCTTATTTGGTTTTGTGAACATATCTTTCCTTATTTGGTTTTGTGAACATATCTTTCCTTGTTACTTCTTTCCTTGTTACACACATAGTGACTATTACATATGTTGGTTTTGTTTTGTTTTTTTGGTTTTTGGTTTTTGGAGGGGAAGGGTGGGGGGGGGGGGAATGGAAATGTAATCAAGAATTGAGCTTGGTGCTGGGCAGAGTTCACTTTTAAATATCATTCTCATTATGTTCAGAATTTTTTTATATAAATGTCAAAGTTATGAATGTTTTTATTTTAGAGTCATCAGAAGCTGATGTGAAAGTATTTCAGCACAGCTCTACCAGTAACTATTTGATGGCCCAGGATGAACAGCTACAGGTAGCAGCTGGGCCTAATGAGGGCCAGCAGGAAGATGTGGAATGTTCTGCTACAGCAGCGGCAGCAACAGCGACGCCTCAGCAAAACCATCGAGCTTCTCCCAGCAACAGCAAACTGTTTGACTTTGAAGAGATCCTCAGTGCTATATTGCCATTGGTGGGTTCTTTGATAAGACATCTCACATCTCCTGTCCTCATTAGTTTAAAGAGTCTACAACCTGTTTTGGGTGATGATGGTAATGTTAATGCTGCAAGTAGAAGGTTTGATAATGAAGATAACCTGAGCTAGAGGAGAGGCACAGTGACCTGGAGCTGGTCAAGGTCCTGTCCCACATTTCTGTGGTGCTCTCTGAAACAGGCACTTGTGTTCTTTCAGCATGATCAAGGGGACAGGTATTCATTAATATATCCCTCCAATGACAGAATCTACCAAGAACTAGACTGTTCAGGGAGTTCATGAAAGCCATGGGTGAGGCCAGTGTTTCTAGAGGTTAGCCTTGGCATGGCATTGGTCTCAAAGAGCTCAGACTTGAGCGAAAGATTTGTGTTTTGTTTAGTTTTTAGTGTGTATGTGTGTAGGTTTGCTTGAAACTGCTGAGGAAACAGTGAAAGGAAGAAATTCTGTTTGGATAATGTAGTAAAGTAATATATCCGTAATAACGTAACACCCTAAACTGTACCAAAATATAATTTTTATTGCGTTGCTTTGGACTTGGAGTTATTGACTGTATGTCCAGTTTGTGTCAATTGCACTGTTATGTCTGTAACTGTGAACTGATTTTCAAGCTGATAGTGAGTGAAGATCTTGTAGTCATCAAACGAGATTCTCAGAGCATGCTTTTCTCCAGACTGTTAATATCGGGAACATTGATCCAAGCACAGTTAAGCATGCTGCAGTATAAAGCAGGCTGCTTTATTGTAGTGATTGGAGGCAAAGTTTGCTCAGGTCTCATTTGTTGGAATCAGTGACTCTTATCTATGAAATACCAGGGAAACCTTATAACTGGAGTGGTTTGTGCACTAACTCTGATAGCAGAGGTCACTGATTCAGTCCCTACAGATCCAGCTGTAGAAATAGGTGCTAGGCTTGTACATATTGGAGAAGACAAGGAAATCAGCAGTGATATTGCCCAAATTTTTCCTGGGTGTACTGATTGGTCAAGAAAAATTCTGAGCATTAATACTGTGTTGCCCATATGACTTGAGGACTACTTTTGCTACACAATCTATAGAGGCCAGTCTTATGCTGCCAGTGTTCACATCATAACAGCCCATGAGTTGAGAAAATTATTGGGGCAGATCTGGAGTTTTATAATGACTCAGATTTGTAGAATAAGTTGTTGGACGAAATTACTGTCAGTACTGTTTGGTGACATTATGTTAGGAACTTGCATTTTCACATGAATTGTTGAATATATGTTGTATAAATTCTAAACAGAATGAGGCTGGCATGCGTCATGGAAGCCGCTTCTCTCACTTTTTCTCTGGATCTGGTAGAGCAGTGTTGGGCAGTGACAACACCTCCTTACGAGACATGCTTATGCCTTGTGGTAAGATTCATGTTGTGCTGATGGGCAAAAGTGTGGCATACCAGAAACCTGAGGTGGTTGTGACTGTAAAAATGTTTGCACTGCAGATTGAAAGAGTTACAAGAAATGGCACAAACTATGCTTCAGATTATTTGAATTTTCTCCAAGGAATCTGTTGTTAACTGCTAGTACTGTTGACACACACAGAGACCTCTCCACCCAGCCTTGTTTTTGGCTTTATTTCCCTTCTCAGGGAGATCTCAGGTTCAGCTGCAAGTGAGTCTTGTAAGCTTCTGAGTTTTAATCAAGTTAAAGCAGAAAGAAACCTGGGACTGTGGTTCTCCCTGGTTTATTTTTGTTTCTTATAGGTCAGAGAAACTTGGTTTTTGGTTTGTGCTTTTAGAAATCACATATATAGATTTTCTTTTTTTGGATAAAAATCAGAAATTGTAAATGGTATGCAGTCTCAGCTTGTACATGATTTAATAACAAAGTGTTTAAAACTGTAATGGAAAGAATTGTGAATGAAATCATTATTCAGTAGTTGTATCGCTGACACTACTTCATCAGTCTGGTACAGTAATATTATTATGCCGTCTTGTTTTGATTAAGAACTTGAGAATACTGGATGAAGACACCCAACAAAAAAGAATGCCTCTTAGGGTGTGAGATTCCAGTGTAAGAGGAAATAACAGAGCAAACCTGACAACGTTTGGATACAAGGCTGTCACCAAACCTAGAGAAGGTTCTGATCTTTATAATAGCAAGGTAAAAGTTAGCCTTATCCTCATATGGAAGCACCTAGGAGACATGGCATAAGTGCCTGTGTTTTGCTTGATTTCTTGGCATACAAGAGAGTGATGTGGTCAGCTTGAAGCTTAGTGCCTGGAACATTTCCATGATGGATTCCAGCCACTGACATTGCCTTGAGGGATGTGTGCTAACCACTGTGTTACACAGGTGCCCATTGTAACTAGAGGGATGTATTTATATTTAGTGCAAGCTAATTCATCTATGAAATACGAGAGTTGGTCATTATTAGAAGAAAGTTATAAATTACTGGAACATAAACTCAAAAGCACCTAAAGTTATGTAATTCATAAATGAATGTATTAATTCCACATTTCAGATGACAGTCATTCTGCCAGTACTGCTGCATCACCAGCTCCAGTACTCGGTTCTGTGGGAACATTACATTCTCACACAGGGCTTGCTCATCTTCCCATTCATCATATCCAGGGTCAAGATAAAGGATACTCAAGAGGACACACGTACTCTCTACATCACCATCTAATGTGTGTACCAAATTCATCTGGGGACAACAATGCTGCTGTAGGCAAGACAACAATACCGCTCCCGATAACAGCCCTGTTGAATGGCTCAGGTGTCGGAAGCCCCAATGCTTGTAAGTGGAAGCCATGCCTAAACTGTAGTATGGAAACACCAGAGAGTAGTCTCCTTACTGATTCAGGTAGTGTTTTGTATGATCTCTCACAGTTAAGTTTTCACTGGTGATAACTGGCGCCTTGACCAGTTTTACCTACCACACATTTATGCTGACTGTGCGTCATTTTTCAAATTCACCTGCTCCTTACAGAGTCAGCATGCATGATTTTTCAAATTAACCCATTCCTTACAGAGTCAGCATGCATGATTTTTCAAATTAACCCATTCCTTACAGAGTCAGCATGCATGATTTTTCAAATTAACCCATTCCTTACAGTGTCTGCATGCATAATTTTTCATGAACCCACTCCTTGTGTCTACATGCATGATTTTTTGCAAACCCACTTCTTACAGTGTCTGCATGCATGATTTATTAAATTAACCTATTCCTTATAGTGCCAGAAAATATTAACCAGCTGAGTTTTTTATAGGGACTGGCCCGCGTAGTGGTTAGAGCACTCGTCTAGCAACCGAATGGTTGAGGGTTCGAATTCCCAGCTGAGCCGGATTTTTTTTTTCTGACCAATACGGCCTCGAGGTCAACCCAGGCTCTTAAAATGGAGCAAAAGGAAAGGAGCTGGCCACCCTACCTCATACGCTGATGGCCCAGCATAATGAGGTCTCTAACACTTCATACCCTGTGGCAGTTGCTATGGAACAACCTTTAGTTTACTTTAAATTTAGAACATTTTTTCAGACTTTGTTTTGCTTCACTGTTTCCTTTTCTTAATCCAAAATTTTGAAGATAATTTAAGTTTACATTTAACATTTGCTGTTATTAGGGGTAACATTTTGTGGTGAAAAAAAGTCAGGAAAAGCAGTGGTAGGATGATGTTGCTGTCAGTGCTTGCTAAAATTCCTTCAGTGAGCTGTTGTCTGCAGAACCTGTCATTACAAAATTATATATGGCCTGCTCAAGTTAGAAGCCAAAAGTTTGACATGTGCCACAACTGCATTTATAACAAGAGAGAAAACTCAGATATCTGAGACCAGTGATTTGTACCAGCATTTCCCAAAGTGAGCAGTAACACCCCCATGTGGATGTTGGAAAGGACCGGGGTATGGTTGAAGAAAGTGGGGGGGGGCAGTGGAAAAAAAGGAGGCAGTAGGGGAGGCATTGAAGGAAAACAAAGTGGTAGACGGAGGCAGTAATACCTTCCATCTTAGCACTTTCCAACCTGATATTGAGAAACTTGTGTCCCTACATGAAACTCATCCATCACATTAAAAGTTGAGAAAAGAATGCAGAAAGTGAGTTTGTACTCCTTCATATTGTTAAATATACTGGTTTGCTAGCCTAAGTTTTTAGTTGTGTAATGCATGTCCTAGTTTAATAGATCACTGTACAAGTAGTACATAAGGAGGAAGGGTCGTTGAGAATGTGGCCAGGGAGAATAGGGGTCAACAGCCAGAACAGGCAGAGGAAACGCAGATTTATGCAAATGTTTCCAGGAAAAATTGTAAATACTCTACAATAATCACCTAAAATTGATTTAATTCTAGCTTAATGTTATTCTGTTTTTTTTTTTAACTGGCTTCGATTCTACATTAACTGTTGTCCAGAATTGTCATTCTAAATTAACTGTTGTCCAGCTCCTGAAACTAGCTGTAGCTTGAAGTATCACTAGCTGTAACTTGAAGTATCACTAGCTGTAACTTGAAGTATCACCAGCTGTAACTTGAAGTATCACCAGCTGTAACTTGAAGTATCACCAGCTGTAACTTGAAGTATCACCAGCTGTAACTTGAAGTATCACCAGCTGTAACTTGAAGTATCACCAGCTGTAACTTGAAGTATCACCAGCTGTAACTTGAAGTATCACTAGCTGTAACTTGAAGTATCACTAGCTGTAACTTGAAGTATTACTAGCTGTAACTTGAAGTATCACTAGCTGTAACTTGAAGTATTAAAATTAAAAATCAGGAGCATCCAAGGGAGAGAGAATGTGTGACTAAATATCACTGTATTGAACATTTGAACTTCAGTGAAGTCAGTTTCCCCCCTTTCCCCCACCTCCACCACCACCAGCAAACACCACAACACTTTTGTGTGAGAATGAAAGTTGTATATTTTTCCTGGAGCCACTGACAGCTCTGTGTATAGTGAAATCTAGTGAACCTTGCTCTTCATCTTTGGATGCACCACTCCCCCCCCCCAATATGTACAATGAAATCTAGTGAACTTTGCTCTTCATCTTTGGTTGCACCCCTCCCCCCATATGTACAGTGAAATCTAGTGAACTTTGCTCTTCATCTTTGGTTGCACCCCTCCCCCCATATGTACAGTGAAATCTAGTGAACCTTGCTCTTCATCCTTGGTTGCACCCCTCCCCCCATATGTACAGTGAAATCTAGTGAACCTTGCTCTTCATCTTTGGTTGCACCCCTCCCTCCATATGTACAGTGAAATCTAGTGAACCTTGCTCTTCATCTTTGGTTGCACCCTTCCCCCCCCCCAATATGTACAGTGAAATCTAGTGAACCTTGCTCTTCATCTTTGGTTGCACCCCTCCCCCCATATGTACAGTGAAATCTAGTGAACCTTGCTCTTCATCTTTGGTTGCACCCCTCCCCCGATATGTACAGTGAAATCTAGTGAACCTTGCTCTTCATCTTTGGTTGCACCCCTCCCCCCATATGTACAGTGAAATCTAGTGAACCTTGCTCTTCATTTGGTTGCACCCCTCCCCCGATATGTACAGTGAAATCTAGTGAACCTTGCTCTTCATCTTTGGTTGCACCCCTCCCCCCATATGTACAGTGAAAGCTAGTGAACCTTGCTCTTCATTCGATGCTCTCCCTCTCCTCCGCAGCTCTAGTGTGTCATGGTCCATCAACCTGTTATCTATGTCTGGATCTACTTGAGAGTGGCTGAAGAATTTCAGAGCTTACAATCTTCTGAATAAGAAGAGAGGTCACTATGAGTTAGAGCTGCCCTACTCAATCTAGTATTTGTTGGTTTTAGAAAATTTTGTTCTCTCATGCAGTGGCAACTTTTTATTTTCCCTAGACCACATGCTTTAAATCTGTTGCAGCTCTATCCAGCAGTGGCAGTTTTAGCACGCAGGATGCTGAAGCCCAGCTGAAAAACATGCTTTTTGGTGGCAGCAAAGACTCACCATCATCATCATCATCGAGCGGCACAGCATCTCCAGCCAGTTTTCTGCCAGGTTGGACTTTTTTTTTCTAGCTGCTGGAATTTCCTGTGGTCGTGTTTCTGTTTGATTATTATGACAGTTTGTTTGATTATTATGACAGTTTGTTTGATTATTATGACAGTTTGTTTGATTATTGTGACAGTTTGTTTGATTATTGTGACAGTTTGTTTGATTATTATGACAGTTTGATTATTATGACAGTTTGTTTGATTATTGTGACAGTTTGTTTGATTATTATGACAGTTTGTTTGATTATTATGACAGTTTGTTCTCTTGAAGTTAGCCCAGTTTTTCAATCATTCTTTCATGAGCAGTGTTAGCCCAGTTGTTTCAGTCATTCTGTCATGAGCAGTGTTAGCCCAGTTTTTTTCAGTCATTCTTTCATGAGCAGTGTTAGCCTATTTTTTTCAGTCATTCTTTCATGAGCAATGTTAGCCCAGTTTTTTTCAGTCATTCTTTCATGAGCAGTGTTAGCCCAGTTTTTTTCAGTCATTCTTTCATGAGCAGTGTTAGCCCAGTTTTTTTTCAGTCATTCTTTCATGAGCAGTGTTAGCCCAGTTTTTTTCAGTCATTCTTTCATGAGCAGTGTTAGCCTAGTTGTTTCAGTCATTCTTTCATGTGCAAGTACAAGCAGATGATAATGTTCTTTATTTTTAATAATTCATAACCTAAGTAGCTTTTTTTAAAAAATTGAAAAGAGATATGAGTCATACAGTTCTGCATTGTTGTTGGCAGTTCATAATTTTAAAGTGCTGCAAATGTTATGTCACTTGCCAGTGAAACATTACTGCGGTGATTTTTTTATTTTAAAAACATATTTGTGTGCCATGGATATTATTTGGCAGGTTAAGAGTTTAAATAGTCCTTGCTTAAGGAGTAAATGAACGAACGAACGAAAAAAATTTTCTAAAGGTAAAGGGTTGGACTCACTCTGACATTCTCTTGTAATTTCTCAATGTTCATTCTGTCGCCAGCACCAGCTTAGAGTCAGAATAAGTGTGTTGTGCACAAAGCCAGTATTTTCCAGTAGCAAAACTTTTATCCTCATCTCTTATCCACACTTTCAACTTTTACATTCACCTCTGGTTGAAAGGTTTGTTACTTCAGTGCAAGTAAGAAGCTATACATTTTTTTCCAGAGTTGGTAATCAAAATGATTTGTGTGGTCAGTATAAGGAAGAGACAGTTATAGACTCCCTTAGGTGCAGATGCTGATTTAGATAACAAAACTTTCATGAATATCTGATATTGTTATGAAATCCTGTGTGGGATCTGTGTTATGGGATCTGTGGTTTATATGTAAGAAACATACATCAAGGGGGTCAAGAAAGAGGGAAAAAAGAGCTCAGCCCACATTTCATTAACAGGTGTTCAGCGGAAAGTGAAGACAGTAGCTGAATTGGAGGCAGATATGCATCAGAAGTCTCCCCAAAAGATGAGCGGCCCCTTGTCGGAGGGTGGCGATGTCTGCAGTCCAAATAAGAGCAGAGACATGGCCGCCTTCAACAGATTGCTCATCATGATCAACGCAGCTTCTGAAGCTAGTCAGCATGTGGTTAGTCTTAGCAAGATACACTTAAAGAAAACATTGTTAACATTACCATCCTCAGTGCTCTTATGTTATATTGTTAACATTACCATCCTCATTGCTCTTATGTTATATTGTTAACATTACCATCCTCAGTGCTCTTATGTTATATTGTTAACATTACCATCCTCAGTGCTCTTATGTTATATTGTTAACATTACCATCCTCAGTGCTCATATGTTATATTGTTAACATTACCATCCTCAGTGCTTTTATGTTATATTGTAATATATATATATAGTTATATACTGACTGTTTGTTGTTGTCATTACCAGTCATTTGTGTTCATGATATGATGTTAACTTTTAACTTTTATAAACCAGCTGTGGTCGCTACCAGTCAGTTCTGTCCATAGTTTGATGCCAGTGAGATAAGTTTTTTGCTCAAGGTGCAAGCTTGAGTAGAACAAGAGTCAGATGTTGTCTATTATGTTTGTTTGTATGCGTTATATAGCGGAGAGGTCACAGGAAAGACATGGTCAGTAGAGTTTTACTAATTTCTGTCAAGCACAGTTATTTTTTTTTTGTCTGTTTTAAAACATGGTCATTAGAGTTTGACTGATTTCTGTCAGCCAAAGTTAACTTTTCTTTTCTGTTTTAAATCCTTTCCATAGTAAACATAGTCAGCAGAGTTTGACTAATTTCTGTCAAGCACAGTTAACTTTTTTTTTTCTGTTTTAAACCTTTTCCATAGTAAAACTAAGTCACACCAGCACAAACTATTGAAAAAGCTATAGCATAACTGCTTTCACAGTTTATCATCTGAGCATTGAAATCTCACACAGCTGCTGTCAGTGAATGAAACAGTGTGAATTTTTAGATAACTCTAGTGCTGTTGTTCTTTCCCTGGTAAATAGCTTGCCATTTAAAACAATTTTTTATAAATAGGAAACTACGAGGTTTTGGTAAAGTAAGAGAACAAATATTGTAGGATTAAACCTCGAAAAAATCGTAGACAAAGCACTTTAGTGAGACGTGAGAGAAAGAAAAATCACAAGAGAATTACCTGGGATTCGAACACGGACTACCGTGCTAGTTGGCTAAGTCGATAGTACGCTGTTCTCTCGTGGCTAGACAGCTGCTCATCCTACCGGAGTCCGTGTTCGAATCCCAGGTAATTCTCTTGTGATTTTTCTTTCTCTCACGTCTCACTAAAGTGCTTTGTCTATGATTTTTTCGCCATTTAAAACAAAGACTCTGGACCAGTTGGAGATGATTTTACGTTTACTTTGCCTTACGTCTTAAAGTGGACTCAAGATACAGGTTTATCCTCCAGTCTTTGCCATTCTTAAAAAAAAAAAACAGCCATTTCCTGAAGTGTCAAGTGGCATTATCTTTAGCATACAGTGTTAATGGAATCCGTTTTAACTTATTGTTGGAGAAATCCCCATACAAATTATAGTTTGCTCAGAGAAGTCTCAGTACATAGAAAACATGCAGGAAGAAGTCACCACACAGTTTAGTGTGCTTGGAGATACTTCTGCACAGTCAGCTATGAAGAAGTTTCTGTGCTTAGTCTTGTTATTTTTGGGTAAATTTCCATACATAGTATGTATGTATGTTTGTATATTCCAACTGACTAATTATGTCAGTCCGTAAGAATAGTGAATAGCAAAACCTCTATCTTAATGCAAAGAAAACTAAAACTAATGACGACTGACAAAACAAATAAAGCAGCTGAAATACATGTCAGTGAGGAAAAATTGGAAGAGGTGGAGAGTTTTGAATATTTTGGATCATTACTAACTAATAATGGAGATACAATGAGGGAAATTAAAAGGAGGAAATCTGTCACTCTTCAGAAAGTAAAACAACTAAAGAATCTGTGGAGAGGAACAGACAGAAGTACAAAAATAAGATTTTTAAGGGCATGCATCTTTCCTATCGCAACGTATGCCTGTGATACCTGGACACTTAACAAAACAGAAACACATAAATGCCTTTGAATGTAAATGCTATAGAAGAGTTCTTCAAATATCATGGACACAAAAAAATAACAAATATATCCATACTACAAGAACTTAATATTGAAGAAGGTTGACTAGTAAAGAGGATTAAACAGAGAAAACTTTAATATTTTGGACACATTAAACATCATGATAATTTAGAGAAGACCATCTTAGAAGGATACATAATGGGGAGAAAGACCAAGGCAAAGATGGCTGCAAGATATCATTGATAATCTACAAATGGATGCATCAGCAGCAGGCCATCTTGCTTACAGCTGAGAGGCCTACAGGAGAGCTGTTAGGGAGACAGAGTTCCATAAGGGACATGCAAATGACTGAGTCTGGTGTATTTGGGTAAATTTTCATACATAGTCTGGTGTACTTGGGTAAATTTCCATATGGTCTAGTGTACTTGGGTAAATTTCCTTACATAGTCTGGTGTAATTGGGTAAATTTCTGTACATTGTCTGTTATCTTACTTACATCTCACATCCTTCTTGTGCCATTAAACATCACATAGGGCTTGCATGGTAGTTCGCCAAGTTTTCCTGTTTTCAACGAGCTTTTCAACCTCATCAAGGGATTTTATGCCTTCTAATTTAGCCTCTCTTAACAATGTCCTCTTTAGAGTTTCATGTGGTCAGCCTCTTTTTATTCTGCCTGTTGCGTTCCACTTGATAGCTTGTTTTGGGATTCTCTGATTGTTTCTTCTCATCATGTGACCGACATATGTCCATCTCCTTTTCCTGATCACCCAAGAGATGACTTGTTGTTCGCTCATCTGCTTTATCTCTGCGTTGTTCTTGAATTTGTACCACTTTATGCCAGATATTTTCCTAAGGCACTTGTTTTCAAAAGAGTAATTTGTTGTCTGTTTCTTTAATTGTTTTACAGTTTTTGCATGCATAAATGAGGACGGATATTACATTAGAATTGAATAGTCTTAACTTGGTTTTTGTGCTTATAACCTTTGAATTCCATATGTTCTCAAGATTCTTGAAGGTCAATGCTGCTTTTGCAATTCTAATTCTAACTTCCTTTCTAGCGTCACAATCCTGATCTATGTAGCTGCCAAGGAATGCAAATTGGCTTATTTCTTCAACAGCTATTCCTTCTACCTATATTTTTCCTTCTTGATTAATGGGAAGTTTCATTATTTTTGCTTTTTTCCTTGTTCATTTCAAGGCCTGTTTTACTAACCAGTGAAGACAGGCTATTTTGTTTTTTTCTTGCATGGAATTCGTATTGTCACTGATAAGAGTTGTGTCATCTGCAAAATCAAGATCTTCTAGTTGGGTCCCATATACCCAATCAATGCCTATTTTACCTGTGCAACATTTTTTTCATTATGAAGTCTGTTGTAATACCAAAAAGCAACACCCTTGTTTCATGCCTGTTTTTCAGTCTGGAACCATTCACTCATTCCTTCTTCTGTCTTGACTGCACAAACGTATCCATTGTAGAGATCCTTAATGATGTTTTTTAGATGGTATTACATATAGTCTTCAGAATGAATCTCTGTGTATTTTAAAGTCTGTGAAGTTCAGGATTAATGTTTTTTGGTTTTCAGTATGTTCTCCGGATATTATTCTTAGAGTAAAGATCTGGTCAGTTTCTCCCTTTTCTAAATCCTGCTCAATTGACCACATCCAAATGAATTAATAAATCTTGAAGCCGATTTACCGATCCCACAACTAAATGTCAACCTAGATGAAGTTCCACTGAACGAAATTGAAACGGCAGTGAATCTAATGGCTAACAACAAAGCTGCAGGTGAAGATGAAATAACAGGTGAAATGTTAAAAGCTATTAACAGTGGCAACATGAGCCAACTACAGAGAATTTTTAATAAAGTTTGGAAAGAAGGAAAGGTCCCTTCTAAATGGAGAAAAGAAATCTTTTTTAAAATACCCCCCCCCCCCCAAAAAAAAAAAAAGGCAACCTTAGCGACTGTAATATTTGGAGAGGAGTAACCTTACTATCAACTGTGTCAAAAGTATTTTACAAAATCATTCTGAATAGACTTAAAGATACAGTCTGGTGTCCTTGGGTAAATTTCCATACATAGTCTAGGTGCTTGGATAAATGTCCATACATATTCTGTGTGCTTGGATAAATTTCCATACATATTCTGTGTGCTTGGATAAATTTCCATACATATTCTGTGTGCTTGGATAAGTTTCCATACATATTCTGTGTGCTTGGATAAATTTCCATACATCGTTTAGTATTACTTGAGTATAATTCTACACATTGTCAAATATCCTTTGATTTTAGGGAGTAGTGTTCAAATTTATATATATATATATTGGTTGTTGATGATATTCCCAGCCCCTGGCAGATTCTCAAACATCCCAGGCTGGATACTGGATGGTCCCTGGTCACAGTGAGTTTAATCATGTAAGTTCATCTTGTCTGGAAAAAAATGTCTTATAAAATCTTTCATTTGTTTATCTGAGGCATGTTTTTAATCAGTGAATGCAGCTAAAATGTTCTTGAAAAGTCCATAGTGGACCACTGCATAATCTGTATTGTCAGAGAATCTTGGACTTTTAGAGGGAATGAGAAATGGACAAGGACCAAAATATATCCATACAATGGAAACAGATGTCAAATTTATAAAATGCTTGGAGACAGTTGAATACTACTTTATCTTCTTGTGGCTCTTCAGAAACAGGTTTTTTTTTCTTTTATGTGTGCTAAAATGCTAGTTAACACATTATCTGGTGCAGATGAAATAGTGGCTTATTGTCACATTATCGGATGTACATGAAGTAGTGGCTTTCTCTCACATTATCTGGTGTGCATGAAGTAGTGACTTATTGTTACATTACTGGGTGTATATGAAGTCATGGCTGATCATCATATTGCCTGGTCCCTGTGAAGTTTCTCGTTTCTGCAGGCTGTTATGAGGAACAAGGAAGAACAGATGCAACTTCTGCACCAGTCCTTGAAAAATGTTCAGCAGTCAGTCCAGCCCCTTCCTGGAATGGCATCTCATGCACTTCTCCAACAAGTGCCTCCACCTCGATCACCATTGCCACAGCAGCAACAGCAACAACTGATCCACCAGCAAACCCAGTCTATTCCCTACCATTATATCCAGAATCAGCAGCAGCAGGCAGCACTTGGTAATGCTCAGTCTCTGGCAGGTATGTTTTTTTGTTCAGTCTCTGGAAGGTATGTGTTTTTGTTAAGTCTCTGGCAGGTATGTTTTTTTGTTCAGTCTCTGGAAGGTATGTGTTTTTGTTAAGTCTCTGGCAGGTATGTTTTTTTGTTCAGTCTCTGGAAGGTATGTGTTTTTGTTAAGTCTCTGGAAGGTATGTGTTTTTGTTAAGTCTCTGGAAGGTATGTGTTTTTGTTAAGTCTCTGGAAGGTATGTGTTTTTGTTAAGTCTCTGGAAGGTATGTGTTTTTGTTCAGTCTATGACAGGTATGTGTATTTTTCGTCAATTTAATGATTGATAAATTTTGTACTTAAAAAAGCCATAGAAAATCATTTTAATCAAATGAATATATAATTTCAATCTAGTTTTTTTTTTTAAAGTCAACAGAAAATACATTTTAGTTTTTTTTTTTTTTTATCCATTTCAGACTTGATGAACAAAGTACAGAACATGCCAGGTCTGCCCCAGGCAGTGTCGACTCCTAACCCAGGCATGACCTTCAAGCCTAGAGCTCAGAGCAGGGGCTCTGTAATTTCAGCAGATCCTGTTTTTAGCTTCGTTCAACAGAACCCAACAATTGTGATGAACCCTGCATCTCCTGCACCCCATATGACAACCATGTTGGCAGCCCAGCACTCATCTGTACCTAGCACTGCACGTATACCATCACCGCTCAGTACGTGTCTTTTTACATATTTAATTTCTGTCATGAATTTTTAACATTGTAAAAGTTTTAATTTCTGTCATTAAGTTTCAACATTGTATAAGTTTTAACTCCTGTCATTAAGATTCAATATTGTATACATTTTAACTTCTGTCATTGAGTTTAACATTGTAGAAGTTTTAACTTCTACCATTAAGTTTCAACATTGTAGAAGCCCTAATGTCTGTCATTCTGCACCTGAAATTGAATTCATTTGTGTGTGCCTGGAAGTGAACTGGAAATTTTGTGATGGCAAGCATGTCCATAATACAGGAAAAGTGACTTAGAGAATCTGACAGCATTGGTCTGTCTACATAAAACATGGAAGATAATCTGACAGCATTGGTCTGTCTACACATAACATGGAAGAGAATCTGACAGCATTTGTCTTTCTACACATAACATGAAAGAGAATGAGGGAATGGACAGGAGTGCTGCATCACACTAACAGCAGAAAGTTTGAATGGAAAGATCACATATGCCAGCTAGCAGCTTAAGATAGAGTATCTCAGGTTCTAGGACATGTTAAAGATTTTCTTTACTGCATGAAATTTTGCATCTTTTTTATCAATTGAAGCACCTGAATTTCCTTTTTAAAGCATTGATTTAAAATGACACATTTATAAGACATGACCGCTCTTTAGATTATTTCATTTCAGTGCCGTATGATAATTGTTCTTGCTGTGTCAAGAAAACATTTATTTCACTTTTGCAGTGTTTGGGCAACAGCCACCGCTGCACCTGAGAGCACCATCACCAGTCCTTCCTGGCCAGCTGAGTTCTGGGTCACTGACTGTGGGGACCAACCTGGCAAACACTGGCATGTCTGTGAGTTTTAAACTACCTAATCTAGTGGATGGTAGACGAAAGGTTTTTTTTTTCCTCCAGTATCTCCAGTTTTTTATATTTTTGTATGATAATTATGGACACACATGTTTTTGAGCTTTAAATGTGGATTATCAGTTCTTGAGTCATCACAAACAGGGTCTTTATGTGACAGAGCCACATTTTTTTGTCAAATGAGAAGCCACATCTGAAGAAAATTGCTGTAGAATTGCGCTCAAATTGAGAGGAAACATTTATAATCATCCTTTCTGTGCACTC
Source organism: Achatina immaculata (assembly GCA_009760885.1). Classification (NCBI taxonomy): domain Eukaryota; kingdom Metazoa; phylum Mollusca; class Gastropoda; order Stylommatophora; family Achatinidae; genus Lissachatina; species Lissachatina immaculata. Next base: position 10,469,445 of record CM019693.1, read on the forward strand.
GGGCTTTTGCATGAAAATTAATCTTTAATTTATATTAATTTTTTGGTGTCACAGATCACAGTGGATGTAAAAATTAAGGGGTTTACTATATGAAATAGCAGATTTTTACAAATAAACTCCTGCATATATCAAAATGTACTTCTTACTCTGCACACTAAACATTATAAAGAATATCCAGTTCAGGTTTTATCCAGTTTAAACATAAAATAAGAGAGATAAATGGTTCCTCACCTGATAAACGTGATTTTTTAGAAAATTGAGAAAACAACAAAATTATGACAGAAATGTCAGTTACCGTCTAATCTTACTCGCAGAGAGATTATTAGTGCCTCGGAACTGTCCTGCATCTGGTGGACCATCTTCAAGTTCAAATTTTGCTGCACTTCCATTGCAGTTCTGGCTAATCTTACCTTTCCTGCTCTACATTTTTGCCTGTTACTGGAATACTTGAGACTTCCTCTGATAACATGGCATCTTAAACAGAGACAGAAGTTTACAATTGCCAGTGAGATAACCAGTCAGATTGTGGAACATAATGGCCTTGTGGTTTCTGACATCACATTAGTGAGATAACCAGTCGGGTTATGGAAAGTAATAGCCTCATGGTTTCTGACACCACTTTAGTGAGATAATCAATCAGATTGTGGAAAATAATGGCCTTGTGGTTTCTGACATCATGTTAGTGAGATAACCAGTCAGATTGTGGAAAGTAATGGCTGTGTAGTTTCTGACATCACATTAGATAACCAGTCAGGTTATGGAAAGTAATGTGGTTTCTGACATTATGTTAGTGAGTTAACCAGTCAGGTTATGGAAAGTAATGGCCTTGTGGTTTCTGACATTACGTTAGTGAGATAACCAGTCAGGTTATGGAAAGTAATGGCCTTGTGGTTTCTGACACTACGTTAATGAGTTAACCAGTCAGGTTATGGAAAGTAATGGCCTTGTGGTTTCTGACATTACGTTAGTGAGATAACCAGTCAGGTTATGGAAAGTAATGGCCTTGTGGTTTCTGACATTACGTTAGTGAGATAACCAGTCAGGTTATGGAAAGTAATGGCCTTGTGGTTTCTGACATTACGTTAATGAGTTAACCAGTCAGGTTATGGAAAGTAATGGCCTTGTGGTTTCTGACATTGTTAGTGAGTTAACCAGTCAGGTTATGGAAAGTAATGACTTTGTGGTTTCTGACATCATGTTAGTGAGATAACCAGTCAGATTGTGAAAAATAATGGCCTTGTGGTTTCTGACATCACCTCTCTTGTATATGCTTCCATGAAAAGGGAGTAGCACACATTTCATGTTTGCAATTTCCACATCAGTAGCAGTTTTTAAATTTATACATTGAATCAGATTTTTACTTGTTGATGTAAATGACTGTTAATGAAAAGTCAGAATGTCCAACTTCTGATAACATCAGTTCTCGAGGGGTGAAAGATGAAGGTGACATTTTGAAGCTACAGTTGGGAGCAGTATTCTCATTTTAGAGCAAAGAAATTCATTCAAGATAACGTTTTCAAAATGTGCTGTGTTTGCTTAAAATCGCGAGTTTTGCACAAAATAACTGCAGTTCATGATTGCAAAACAAACATTACTGAAAAACAGAAGTTGACCCATTTTCAGTAGTTTGATCCAGAATCGAAACATCCTTTGCTTTAATGATTGTGCATAATTTGAACTTGTAGCTTTGTTTGTTGTCTTCCATTGGCCTTTTGTTCTCAGCTCCATGACATGTGAGGAAAAATTCATTCATCCTTTCTTGGTTGCTGGAACTATTTGATTTTTTTTTCCAGTCTTAGAGGCACACAGGAATATGTTGTTAGTGCCAGTATTTTCCTTGACCTGTCACCACACTAGAAGGTGATCTGGTCAGCCATTTGATATTTACAAGTAAAATTATCTGTCATATTCTGTTAGTACATCTGTCCTCATATTTGATATTGTCATCATCATATACCAGTCATTTACTGAAGTTATGTTCTCTTCCATCCAACCATTTTCCACATATTCCACACATCCTGTTTGGCAGACATGAGTTTCATGTTCATTGTTCTTCTTGCTTTGTGACTGGACATTCTTTGAACCAATCTAATAAGTTAATTTAATATTTCTGCTTCCTTGAAGTCACCCACTGGAATGAGGTCACCAGTTCATCCTCGTGTTCTGAGCCCACAAGAGTTGTCTGCCCATGCCCAAGCAGTGATGCAGAGCGCTCTGATCAAGAAGCAGCTCCAGGATCAGAATGAACGATACTTGAAGAAGCAGCAAGAGAGGTGAGAAATACCCAGAGAACTCTTCTCTTTGGAAGTTGTTATGTTATAAAGGTGACCATTTTTGTTTGTTTGTTTGTCATGATTTACCTAGTGACAGTTTGTCAAGCGGGGTGTTCTGATCCAGTGAAGATGTTGAAGTTCAGGCGTCAAGTTGAGTGAGGAATAACTTCCAGTGGCTAACTTGGAGACCAGGAGTGAAGCTGATAGGCAGGAAAAGATACTGTGCATCTTAACAGGCTCCACCACCATGGGAACCATATCGAGCTTTGGCCAGGCTGAGCCTGTTAACAGGGAGCACTGGCAAAGAGTTGAGACAGGGTCTTGTTCAGCAAGAGTTCATAAACCTGCCAATCTAGCTCAGTTATCTCTGCTCCCAGACATTAAAGAAAGAAAAATTGTAAGAAAATGACTGAATGGAACAATCATAATCCATTAGGTTGAGCAGTTACCCAGCCACAAGAGGACAGTGTGCTGTCAGCTACCTAGCCACAAGAGGACAGTACCCACAAGAGGACAGTGCTATCAGCTACCTAGCCACAAGAGGACATTGCACTATCAGCTACCTAGCCACAAGAGGACAGTGAGCTATCAGCTACCTAGCCACAAGAGGACAGTGTGCTGCCGGCTACCTTGCCACAAGAGAACTGAGCTATCAGCTACCTAGCCACAAGAGGACAGTGAGCTATCAGCTACCTAGCCACAAGAGGACTGAGCTATCAGCTACCTAGCCACGAGAGAACAGTGACTTATCAGCTACCTAGCGGCAAGAGGACAGTGTGCTATCAGCTACCTAGCCACAAGAGGACAGTTTGCTGCCAGCTACCTATCCACAAGAAGACAGTGCTGTCAGCTACCTAGCCACAAGAGGACAGTGTGCTGTCAGCTACCTAGCCACAAGAAGACAGTGTGCTGCCAGCTACCTAGCCACAAGAGGACAGTGTGCTGCCAGCTACCTATCCACAAGAAGACAGTGCTATCAGCTATCTAGCGGCAAGAGAACAGTGAGCTATCAGCTACCTAGAAGCAAGAGAACAGTGTGCTGTCAGCTACCTAGCTACAAAAGGACAATGTGCAGCCAGCTACTTAGCCACAAGAGGACAGTGAGCTATCAGCTTAGCCACAAAGAGAATGACTGAATGGAACATTCATATACCAGTAGAGTGAGCAGATATCTAACTACAAGAGGACAGTGAGCTATCAGCTTAGCCACAGAGAAGTATTCCTAGGAGTCTGGTAATCAGTTCACAGTCACTCTCTTACAGAAGAAGTATTCCTAGGAGTCTGGTGATCAGTTCACAGTCACTCTCTTACAGAAGAAGTATTCCTAGGAGTCTGGTGATCAGTTCACAGTCACTCTCTTACAGAAGAAGTATTCCTAGGAGTCTGGTGATCAGTTCACAGTCACTCTCTTACAGAAGAAGTATTCCTAGGAGTCTGGTGATCAGTTCACAGTCACTCTCTTACAGAAGAAGTATTCCTAGGAGTCTGGTGATCAGTTCACAGTCACTCTCTTACAGAAGAAGTATTTCTAGGAGTCTAGTGATCAGTTCACAGTCACTCTCTTACAGTGCTGATTTCTCTCACGCCTAAAGTGCTTTGTATACAGATTCTGGAGACTGATCATGCATACTTTGCTCTGACATTTTGCTGGCTTGTCTGTAAATCCAGGTTAAGGGGCCATATCACTCTCTTTTATATAGAGCCCATCCCCAGTGATTGTTCCAAAAAATGGAGGGTCTTGACTACTGCCAGCATTATGCATGAGACTAGACACTTTTAACTTCCTGACATAAGTAGAAATGACAAATTTGACATTTCACAAACAGCTGATGGGAAATGTCACAACAAAATAAAAAGCAGACTTGCTGAGGCCAAGTCAGATGAGAAACATCTTGTGCAACAGATCCATGTCAATGGAAACAAGATTCTGAATACTTAAATGTTACATCGAGCCAATTTTGTTTTATGGGTGTGAGGCATGGTCCATGAATAAGAGAGTGCAGCAAGAAATGGAGGCCATAGAAATGTGGTTCGTAAGAAGGATGTTGAAGGTATCATGGACAGTTAAGAAATCCAACGAAGAAGTCTTAAGAGAGGCTGGAGTTAAAAGGCAAATTACAGCAAAGATCAGAGGCAGACAAGTGAGATTTGTAGGACATTTCCTGAGAAGAGGAAAATTGGAACACATTGTGGCAACTGGAAAAATTGAGGGAGGAAGAGGAAGAGAAAGACAGAAGTTACTGGATGGGCTGTCAGTGTGGCTAGGAAGAAAGTCACTGGAGGATCTCATATTCAAGTCTAAAGACAGGGAATTGTGGAGAGAAATGATTGCCTACGCCATGCGGCACTGCACTTGATTGATTGATTGACAAACAGCAGATTTATTTCATGAGTGACTGTGATGCTGGCACAAGTTGCTGGCAGCTGATAAGCAACAGTGATAAACAGCTGGTGTGAGAGAGTTACGATGTATGTAGTACACATATATTCTGTCATATCATTTGCTCATATAGCTATCAGTGGACTTGTGTTTTATCATGTAACTAAAGAATCTTTACTCAGTCTGCCATCCATTAAAATTAGTCTTATGTTTCTCTTATTTAGAGCTAAATCTCCAAGTCAGCACCAAATTAATGTAGTGAAACCTCAGACTGCCGCTCAGCCTATGCTGCCACCTAACCCACAACCTAAAGTAAGTTCTAAACTGTAGTTCAAGTTTTGGCCATGTACAGTTTGATGTGCAAATCTGCAAGTGAAGATGAAGTAACAGTCAAAATGTTAAAAGCTATCAACAGTGACAACATGAGCCAACTACAGAGAATGTTTAATAAAGTTTGGAAAGAAGAAAAGGTCCCTTCTAAATGGAAAAAAAGGAATCATTGTTAAAATACCAAAAAAAAAAAAAAAGCAACCTTAGCGACTGCAGTAATAGGAGAGGAGTAACCTTAATATCAGTTGTGTCAAAAGTATTTTGCAAAGTTATTCTGAATGGACTTAAAGATATAGTGGATACTGCAATGAGAGAAAAACAGACAGGACTTCAAAAAGGGAGAAGCTGTCTCAATCAGATCTTTACTTTAAGAATAATTCTTGAAGAACGTATTGAAAAGCAAAGACAATTAATCCTGAACTTCATAGACTTTACACAGAAGAAGGAATGAGTGAATGGTTCCAGATTGAAATAGGCATGAAACAAGGATGTTTATTATCTCCTTTGCTTTTTGGAATTTCCATAGACTTCATCATGAAAAAATGTTACACATGTAAAATGGGCATTGATTGGATACATGGGACCCAACTAGAAGATTTTGATTTTGCAGATGATGTAACTCTTATCAGTGACAATGTGAATTCAATGCAATAAAAAACAGATACCCTGTCTTCACTGGCTAGCAAAATAGGATTTGAAATTAACAAGGAAAAAGCAAAAATAGTAAAACTTCTCATTAATAAAGAAGGAAAAATATATGTAGAAGGAACAGCTATTGAAGAGGTACGCCAGTTTTCAGATCTTGGCAGCTACATAGGCCAGGATGGTGATGCCAGAAAGGAAGTTAGAATTGCAAAAGCAGCATCGACCTTCAAGAGTCTTGAGAATATATGGCAATCAAAAGTTATAAGCACAAAAACCAAGTTAAGATTACTCAATTCAAATGTGATATCCACTCTCATTTATGCATGCGAAAGCTGGAAAACAACTAAAGAAATAGACAACAGAAAACAAAACAAAAAAAACTGTTTTGACTACAGATGCGTCAGGTATAAATTAGAACAAATTCAAGAACAACGCAGAGATAGGGCAGACGAGTGAACAACAATCTGTCTCGTGGCTGATCAGGAAAAGGAGATGGACATGCGTCGAAAGCTGTCAAGTGGAGCACAACAGCCCAAAGAAAAAAGAGGTTGACCATGTGAAACTCTAAAGAGGACAATGTTAAGAGAGGCCAAATTAGAAAGCATAAAATCCCTTCATGAGGTTGAAAAGCTCTCGGAAAACAGGAAAACTTAGCAAACTGCCATGCAAGCCCTATGTGACGTTTAACAGCACAAGAAGGATGTAAGATGAAAGAATGAGTTTAAACAAGGACAAAATAGATATTTGTCCACATCCTATAATGCCATGGTTTATGTTATCTACATCTATCATATGAAAGCATTTATATGGACATTTATAGCATTTTTTTTAAACGTGTGAAAACTGAAGATAAAAGCTTTTTTGTGTTGATACTTGAAAACTGTGACAAAAAGCTGCAAAAAATGTTTCACTTAGTAAAATGCTGCTAAAATATGTTTCACTTTGTTAAATTCTGCTAAGGAAATGTTCTTTTGCATGGTACATTGGTACTGTAAAGTAACCTCTCTGTTTGATGTGATTTTAGGAGTCATGTGGAGTTTTTGGAAGAAGCAGTGACTTATTGCAGTAGTTTTACTGTAAAAAATGACTGTTATAGTAGTTTTATTGTAACAAAAGCTAATACAGTAGCTTTCTTATAATAGTAACTGTTAGATGGTTTTATTATAACAGTGACACATGGGAGTGAAGGTAACTGTATTAGGATGAAAGTGCAGAAAGCATACTCTTTTTCACATGTCTGTGGTGTTTTTGGAAATATGCCTTGTAATACTTTAGCTGAGCATGCAGGCCAAGAAACTGTTTCTCCTAAAGCAGTGGAGAAGCTTGTTAGGTCCAGACCAGAGATTGAAAGAAGTTGCTGTAACCCTTTCCTTGTCTGAAAGAAGTTGCTGTAACCTTTTCCTTGTCTGGTTTAGAACTTGTGTTTTAAGGTCCTCCTCATGGCTGTAGGAAAGTTGCAGATTTACCAGTCAACCAACATTTGTTGACTGCGAATGTTTAACCAACATTCATTGACTGTGAATGTTTAAGTCTTAGACTGGCAGAAAAACAGTAGCCGGCTTCAAAAAGTTTAGCTAAAAAGTTTGGTATTTCCTGGCTTGGTGGAAGAATCTTGGCACAGTTAGAAAGCCACTCTTAAGTTCAAAATGATGGATACAGCCGCTTTGTTTTTAATATGATCCTGACTTAATGAGACTTTTTGCTTAAACTGTAATGTTTGCACCTGGGGGATCATGTTTAACCTAAGGTTGGTTGTCTCCAACATTTGGCAAGCAGCATTAATTTTATGTAAATTTAACACTCGTGTTGATTCAAAAGTGGATAAAGTTTCAGGGTGTTGCTGTGAGCATGTTCACGCCAACCTCTGTCCTGCGCAAGATGCACTCGGACAAGATCCTGGAGAAACAGATCCAGGCAGGGAAGGCCGAAGACGAGATAACTGGTAAAGTGTCCTATGTTTATTCATTGAACATTCTTTTATGCAGTCTAACATTTCATTCACAGAAAGAAAATGTTTGTTGATGTAGGAGAAAATGTGAAATAACAGAATTAGAATGGATGCTTTTATTCAGCTTTAACCGATACAAATTTATAGATTGCTTACAACTAAAAGTAGGTTTCTGTTCATTGGTTTCAAACCTCTGAGATTGCTTACAACTAAAAGTAGGTTTCCATTCATTGATTTCCAACCTCTGAGATTGCTTACAACTAAAAGTAGGTTTCCATTCATTGGTTTCGAACCTCCGAGATTGCTTACAACTAAAAATAGGTTTCCGTTCATTAATTTCAAACCTCTGAGATTGCTTACAACTAAAAGTAGGTTTCTTTTCATTGATTTCAAACCTCTAAGGCTGATTTCCCAAAGATTTGGGATAAAGAAAATTGTCCAGTTTCCTTGAAGTCCAGCACTGACAAGATCAAAGCTCTGTTTGGCAAAAAATGCCAGAATTGATCCTTCAGTTCAGAAAGTTATAAATGTCAATAGAAGTGTATGATTCAGTTTTACAAAAGGACAGAGGGAGTGAGGAATGTGAACAGAAACACAAATGGAAGAAAGTAAGATGAGAACATGTACATGAAGAACATGCAGCATCCAATATTTCAGCATCAGCCTTTTTCAAGGATTACATACAAGAACAACACCACACATAAAAACATGGAAAATGGATGAAAGTTAAAATAGTGTCTGCTCATGTTTCTACCATTGTGTTTATAATTTTGTCCTATCTTTGTGGAACGCATTTTTCTTCATTTGTCTGCCATGAATGCAGGTTAAGTTATTTTCTTTTTCCATGAACTTCATTGTCAAAAATCATTACATGACATGGTTCAAGCATGAAAATATGCATAAATTGTGATCTAAAACTTGTTCTGAGGATGAAGGTGATCTGTGGTGAGTTTTACAAGGTCATGATGATATAAGTATTGGTGAAATGCCATTATGCCTTATTGTACTTAACACTGGGGCTGAGGTTGTAGCCAAAAGCAGTTGCTACTCTCAAAATGATGCGCCTGGGTGGCTGTTGCAAGCTAAAGTGGAATAGGTGTGATTGATGCGACTTTTGTTGCAAGTGATAAAATCAGGATTAAAAGAGAGGAGATAGTAAATAGTGATCCAGGTGAAAGATGCCAAAGGGTGTTTACTCAGGTTGGAAAATATCAAGAAGGAGAGAGAAGCCCAAATGCAATATGTTACACTGCAGCTGCGATGTTACTTCTGGACAAATGGATCTACCAATTTACATTCAAATTCGCTAGATAAAAAGGAGTGGCTGATACCTCCTGGCTGAGGCCAAGGTTGAGCAGACTTTAAATCAAACGAATCAATAAGACAGGAATTGAAGCAAGTCTGTGTATCAAGATACATCAAAAGACATCAGTGGGCCTATCTCGGCCACGTTCTCAGAATGGACAAATCCAGACTCCCTCCACCAGGCCTTCACAAGGTCAGCAAAGGGCAAAAGAAAGCAAGGCAGACCAAGGGAGACTCTACGCAGAACCATCACTAGAGAGAGTACAGCTTTGGGATTTAAGTCCAAGACCTACAGCGGGCAGCGACGAGTCGTCAGACATGGAAAGATATGATTTCAACCCTATGAGCCAATATTGGCCCTAAAGGAATGTCAGTCAATCAATACACACCAATGGCCATACAGTGGTAGCATTACTAACCTAGTATACACATCATTGGGCATACAGTGGTAGCATTACTAACCTAGCATACACATCATTGGGCATACAGTGGTAGCATTACTGACCTACCATACACATCAATGGCTATACAATGGTAGCATTACTAACATAGCATACATATCAATGGGCATACAGTGGTAGCATTACTAACCTAGCATACACATCAGTGACCATACAGTAGTATCATTACTAACCTAGCATACACATCAATGACCATACAGTGACAGCATTACTAACGTAGCATACACATCAATGTCCATACAGTGGTAGCATTACTAACCTAGCATACACATCAATGTCCATACAGTGGTAGCATTACTTACCTAGCATACACATCAATGTCCATACAGTGACAGCATTACTAACCTAGCATACACATCAATGTCCATACAGTGGTAGCATTACTAACCTAGCATACACATCAATGTCCATACAGTGACAGCATTACTAACCTAGCATACACATCAATGTCCATACAGTGGTAGCATTACTGACCTAGCATACATATCAGTGGGCATACAGTGATAGCATTACTAACCTAGCATACAGATCAGTGGGCATACAGTGATAGCATTACTAACCTAGCATATACATCAATTTTTGCTTGAAGATGTACACAGATTTCTTCAGTAAAAATTCTGTTTTCAAACATTGCCGTTTTTTCTACACAACCAGATGAGATAACCAAATGTTACCAGAAGGATGATTGACTCTCTGTGTTTATCTGCGTAACATATTAACTTTCTTTATATTTATGTTTGTTCAACATAATGGTTCTATACATATCTACTTTCTTTGTTCTTGTTCCTGGTGTAAGTTCTATATTCATAAGTTTGGATACTATTTATCCCTTCATTCACTGGCAGCTGTGATTTCTGTTTAATCCAGTGTGCCTTATGAAGGCAGATATTCTCACTTTTCAGAGGCAGTTTTCCCAAACACTTGTGTCAGGTACCAGTTTTCATAGCTGGAATCTACAGGAAGGTGTCAGAGGAGATTCTGAACCTATAACCCTTAGGTGATACTACAAATCACTATCAGCTGTACTGCTCAATCTCCATGACTTGAGTTGAAAGTTGATACATGAATTGTTTCCGTTCTTTTTTTCTCGACATAGAAATCTTGCCACTGGTGACAGAGCAGGGTGTGGGAGACTGTCATGACTACAAGGGTAGTCACCCTCAGAGTGGAATGCCTCAGAATTCTGATTCAAAACTTGCCAGTGATATCAGTTTTCTGGATTCTGTCAGTCCCAACTTGGTTGCTGTGAACAGTCCACAGGACAACCATCTGGGAGCTGGTCAGACCACTATCCTGTGTGGTCCTCTCTCACAGCCTATGTCAGTTGAAGAGAAGGTATGTGATGGATTTATAATGTAGTTTATAGGTGTCATAGATTTGTAATGACACTCAAAAGTGTGTCATAGATTTGTAATGACGTTTAAAAGTGTGTCTTAGATTTGTAATGACTTTTAAAGGTGTGCCGTAGATTTGTAACGACGTTTAAAGGTGTGTCATAGATATGTAATGAAGTTTAAAGGTGTGTCATAGATATGTATTAAAGTTTAAAGGTGTGTGATACAATTTATTCAAGTTTTGTTAGAATAAACTACAAATTAAAGGTGTGTGATACAATTTATTCAAGTTTTGTTTAGAATAAACTACAGATTCCATGTTAGTTTCACTTTGGTCAAGATCAATGCTACTGAACTGCTGCAGTGATGCCACAATTTTTTTAATCAAACTGTGTTGCCACCATGTTTTACTGTCAGTTTTAAGGCACTTTAAAATTATCAGCAACCAGCTATGAAAAAATAACTTACGGCTGCAGCAACCAGCTATGAAACAATAACTTACGGCTGCAGCAACCAACTATGAAACAATAACTTATGACTGCACTTATAATTTGTTTTTAAAAATTAAGCCATTTGAAGGTCCAGTGGTAATAGAAGGGAAAAAAAATCTTTGAGTTGTAAATGAAAGAGATGTGTTCTGTAATTCAGTACAAAATTCTCATGATCTCATTGCTGTTTTTAAGATGAAACTGTCAGCTTTAGCAGAGAAGCCGGGATATCTATCTCAGATCCTCAACAAATCAACTGTGGCAGTTGCTGCTGTAGAAGATGCTAGGCAAGGGCATGGCAGACCAATTGTTAAAAGTAATGTCTTGTTTTATTCCAAGTATTCATAAGTAATGTTAGATTAAAAAAGCTGTAATTATTGTTGAGAACAAGAGGAGAAAACTGTGATGTTGATAGCCTCTGTTTCATTTAAGTGAACTGTGCGGTAAAACTGGTACATTACACTGATGTTAGGGAGGTTGGCTTTGAAAAGTATATGCAGGGTAAGACAGCTATGGGTCCTCAATGTACAGGTGATAGGGGTGGCATAGAGGGGAGAAGAATTCATTCAGCTTTCCAAGCCACTGTGGCTCATTGCTGCAGACGACTTGTCTCAATTCCTCTCTGTTCTTAGTCTTCTCCTGCCAGTTGTCTCCATTCCTCTCTGTTCTTAGTCTTCTCCTGCCAGTTGTCTCCATTCCTCTCTGTTCTTAGTCTTCTCCTGCCAGTTGTCTCCATTCCTCTCTGTTCTTAGTCTTCTCCTGCCAGTTGTCTCCTTTCCTCTCTGTTCTTAGTCTTCTCCTGCCAGTTGTCTCCTTTCCTCTCTGTTCTTAGTCTTCTCCTGCCAGTTGTCTCCTTTCCTCTCTGTTCTTAGTCTTCTCCTGCCAGTTGTCTCCATTCCTCTCTGTTCTTAGTCTTCTCCTGCCAGTTGTCTCCATTCCTCTCTGTTCTTAGTCTTCTCCTGCCAGTTGTCTCCATTCCTCTCTGTTCTTAGTCTTCTCCTGCCAGTTGTCTCCATTCCTCTCTGTTCTTAGTCTTCTCCTGCCAGTTGTCTCCATTCCTCTCTGTTCTTAGTCTTCTCCTGCCAGTTGTCTCCATTCCTCTCTGTTCTTAGTCTTCTCCTGCCAGTTGTCTCCATTCCTCTCTGTTCTTAGTCTTCTCCTGCCAGTTGTCTCCATTCCTCTCTGTTCTTAGTCTTCTCCTGCCAATTGTCTCCTTTCCTCTCTGTTCTTAGTCTTCTCCTGCCAGTTGTCTCCATTCCTCTCTGTTCTTAGTCTTCTCCTGCCAGTTGTCTCCATTCCTCTCTGTTCTTAGTCTTCTCCTGCCAGTTGTCTCCATTCCTCTCTGTTCTTAGTCTTCTCCTGCCAGTTGTCTCCATTCCTCTCTGTGCTTAGTCTTCTCCTGCCAGTTGTCTCCATTCCTCTCTGTTCTTAGTCTTCTCCTGCCAGTTGTCTCCATTCCTCTCTGTGCTTAGTCTTCTCCTGCCAGTTGTCTCCATTCCTCTCTGTTCTTAGTCTTCTCCTGCCAGTTGTCTCCATTCCTCTCTGTTCTTAGTCTTCTCCTGCCAGTTGTCTCCATTCCTCTCTGTTCTTAGTCTTCTCCTGCCAGTTGTCTCCTTTCCTCTCTGTTCTTAGTCTTCTCCTGCCAGTTGTCTCCTTTCCTCTCTGTTCTTAGTCTTCTCCTGCCAGTTGTCTCCATTCCTCTCTGTTCTTAGTCTTCTCCTGCCAGTTGTCTCCATTCCTCTCTGTTCTTAGTCTTCTCCTGCCAGTTGTCTCCATTCCTCTCTGTTCTTAGTCTTCTCCTGCCAGTTGTCTCCATTCCTCTCTGTTCTTAGTCTTCTCCTGCCAGTTGTCTCCATTCCTCTCTGTTCTTAGTCTTCTCCTGCCAGTTGTCTCCCTTCCTCTCTGTTCTTAGTCTTCTCCTGCCAGTTGTCTCCCTTCCTCTCTGTTCTTAGTCTTCTCCTGCCAGTTGTCTATATTCCTCTCTGTTCTTAGTCTTCTCCTGCCAGTTGTCTCCTTTCCTCTCTGTTCTTAGTCTTCTCCTGCCAGTTGTCTCCTTTCCTCTCTGTTCTTAGTCTTCTCCTGCCAGTTGTCTCCATTCCTCTCTGTTCTTAGTCTTCTCCTGCCAGTTGTCTCCATTCCTCTCTGTTCTTAGTCTTCTCCTGCCAGTTGTCTCCATTCCTCTCTGTTCTTAGTCTTCTCCTGCCAGTTGTCTCCATTCCTCTCTGTTCTTAGTCTTCTCCTGCCAGTTGTCTCCATTCCTCTCTGTTCTTAGTCTTCTCCTGCCAGTTGTCTCCCTTCCTCTCTGTTCTTAGTCTTCTCCTGCCAGTTGTCTCCCTTCCTCTCTGTTCTTAGTCTTCTCCTGCCAGTTGTCTCTATTCCTCTCTGTTCTTAGTCTTCTCCTGCCAGTTGTCTCTATTCCTCTCTGTTCTTAGTCTTCTCCTGCCAGTTGTCTCTATTCCTCTCTGTTCTTAGTCTTCTCCTGCCAGTTGTCCACTCAGAAGGCTCGTAGGTCTTCTTCCAGGTTGTCATGCCACCATTGTCTCGGTCTGCCTCATGTCATGCCACCGTTGTCTCGGTCTGCCTCATGTCATGCCACCGTTGTCTCGGTCTGCCTCATGTCATGCCACCGTTGTCTCGGTCTGCCTCATGTCATGCCACCGTTGTCTCGGTCTGCCTCATGTCATGCCACCGTTGTCTCGGTCTGCCTCATGTCATGCCACCGTTGTCTCGGTCTGCCTCATGTCATGCCACCGTTGTCTCGGTCTGCCTCATGTCATGCCACCGTTGTCTCGGTCTGCCTCATGTCATGCCACCATTGTCTCGGTCTGCCTCATGTCATGCCACCATTGTCTCGGTCTGCCTCAGCGAGAAGAATGGTCAGGAATATCTGTGTGAATGTAATATTTTTATTTTTGTCTGGTCAGGTATGCTCTAAACTAGAGACTCATAAAGAGACACACTGTGAGCCCTGTGTGATGTGTGCCAGCATGAGAGGGATGTAATATGCTCTAAACTGACCAAGAATCTCGGGATTTAACTTCTGAATATAATCTAGAAGAGTCACATGTTACTGATCTCAGCCTGTTCATTACCTAAATGTTGTTTTAAAGTCTTGTGCAGTTTTAAAAATGGAATTAATCTTTATTCTTCTATCAAATGGGCATCTGAGTGACAAACTGGTTAATGCACTATCTCTCATGGCAAAAGTCGGGGGTTCAAATCTGGTGGGAGGCACCCCAGTCATCCAGCTCTAAAAATGGGTACCTGACTTCTGGAGTTGGGGAAGGAAAGGTGACCACATCACCCTCTAGTGTTCTGACAGGTCAAGGAAAATATGGGCACTAACACCATATCCCCTATATGCCTCTAAGGCATGACAGGGTTACCTTTACCTTACCTTTAGCTTCTGTCAAGACTTTCTGGATTCTGCAACTGTTACCAGATGATCTCATGTTAAAAATACTGTTTTATCAGTAACAGTTTGCACATCAACTCATAATTTTGCATCTCAGCTTCCAAGTTAACAAAATCTTGATATCATTAACAAATTTCCATCTTTAATATTTGAATGTAATAGAGGCAGTCAGCGTCACATTCTCCTCGGTTTGAGAAGATAGTTTGCCATTGGCTGTGCTTCTTCTGCACATGCAGTAGACAGAAAATAATAATTTTAACATATTTACTGTAACATATTTTAACTTGTAGAAGCATCTGATTTTTATTTTATCTAACATAGGCGGTGTGAAGGAATAAGATGTGATTTGTAATGACTTGGCAATGTTTCAGTTATCAGCTGTTCATTTTTGGTTGAGTCCATTCTGTTAAACAAAAAGATTGCTAAAACAGAAGAGAGAGTATTTGCCAAGACACAAAATGGATTCTGCAAGAGTTGCCGAGTGAAACTTTCATATCTGCAGCTTCATTTGTTTGACAGACCACCACTGCCTCCTTCATGAAGCCCCTGTATTAGAACAAGCAAGAACCAGTAATTTGTTTTGCTTCGCCATGTACAAATGATCATGTTATATTTAATATTAAAAAATTAGCCTAGGATAGCCTGTTTTTTTTTGTTGGTTATTCTGGTATCTTTATGCTGTTATGTTTTATTTGGGCAGCCAATTTTGTTATTGTTCTGTCAAGTTTATTTTTCTTTACTCACCAAATGCGGACTCTGTGTATTTTTGTAATCATAAGATAGGTATAATGCTATAGAGAAGACTGAAACGATTGATGAACAATGGAATATGCTTAAAGACTCTATTCAGCAGACATTTATCGAAATCCTACCTCCAAATAAACGACACACTAAACAGGGGTGGATGACAGAAGAAATTTTGCAACTAATGGATCGAAGAAGTCTTAAGGAAGATAAAGATGAATATGACAAAATAAATAAAAAAATAAGACACAAATGCAATAAAGCTAAAGAAGAGTGGCTAAATAAGAAATGTAATGAAATAGAGACACGCCATCATGGAAACAAATAAAGGAGTTAACAAACAAAAGGACATACTACAAGACAGATTGCCTAAAGTCAAAGGAGGGACATACAATACTGAACAGAGATGAAAAAATGGTACGATGGTGAGGACAATAGAAGCGAAATGGATATATGAAATAATAATGAAGGGCCTCCCATATTAAAAGCAGAAGTGGAAAAAACATCAAACACATGAAGAACAACAAATCAACAGGACCAGTTAAAATCACCAAAGAAGAATTGGAAGCATTAGGAGAGCTTGGGATAGAAATAATTACCAGATTGCTGGATGACATCTATAACAATAACTATGTCCCATCAGACCTTTTGCAGTCAGTTTTCATTGCCCTACCACAGAAACAAGGTGCAGTTGAATATGAAGACCATTGAACCATTAGTCTTATGAGCCATGTTTCCAAAATCTTACTTCGTATTGTCATGAGAAGAATTGGGCAAAATAAAACCATAAATCGCTGAAGAACAGCGTGGCTTCGTTGAAGGAAAAGGCACAAGTAATGC
This sequence comes from Achatina immaculata, assembly GCA_009760885.1. Taxonomy (NCBI): domain Eukaryota; kingdom Metazoa; phylum Mollusca; class Gastropoda; order Stylommatophora; family Achatinidae; genus Lissachatina; species Lissachatina immaculata. The sequence continues at coordinate 10,485,608 of CM019693.1, forward strand.
CATATATATATATATATTGAGAACATTGATGGAAAGATCATTAGAAGTAAAGATAGACCTATACTTATGCTTCATAGACTACTGTAAAGCATTCAATAAAGTGAGACACACAGGAATTATAAGAATGCTGGAAGACATCAACATAGATGGGAAAGATCTGAAACTCATCAAAAACACAGACTGGTAGCAATGAGCAGCAATGAAGATTGAGAACTAAATAGGAGCATTCCAAGACATACAATTGGGAGTGAGACAAGTATGTGTTCTATCTCCCGACCTCTTTTCCTTGTACAGCGAAAACATAATGAGAAATATAAAGAGCTTGTCAGAAATTTCAATTGGCAAGTACAGCCTTAACAATTTAAGATATGCAGACGACACAGTCCTAATTGCTAAAAGTGAAGGGGAGCTACGAGGTTCTTCTGGACATCATGGTTCATGAAAGTAAAAGTAAAGGTCTCAGCCTGAATAAAAAGAAGACTGAAGTGATGGTCACCTCTAAGAAAAGAGTACCACCAAAATGTAGCATTGCCATCGAATGCACAGAACTGAAACAAGCCGATATATTCAAGTACTTAGGAACAATTATAACACCTGATGGGAAATGTCATAACAAAATAAAAAGCAGACATGCTCAGGTCAAGTCAGCATTCCAGAAAATGAGAAACATCTTGTGCAAAAGATCCATATCAATGGAAACAAGATCCCAAGTAATTAAATGTTACATCGAGCCCATTCTGTTTTATGGATGTGAAGCGTGGTCCATGAGTAAGAGAGTACAGCAAGAAATAGAGGCCATGGAAATGTGGTTCATAAGAAGGATGTTGAAGGTACCATAGACAGCTAAGAAAACCAATGAAGAAGTCTTAAGAGAGGCTGGAGTTAAAATTGCAGCAAAATCACTCTCATCTAAACAGAAAGCAGGTAAGATCTTTGTAAATGAAATATCCTTAAGGATGGACAATCAGCCCACTTGCTTAGGAGTGACTCTTGACTCAAAACTGACCTGGAAGCAATACATCAACAGTGCAGAAGCAAAAGTTAGAAGAAAACTAGCCATATTAAGAAAATTGAATGGAACCACATGGGGAGCTAGTGAAAGAATCCTAAAGAATGTATATCAGCAAAGTATTCTACCACATTTAGAGTATGGCTCAACATCTTGGTGCACAGCATCAAACACTACGCTGCATAATCTAGACAAGGTTCAAAATCAGTCACTAAGGATTATCACAGGTGCCATGAGGTCCACACCAATAGTAGAAATGCAGAAAATAGTTGGTGTTCAAGCGCTAAAGGAACGTTGAGACACAAAGGTCATGACCATGGGAGAGAAATTCCTCAGCTCTGTAAGCCATCCCCTGAAGGAGAGATTCAATAACTTGGCACTAAGATGGCTTAAAAGAAGCAGCTTCATTCATCAGGCCAAGCGTATGCGTAAGCTGATACCTGACCTTCCAACTGTAGTTGCTCCATTATCATCTGTACCAGAGCATACACCATAGAAAGAAGCAGATTATACACAAATAACTATTCAGACTGAAGTGAAATGTGTGCAGAATGGTGAGATGCAGAGCAGTTTTGTAAGATCAAGAGCCACACTTAGTGTTCTAGATGACAAATATCCATGTGGCACCTGGATACATGTGTATACAGATGGATCTGCACATAATGCCATAAAGAATGGAGGGGCAGGAGCACACATTGAATATCCAAACAACACCACTGACAAGATTTCTATACCCACTGGAAAATACTGCAACAACTATGATGCAGAAATTAGGGCAATTATTGCTGCAGCTGAAAAACTGTCATACTCCAGAACTGATACATGTCCCGTAGTAATTCTCACAGATGCAAGATCAGTACTGGAAGCTCTTCAGTGCAACAAACTACCAGACCTCAAGGATGCCTTGTCAAAAATTGGCTTACAACATAGAGTCACTTTGCAGTGGATTCCCTCCCACTGTGGGATACCAGGCAATGAGAAAGCTGACCATCTGGCCAAAGAGGGCACTGAAATGGAACAACCAGACATACCAGTCACCTATAATCAGAAGAAAAGCATGATAAAAACCTACAGGAAGCCACAAACACCACCACATGATGACTATCACATGCTAAACAGAAAGGAACAAGTCACCATTTTCCATCTCCGAACAGGACACACCCGACTCCGAAGTCATATGTATACGAAGTTTAAGGTTGGTACTACTAATCTATGTACATGTGCCCAGGTGCCCCAAACTGTGGAACATATCCTCTAAAACTGCACCAACTATGAGACACTGAGAAATAATTACTGGCTCAGTGAAACCACTAAAGAAGATAAGCTCTATGGTTCCATACATGAATTACAAAAAACAGTGAAATTTGTCCAAGAGACAGGCCTGCAGATATAGACAGACAATGTGAACGAAGAAGAAGAAGACGGCAAAATCAGATGCAGACAAGCGAGATTTGTAGGACATTTTCTGAGAAGAGGAAAATTGGAACACATTGTGACAACTGGAAAAATTGAGGGAAGAAGAGACAGAGGAAGACAGAGAGAGAGGTTAATGGATGGGCTGTCAGTGTGGCTAGGAAGAAAGTCGCCAGCGGATTTCATCTGATCTAAAGACAGGGTATTGTGGAGAGAAATGATCACCTACGCCATGCAGCATGGCACTTGATTGATTGATTGATTGATAAGACATGTGCCATTAAATGTCACATAGGCTCATATAGCAGTTCACCAAGTTTTATTTATATGACACCCAGTTTTTTTTTTTCTCTTTTTTTTTTTCGATGAACTCACATCCATGTAAATATAATTTAATGGCACTTCCTGTCACCAGTGTGTCAGGATGACTTGAGAGCACTAATAGTGGATCCCACATCCATAGTCTTTGCATAGCAAAACATTACTTTCAGCTGTATTACTTTCATCCTCTATGTCTGATTTGTTAATATTCTCTTGGTTTTTTTTTTATATTTGGATCAGCGCTAGAACCATCTGAAGAGGAGAGAAGTTTGCAGCAAAACTGGCCTTGTCCAGCAGGTCAGGGCAGTAAGCCTGTCACTGGTCCGCAGATACAGCCCCCGGGGCCTGGTCCACTGACACCAGAGACCAGTCAGTTTTCTAGCATCCATCAGAGCCAAGCAAAGAAGCCAGTGGGAGGCAGGGCCATTATTGGAGGCAGCTCTGCTCAGCAGCATGTACAGATTTGTTGTCCGTCAACTCAGAACCTTGATGTTCTACATCTTCTAGACCATCAGCATCTACAGCGACTTCAGCAAGTGGTGAGTAATCAAATTCAGGTTTTTATTCTACAAAGTAAATGGTGAGTTAGATCAACAGGTAGCAGTAAGAGTAAATGGTGAAACAACAGATGCCGTTGTAACATATGCCTATGAGACGTGGACACATAACAGCTGACAAACACATAAATGCCTTTGAATGTAAATGCTACAGAAGAGTTCTTCAGATATCAAGGACACAAAAAAAAAACGAATAACATACCACAAGAACTTGATATTGAAGAAGGTTGGCTGGTAAAGAGGATTAAAGAAAGAAAACTTAAAATATTTTGGACATACTAAACGTCATGAGAATTTAGAGAAAACCGTCTTGGAAGGATACATAATGGGAAAAAGAAAGAGAGGAAGACCAAGGTGAAGATGGTTGCAAGACATCGTTGATGATCTGCAAATGGATGCATCAGCAGCAGGGCATCTTGCTTACAACTGAGAGGCCTGCAGAGAGAATTGTTAGGGAGGCAAAGTTCTGCAAGCGACATGCATATGAATGAGTGAATGAATGACTGAAGCGGTGAGTAGTTCATTGCTAATGATCAAATTCAGGCTTTACAAGTACAAAGTAAAGGTTAAGCAGCCATTAATAATAATTACAAGTATATTCAGGAATTCCTTGACAAAGTAACTGGTGGATAGTTAGGATTTTCTTGGTTGTTGACTCTTTTTATACTTGGTGTTTTTCCATCAAATGACCAGTGGTCATCTCAATGAGGTAAATTTCATAAAGTGGTCACATTTAAAAGAATCGCAATAGAGGGCTCACCTGGGCAAGAGCAGAAAAAAAGGCGAATCACAGGCATTTGTGGAAAACCCTTGCGGAAACCCCATGTGCCCTGGGCACTTAAGGTTCAGAGAGATAGAGAGATATTATATATTATTTTAAACGGGAAAAGTTATATACTATTTTTCTAATAAAATTGTTAGTATAGAACAAAGAAAGGAGCTAAGAGTTGAGAAGAAAGAATGGAAAATGATAACATTTTTTTCTCACTTACCCTCAAAATAATCCATTTTACTAGGTCGAAAATATCAGAAATGAATTACATTTTACACAAACACCATTTCTTCACACAAAATATACACTAATTATTTATTTACAATTAATTTACAATCTACAATAATCAGAAAACATGAAAACACAAGTGGACAGCTTAGAAATAATTTGTTTACACACTTTCTTTACAACAAAGAATTTTCACTTGGGTTCCCCTCGTGGCAACGCTTAAAACATACCAGAATGGACTAGCACTACCGGTTTGGCCAGTTTTTGAAAAATAGTTTGGTTAAATTCAAAACTAGAGACCAAATTAGAAACCAAAACACTACCATCCCAACACATCTCAACCACCATCGCACTACATGTCCGCTGGATCAATGCGCAGCACATCTCGAGTTTAAAAAGAGTTAAATTGATGTATGATAAAAAAAGTCCATTCCATTATTGAGTGGAAATGCATACTTTCTTCCTGCCCACTGTTTACAGCTGTTAGCTTATGTAGATAGATTTGTAGTCTAAAGTAGCCCTTAGCTTATGTAGGTAGATTTGTAATTTGAAGTAGCCCTTAGCTTATGTAGGTAGATTTGTAATCTGAAGTAGCCCTTAGCTTATGTAGATAGATTTGTAGTCTGAAGTAGCCCAGTTTGTAGCTTGAAAGTTGTAGTTTTTGTTGGGTTGTGTTTAGCTTTACCGTGGGAGCATGTGGACTCATTTTCAGAATGTGAGAGAGTTTTGGGGGGGGGGGGGGGCACATTTCAGTTCATCTGCCATTTTGACGCAGTTATCTTCACTTTTGGCACAACTTAATACATGCCACAGTTGCATAACTTCACGGACCATCCAGTAGTGGGAAGTTATGTCCAGATGATGATACTTGCATTTTTAAATTGCCAAACACAATTTCTTGTATCTTACCTAATGTGTCTCCCACTACATCTGAGACCTATACAGGCAGAGCCTGAATGTGTTAGTCTCTGTTTACTTTCATCAGGTAACCAGAGTTAGACATCCACCTGAGAGCTAGCATACATAGCTGGTGAACAAGAACTGGAAGGAAAGTGCTGTATTACTTCAGTTTTGAAAACAAAGTAGGGACTAGCATGTTTCTGCATGGGTGGGGGATGGGAGAGCTTTCTTAGAAGCCATCCTTCAAGATCTGCTCCAGGAACTTAGTAAAGTCGCTCAAACACAGTGTTTTAATATAGGTTCCACAGCATCAGTGGTAAAGAGTTCATGTGGAAGCAGTTAAAAGGATTGACATTGAACGAATGATATACAACAAAGGAATGAAACATAGAGATAAGTTTCAATAGAATGATACAAATATTGTCATGAAGAAGGAGTGACTTTTCTTGTGTTAATCTACAGATTAGATGATTATAGTCTTAATTCATGATTGTTGATTACATCAGAAATGCTAGACATTGTCAGTGGGTTCAGGTTTAGGAGTAGGGGTAAGGTTAGAGTTATGGTATCAGTGATATGGAAGTTAGAATTAGGGGTAAGGTTAGAGTTATGGTATCAGTGATATGGAAGTTAGGATTAGGGGTAAGGTTAGAGTTATGGTATCAGTGATATGGAAGTTAGGATTAGTGGTAAGGTTAGAGTTATGGTATCAGTGATATGGAAGTTAGGATTAGGGGTAAGGTTAGAGTTATGGTATCAGTGATATGGAAGTTAGGATTAGGGGTAAGGTTAGAGTTATGGTATCAGTGATATGGAAGTTAGGATTAGGGGTAAGGTTAGAGTTATGGTATCAGTGATATGGAAGTTAGGATTAGGGGTAAGGTTAGAGTTATGGTATCAGTGATGTGGAAGTTAGGATTAGGGGTAAGGTTAGAGTTATGGTATCAGTGATATGGAAGTTAGAATTAGGGGTAAGGTTAGAGTTATGGTATCAGTGATATGGAAGTTAGAATTAGGGGTAAGGTTAGAGTTATGGTATCAGTGATATGGAAGTTCATAAAATAAGAAGTAGGATGGCTTATTTGATTTTTCACATTGAAATATTTTTAATGAACATAACTGTCACTCTTTCAATATAGTATTATTTATATCACTTTTTTGATAAACACCAATTTGGGTTTACAGTTAAGAGGATATTATCAGATTCATTGAGTGAAGTAAAACCAAAGTTGATGGGGCATCTTGCTATTTGGAACAGAATTTTTTGTGCTCCCTAAAAAAAATGGTCATTTTATCATAGAAGGCTCTGTTCTCTGATTCAGAATCCTGACTAGCACAGATATCTTGCCAACTCCATGACTGTGAATGTTTGAGTATTCTGCTTTTACCCTGAAACAAGTTAATTTGGGGAAAGAGTTAGAGATGCTAGTTTAGAGTTAGTGTGAAATTTCATGAGTTGACTGAAACTAGACCTGCTAACTTTAGGATAAGTGAGGACATTCAGGAGTTAGCTGTGGTATACAAAAGTGTGTGTTTGTGATCCAAGGATATGCAGCAAAGGATTAACTTCTTTGATGTGGAGAGTATGCGCTTACCATTGGTGATTAAATTTGAGGAGGAAGGTTAAAGGTTATAAGTAGCCATTCAAAGCATGATCTTGAATTTGTGTTGTTAGTTTTACTAATTTCCATTGACACATTTAGTACTTCAATCTGCTGTCTGTTCCAGCCCCATTGTCAGGGAGTAGCACTGCCTCCACTACCACTTACATGTTTGGGCCCACATCCTGTAGCAGTTCCGGTCTCCAAACGTATACCAGTAGCTAGTCAGCCATCGCACTCTACAGCCAATGCTGTCCTGATTCAGCAACAGCTTGCCCGAGGTCAGTCCCTGACAGTAACTCTCTTGGGAAAAGTTAGCATTACTTTTGTGATGGAAGTTTCATACTTTCTGCTTTCTCCACTGTTCTTGTCACAATATGTTGTCACTTGCTGCTTTCCCCTCAGTTTGTGTCATGATGTGTCGTCACTTTCTGCTTTCCCTTAAGTTTTTGTCATGATGTGTTGTAATTTTCTGCTTTCCCCTCAGTTTTTGTCATGATGTGTTGTAATTTTCTGCTTTCCCCTAAGTTTTTGTCATGATGTGTTGTAATTTTCTGCTTTCCCCTAAGTTTTTGTCATGGTGTGTTGTAATTTTCTGCTTTCCCCTAAGTTTTTGTCATGATGTGTTGTAATTTTCTGCTTTCCCCTAAGTTTTTGTCATGATGTGTTGTAATTTTCTGCTTTCCCCTAAGTTTTTGTCATGGTGTGTTGTAATTTTCTGCTTTCCCCTAAGTTTTTGTCATGGTGTGTTGTAATTTTCTGCTTTCCCCTAAGTTTTTGTCATGGTGTGTTGTAATTTTCTGCTTTCCCCTAAGTTTTTGTCATGATGTATTGTCACTTTCTACTTTTGTGTGTGTGTGCGTGCGTGCGAGATATATATATATGATGTATTTACAAGACATTAGTTGTCATTTCTGTGGTAGATTAACATCATATGCTAATATATACTTGTGTTTTTCTTTTTTTTTTGTGTATGTGTAAACTCCATATAATATGCTGTTTTTGTCTTGTCATGGAGGCAAAAGATTGACTTTGATGTTGTCATTGGTGGAACAGTCAAACATATGACAGTTTATTGTTTCATATTGATATTCAACATTGGCTGCATAGGGGAGGGAATATTGAGATTTATAATTCTGATGCAGTTATGTAAGTGTGCATGTCCAGTTTGTAATTTAAATATGAAGACTGGATCTTTTATTTTTAGATTACAGCTTGTCTGCTCTGGAAATATATGTCCCTAACTTTCACATGATACATCTGTTCAGCTTGTTCTTTCAATTGTTTTGTTCAGATGCTGCATTTTGATTATGTAGAACATAGTTTGTTTTTTTAATGGATATTTTCTTGTCTGGAGCCCTCTAAGCAACTTGCCGTGGCATTTGCCTGTACTCCCATGTAAATTAAGAATTTTTCTACATCTATTTCTTTCACAAGAAAAAAAAAATCAGTCTTGTATTAAATTTCCCTCAATTTTGCATTACCTCCAAGCAGCCAGTGCCATGAATGTGGATCATTTCATGGCAGCGCAGTGTGACCAGCAGCATCGAAGCTTGACCAGCAGCTTCCCCCCGCAGCATACAGTGATGCCAGGCGTGACTGCCCACCTGGGTCCTCACAGCCATGCTACACGACCTTTGTCTGCTACTGCTCTCAGTGCAGCTATCCAGAGGGTTGCATCTCCACATGGTTCTCTTAGGATTAGTAAGTGACATCTGGCAGAATCTCTGTTAGGATTAGTAAGTGACATCTCTGAATCTCTGTTAGGACTAGTAAGTGACATCTCTGAATCTCTGTTAGGATTAGTAAGTGACATCTCTGAATCTCTGTTAGGACTAGTAAGTGACATCTGGCAGAATCTCTGCTAGGATTACTAAATGACATTTGGCTGAATCTCTGTTAGGATTAGTAAGTGACATCTCTGAATCTCTGTTAGGATTAGTAAGTGACATCTCTGAATCTCTGTTAGGATTAGTAAGTGACATCTCTGAATCTCTGTTAGGATTAGTAAGTGACATCTCTGAATCTCTGTTAGGACTAGTAAGTGACATCTCTGAATCTCTGTTAGGATTAGTAAGTGACATCTCTGAATCTCTGTTAGGATTAGTAAGTGACATCTCTGAATCTCTGTTAGGACTAGTAAGTGACATCTGGCAGAATCTCTGCTAGGATTACTAAATGACATTTGGCTGAATCTCTGTTAGGATTAGTAAGTGACATCTGGCAGAATCTTCTTTAATGGTTGAATTTTTTTTAATTGAAAAGATAGGAACAATTATGGAGGCCATAGTCTTTATATTCTGGCTTCTTTTTTTTTTTTTTTCAGTCATCACAAACATTCATATAGGATAGAAAAATTATGAAACAATGAGAGAAGCAATATAAAATATAAAAAAAAGAAAGAAAAAGTAGTAAAGAGCTCACACCTTGAGAATATCAGTGCTAGAAAATGGTCTACTGAAAGCCAGATATAAATTTAGTTTTATAATAAACAAAAGATTATATTTGTCTCTTAGTTAGGTTTGGACGGACGGACTAGGCTGCACAGTGATTAGCTTCTGGCTCATGTTACCAAAAGTGAACATTTCGCTTCATTCCTGCAGAAAAGTTTAGTTAAATTGAGAATTAATCTTATGAAGATATCATTTGACAGCAATGTAGCAACAACCTCTTCATGTATTTCTTATTACAAAAATCATGTAATGTATTACAGAAGGTAATATTTGACAGAAACAACTAAAGCTTTGTGCGTAATCTCTCCAGATGAATCATTTCAAGCTACACCATCTGTAAATGGAGGACTGGGCCAAAAAATGGACATAAACAGTGGCATTCAGCACTGGTTCAACCCAGATATTCTCAGAACTCAGCTTCCTACCATGCCACCTTTGCCCACTCATGGGATCCAAGTAATAACTGTGGATGAAATTGAAAAAAACTAAGACTTGATCACATGCAGGACTGCTGGCCAGCTAGGAATGGCAGGTTGATGCGGGTTTCTATAGAAGAGCAGTCAGCGATGAACACAGAAGCATACATCTTATAGGAGTACTGAAGGACTTCTCCTGATTGCAGATAATTGCAGAGAATAATTACATTGTTGATTTTCTGAGGATAGAGGAAAGCAAGAAGAGAAGGGAAACTGTCAAGCATATAGAGACACTAAATTCAAATTTCTTTTCACGAGTATTGTAATATAAAGTAGAGATGTATTACTTATTGCATGTAGACTGTGGAACATTCCCAGTGAGCTGTGAAGACTGGTAAAATAATAATTGTCTGGTGAAGAAGACAACCACAAAACTATCAGGGAACATTTGGTATAAAACAATCAAGTGTTGAGAAATCAGATTGTTTAACACGGATGAAAGTGTTGAGAAGTCAGATTGTTTAACATGGATGAAAATGTTGAGAACTCAGATTGTTGAACATGGATGGAAGTGTTGAGAAATCAGATTGTTTAACATGGATGGAAGTGTTAAGAAATCAGATTGTTTAACATGGATGGAAGTGTTGAAAAGTCAAATTGTTTAACATGGATGAAAGTGTTGAGAAATCAGATTGTTGAACATGGATGGAAGTGTTGAGAAATCAGATTGTTTAACATGGATGGAAGCGTTAAGAAATCAGATTGTTTAACATGGATGGAAGTGTTGAAAAGTCAAATTGTTTAACATGGATGGAAGTGTTGAGAAATCAGATTGTTTAACATGGATGGAAGTGTTGAAAAGTCAGATTGTTTAACATGGATGGAACTGTTGAGAAATCAGATTGTTTAACATGGATGGAAGTTTTGAGAAATCAAATTGTTTAGCATGGATAGAAGTGTTGGAGAAATCAAATTGTTTAGCATGGATGGAATGTTGGAGAAATCCAGTTGTTTCACTTGGATGGCGGAAGTTTTGAGAAATCAAATTGTTTATCACAGATATAAGTGTTAAGAAATAAAATTGTTTAACATGGATGGAAGTGTTTGGTAAATCAAGTTGTTTAACACTGACGGAAGTGTTGGGGAATCAAGTTGTTTAACATTGACAGGAGTTTTGGGGAATCAGGTTGTTTAACATAGGCAGAAGAGTTTTGGGGAAATCAGGTTGTTTAGTGTGGGTGGAAGTATTGATATATCAAAATGTTTAATATCGAAGGACCACATTTATACCTCACATTGTTTAATTAATTTGGTTTCTTTATGGAACTGGTTTATGTTTCTTGCCAATTCTTGCCCGTTTCTTGAACTAGTGGTTTGAATTTTGTTTTTTAAAAAAAATGTGTTCTTGTTTAGATATTTCAAGTATTGATTTTGTTTGATTTTAGAAACACTTGTATAGAAACTTAAATAATGAAATATTTAGTTTTGGGAAGCAAAATTTATACGAGTCCATTATGAAAAGGTTTGAAGGAAAGACAGGATATGGCAAATTATTCATCCAGTAGATCTTTGAACACACACATCTTTGTGCATATTATTACATATTGAGAACATATAAATTTTCTGGAGTTAATTACTAAAGACTTTTTCTTGCAGATAAAATATAGTATCTATGGTTAAACTTGTATCTATTGGTACATGGTGAATACCTGCTATATAATCCTGCTTCTTTTTAGCTTTATCTCAGAAATTTTTCTTTTTTGATGTTTTTGGTTTCTTCATCTTCCTTTTTATTCTGATTACAGTGAGGAATTTATGAAAGAAAATTTTATATGTGGACTCAAAGAATACATTTTTTGTTTCAGTATAAATTAATTGGTTTTTTAAAATGAGCTACATGTCTAGAAAAAAATTTTGGACAAAATTAGAACACCAAGAACTCTGATAAATCTTTGACAGAAAGATTTGAAGGTTTAACACTTCACAGAGATTCTGCAGGATTGAACCACAACTTTCATGTCCCTGGACATTGACCTGAGGATGAGCTTTGTGGAAGCAAACTTGCACCCAGAAAAGTGCCAAAGTTTGGTCTTTTATGTAATGGAAGGCAAAAACCTGACTTGGAGTAGAGTCAAATAATAAGCAGTGATGAAGTGCTGACACTCATTTGATCAGAGCTGCTGAAATGCTGATTGTAAAGTCATCATTCCATGAATGATGTATTTCAAGCAAAAGAGTAGTACCAGACTCAGGTTATCTTTATTTTCTTCAAGTGGGAAGACATTTTCAATTATTTCTTTTCTAACAAAATGGCAATGTTCACTTTTGTAACTGTTGTTAATTAGACACATACAGAAAAAGAATATTTTGTTTTCCTCAGTTTGTTATGTAAAGACTTGACTTTTTTGGGGGGGTTTTGTTGTGGGCTTTAATTTTGTTGTTTCATATTTCTGATTTGACTACGCTGACAGGTTACGTCTTGTGTTAAAACATTTTGAGTTTTGTTCGTGAGTTCATGCTTGCCAGATTAATCAAAAATAAAATTATCAGTAAATACAAGTTTTGTTCTATTTTCTTTTTAATCCTCATTTTTGTGTTGCTAGATACAATTATCTTTTCTTTATGTGTTTGAATTATTTGTTGATCCTGTAGCCTTATTTTGATGCTCATAAGTTCTGGGATTGTGATTTCCCAGATGTTTGCACAGCCATTTGTTTCTTTATTAGTGTTTTTTCATCTGATGAAAGTTACCTTTTTTTGTTTTTATCCATTAATTCATTTCATAAATATGCACAAATTAATTTATAAATCTTACATCTTACATCCTTCCCATGCCGCTAAACGCCACATAGGACCCACATGGTAGTTTGCCAAGATTTCCTGTCTACAGCAAGTTTTTCAATCTCATCGAGGGATGTTATGCCCACTGAACCGGCCTCTCTTGACAATGTCCTCTTTAGAGTTTCACCTGGTTGACCTCTTTTTCTTCGGCCTGTTGTGTTTCACTTGATAGCTTGTTTGGGGATCCTCTGATTGTTCCATCTCATCACATGACCAACATATGTTCATCTTCTTTTTCTGATCACCCAGGTTGTTGTTTGCTCATCTGTCTTTGCGTTGTTCTTGAATTTGTTCCACTTTATACCGAATATTTTCCTTATGCATTTGTTTTCACAAGAGTCTAATTTCTTGTCTATTTCTTTAGTTGTTTTCCAGCTTTCACATGCATAAATGAAGGTGGATATTACATTTGAATTGAATAATCTTAACTTGGTTTTTGTGCTTATAACTATTGAATGCCATATGTTCTTGAGATTCTTAAAGAACAGTGCTGCTTTTGCTATTCTAATTCTAACTTCCTTTCTGGCATCACCATCCTGGTCTATGTAGCTGCCGAGATATGCAAAATACTTTACTACATCAACAGCTGTTCCTTCCACGTATATTTGTCCTTCGTGCTTAATGAGAAGTTTCATTATTTTTGTTTTATCCTTGTTAATTTCAAGTCCTGTTTTACTAGCCATTGAAGACAGGGTATCTGCTTTTACTTGCATTGATTTCACATTGTCACTGATAAGAGTTATGTCATCTGCAAAATCAAGCTCTTCCAGTTGCGTCCCATGTACCCACTTCAATGCCCGTTTTACCTGTGCGGCATTTTTTCATTATGAGGTCTAGGGCAATTCCAAAAAGCAGGGGATATAATATACATCCTTCTTTCACGCCTGTTTCAATCTGGAACCATTCACTCATTCCTTCTTCTGTGTTGACTGCACAAACATATCCATGATAGAAGTATCTAATGATCTGGACAATCTTAGATGGTATTCCATATATTCTTAAAATTCTCCACAATGAATCTCTGTGTATGCTATCATATGCCTTTTTAAAGTCTATGAAGTTTCAGGATTAATAGTCTTTGCTTTTCAAAATGTTCTTCAAGTATTATTCTTAAAGATCTGTCATAAATGTTATAAATACACAACTATTATTTGCAGATGACTAAGCTCTAGTTGCCGACTCAGAAGAAGGCTTGCAGGATCACATTAATAGATTTAATGATGCATGCAGAGAACACAGTATGAAAATTAGCCTAGGCAAAACAGAAATTATTACCATCGCAAGAGTAGGCACATCAATAAACATAACACGGTAAAACCATACTATGAAGCTAGTAATGCATTTCTCAACAAAGGGAAAAATAGAGATTGAAAATGGATGTAACAAAGCAAACCAACTTATTGGGCAAATGGCTTCCATACTAAACAACAAGCATGTCTCACTGGAAACTAAAAGAACTATCTATAAGACAATCTTCATACCAACTTTGTGCTACCAATGCCAGGCATGGACACTGACAGCAAAAGACAAAAGGAAAATTACAACAACTGAAATGAGATTCTTGAGAAGAATTCTTAGAATATCAGGAATGGACAGAATTAGAAATGATGTCATTAGAAATAAAGTAGGAGTCGAACACGTTCTGAACTATAATCAAAACCACCAAATAAAATGGTTCGGTCATGTGTCACGACTACCAGCAGAACGTGTACCACAGAGAGCGATGTTTTACAGACCACACAAAGGCAGAGGAAGGGGCCGCCCATGCAAACGATGGACCGATGGTATAGCAGAGTCCCTGAACATCTCAGTGTACGAAGCCAACAGGCGAGCCATTGGGAGACAATGGCACTTCACCTCTACACCTAGCAGTAAATGAGGAAGTACAAGACAAAACACAACAATTAATGTTATAAATAACACATTAATTAAATTTTTACTATAAATACACACCAGTTCATCATCATCATTCATTTGTGTGTCCCTTGCGGAACTTTGCCTCCCTAACATCACTTCTGTAGACCTCTTGGTTGTGAGAAAGATGGCCTGCTGCTGATGCATCCCTTTGCAGATCATCAATGATGTCTTGCAGCCATCTTCGCCTTGGTCTTCCTCTCTTTCTTTTTCCCATTATGTACCCTTCCAAGAATGTGTTCTCTAAATTATCATGACATTTAATGCGTCCAAAATATTTAAGTTTTCTCTCTTTAATCCTCTTTGCTAGCCAGCCTTCTTCAATATTAAGTTCTTGTAGTATGGATATATTTGTTCTTTTTTTGTGTCCATGATATTTGAAGAACTCTTCTGTAGCATTTACATTCAAATTTACATTTACTCACCAATTAAAGTGTGATATTTGTAAATTTTCCCATTGTTCATGATTTACTCTAAGTCCTTGACACCAAACACAGCTTTGAATAGTCCAACAATGGATATATAAGGTACATATTTCCTAAAAAAAATCCAGCAAACATTTTACAACTTTCTAAAACTATTTTCTACTTTTTAAAAATTACAGTTTGCTGTTGAATCCACTACAGTTGACAATTTAATTTGTCTTTTTCATTTCTTTTAACAATTTTTTTTTACATTCTTTTTGATGTGTGAGAAATTTATAAAATTAATCATCAAAAAAATGTACTACAATTTTCTCTGAAAGAAGTGTGTAATGATAACCATAGCTGGTACTAGAGGTGTACAGGCGGACACAGGTTCAGTTTTACAAAAGCTGGTACTAATGGACTATAGGTAGACTAGTTAGAGGTAGATAGGGGTGTATGAATCAGTGTCACAAAAGCTGGTACTAGTGGGGTTAGAGGCAGATGGAGGCATATGAATTGCTGTCACAAAAGCTGAAACTAGTGGTTGATTGATTGATCTTTATTTCAAAAGGGTTAAAAATTGGCCAAGCAGGCCCGTCTGACATTATGCCCTTTATCATACAACTTTCACTCTGTTCCAGACATTCTACAAATATTCTGCTCATATAATAAACATAATTAACAATAAAGTAACTACATACACATATAAATGACTAACTACATACACATATAAATGACTAACTACATGCACATATAAATGACAACTACATACACATATAAATCACTAACTATCTCTCTCTCTGAACCTTAAGTGCCCAGGGCACATGGGGCTTCCGCAAGGGTTTTCCACAAATGCCTGTCCTTTGCCTTTTTTTCTGCTCTTGCCCAGGTGAGCCCTCTATTGCTCAACATCCTTTCTGTTGTTCTTCTCCATGTCTCTTTTGGTCTACCCTTACTTCTGCTCCCCTGTGGTGTCCACCTTAGTGCTATTTTTGGTAGTGAGTTGTCAGTCATTCGGAGCACATGTCCCAACCATCGCCAGCGTCTTTCCTCAATAATTGTTGTCAGTGGTTTCATCTGCATTTCTGCTAATAAAATGTTATTTCTTATGGTGTTTGGCCAAAATATTTTTTTAATTCTTCGTAAACATTTAGTCTGGAAAGAATTCAACTTGTTTTCTATGGTTTTGGTGATTTTCCAGCATTCACTTCCATAGAGTAGTACACTTAGAACATTACTCTTAAATATCCTGATTTTCGTATTTATGCTTAGTTTATTTGATTTCCATATATTCTGCAGCATTGCAAAAGCTTGGTTTGCTCTAGTAAGTCTGCTGTTGATGTCCTCTGTGCTGTCTCCATTTTCTACTACTCTGCTGCCAAGGTATACAAATTCGCTGACCACCTCCACTAACTTGTTATCTACTCTGAGTACATTTCTGTTGTTCACATTTTGCTTCATTAACTTTGTCCTTCCTACGTTGATCTTTAGTCCTATGTTGTTTGCATTCTGAGTTAGCTTGTTTATTTTATCTTGCATATCTTTGTGACTGCTTGATAATAGACAAATGTCGTCCGCAAAGTCAAGGTCCTCCAGCACTGTGTCAAGGGTCCATTGTAATCCTCTGCGTTTGTCTGATGTTGCCTCCTTCATTAACCAGTCTACTGCCAAGATAAATAATGTTGGTGATAGTACACATCCCTGTTTCACTCCTGTTTGTACCCTAAAGCTGCTGGAGGTATGTTCTCCACAGATAACTTTGCACTGAAAACCCTTGTATAGGGCTTTGATTACATTAACTATTTTATGGGGGAGGCCATGCCATCTTAGGATTTTCCACAGTGCATCTCTTTTGACACTGTCAAAGGCTTTCTCAAAATCTATGAATAATGCATATGGTGTGCTATGCCACTCATTTGCCTGTTCTAATATTTGTCTAAGTACAAATATGTGGTCTATGCATGATCTTCCTTTCCTAAATCCTGCCTGCTCTTTCTGAAGTTTTTCCTCAAGTGTTGGTACAATTCTGTTGATGATTATTCTGCAAAATACTTTACTAGTGAGTGGCAGTAGGGTAATGCCTCTCCAGTTCCTGCAATCTCTGAGGTCACCTTTCTTTGGTAGTTTTACTATAAGACCAGTTTTCCACTCCTCTGGGGCTTTTTCTAAATCCCAAATTTGTTGTAATATCCGGCAAAGTTGTTTTGGTGTTTCTGTTTCTTCTGCTTTCAACATCTCAGCAGTCACTTCATCTTCACCTGGTGCCCTGTCTGATTTTAGCATCTTTATCGCCTCCTTTACTTCATTTATTGTTATTGGTCCTGTATTGATGTTTAGTTCCGCTTTTGCTTCAGGTATATCTATTGCTTGTGCTGCTTGTGTTCTGTTTAGTAGGGTGTTAAAGTGTTCCCTCCATCTTTCAATTTTTTCTCTTTCTCCACTGACCAGTTGTCCATTTTGTGTTCTTACTGCACTTTCACATCTTGTGTTGAAGTTACCTGTCATCTGCTTTGTGATTTTATATATGGTTTTCATGTCATTTGTATATGCTGCTTTCTCTGCTGTTTCTGCTAAGTTGTCATAATATTGACGTTTATCTTGACGGCATGATTCCTTCACTTCATACACATATAAATGACTAACCACATGCACATATAAATGACTAACTACATGCACATATAAATGAATAACTATATGCACATATAAATGACTTAACTACATGCACATATAAATGACTACATGCACATATAAATGACTATACATAGAAATGACTAACTACATGCACATATAAATGACTAACTACATGCACATATAAATGACTAACTACATGCACATATAAATGACTAACTATATGCACATATAAACGACTAACTATATACACATATAAATGACTAACTACAAGCACACATAAATGACTATCTTATTACTTACATCCTTCCCGTGCTGTTAAACGTCACATAGGGCTCGCATAGTTGTTTGTCAGTTTTTCTTGTTCTCGGCGAGTCTTTCAACTTCATCAAGCGATGTTATGCCCACTAAACTGGCTTCTCTTAACAATGTAAACGACCATCTACCAAACAAAAATGTCATTACTATTCAGAATAAGCAATTAACTGAGTTCGGTGTCTGTAAGAGCAGTCTAAAATAACTTTTTAAGTTTTACGATTCATGGAGGCATGTAGTCGACATCAAATAGATATAGGAAAAGTGTGTAGTTGTAGGAAGGAGTGTGGTTAATATTTTTTTTATATACAGGATTGGAGAGTATTCCAAAGATGAGCACCAGAATAAGTAAAGCTTTTCAAGTCTAAGTTTTGGAAGACTTATGTTATTCAAGCGTTGGCTGCACTTTGGGCTAAATTTAAACATGTTCCATAGATAAAGCGGAGCATGCTGTGAAAGACCAGTTGACCAGTTCTCACTCCTTCAGGATGTCAACCGTTTCCATCGCAGAATGCGTTTTAAGTTACATTTCCAAGAAGGCGCGGCCCAACCTTCATAATTCCAATCCTCTTCTGATGATGACCTTTCTTTCGCTTCTTTAAACAACCTTCCACCTGGACACCTTCTGCAGGAGCGTCTCGTTCCTTGGACCTTTACATTGATCACACCCTCCATGAAATCTGCAAGCTTCGCCTTCCCCGTGTACGCTTTCCCTCGGGGAGCAGCGCGCACTTTCACAACTTCAGCGCAGGCGATATATCGTGATCAAGCGTGCAGACAAGGGCGGGGCCATTGTTTGTTGGAAGAAAGAATTGTACATCCAAGAGGCCATGGGTCAGCGGAGCAACACTAAATTCTATGCCGCTCGCTCGCCCTCAAGATCCTACTCTGGCTAATAATCACCAGGTTCGTGACATGATCAACGAACTCATCCACAAGACTGATATTTCTCCCTCTCCTACTCATCTATACATCCGCGACACTTGCTTAGGGAACCCATCCTTTTATCTACTCCCTAAGATACACAAACCGGGCAACCCTGGAAGGCCCATAGTACAATCTGCTTGTTCCTATAATACAGAACAAATCTCTGACCTTCTGGACAGCATCTTTCAACCTCTTGTCACTAGTCTGCCCACTTATCTTAAGAGCACGAATCACGCTCTCACTACTTTTGAGACCCTTACACTCCTGCCTTGTCACATCTACTGTATCTTCACCCTTGATGTTGTATCCTTATACACATCCATCCCGCATGATCAGAGACTTCAGGCTGTCAAGTCCTTTCTGAGCAAAAGACGCAATCCCTCTATTCCTACGTCTACTATTCTGTGCCTTATACGACTTGTCCTCCAACTCAATTCTTTTGAATTCAATGGCCTTTACTTCGACCAGATTAGTGGTGTGACCATGGGTACCTAAATGGGCCCCAGCTACGCATGTCTGTTCATGTGCCACTTCGAACGCAAGGTTCTGAGAGCCTAAAGAGACCCTTTTCCAGCCTTCTATAGACGCTACATAGATGACGGCATTTGGGTCACATCAGTGCCAGAGGAAGACCTTGACAATTTCATCAGTTTTTTTAAGCACTTCAGTCCTGTCATTTCTTTCACATCCCATGTCTCTAGTACTTCTGCTAACTTTCTCGACATTGCCGTTAATATAGGACCTATCGGGCTTACTACTTCTGTCCACTATAAACCTACAGGTTCTCACAGCTATCTATTGTACTCTTCCTCCCATCCCAGATCGTGTAAGGACTCTATTCCTTTTTCCCAGCTTCTTAGGTTGCGACAGTTGTGCACTGAGGATGTTGATTTCTATGATCAATCCCACGAAATATTAGATTTCTTCCACCAACGCGGCTATCCAGAACATGTTCTCTCGTCGTCTTGGAACCGCATCAGCAATATATCGTGACAATAAGCCCTCACTCCTAAACCGCACTGTAGCTCGGACAGAGTTAAACTGGCACTCACGTACTACCCTCATAGTTTGGCAGTTAATTAAGAACATTCTGTTTCGTCATATCCATCTCCTTCAGACCGAGCCTGATACACATTAACTTTTTGGGGAAACCCCATTGGTGGCCTACAGACGGAACAAGAACCGCAGGGATCTTTTAGTTTGAAGTCGCATTAAGACATAACACTTTTTATGGTACCAGACGTTGTGGACGTTGTAGACGCAACACTTGCCCGTTTGTTGTTGAGGCTAGCCAGATCTCCTTCCCTAAGTCCACGTTATCAGTTCAGGAGGGCTTCACCCGAACTTCACGCAATGTTATTTATGCTATTATGTGCAAACGTTGTGATATGAAGTATAAATGGGGGCCGGTTTACGCTTAGGAGATCGTTTTCGCCAACATCTTAACGATATTTCAAAGAGTGCCTGGACACCTGTGGCTAAACATTTTTGCCTCAGGAGTCACAAGGGAAAACAGAACATTTCTGTTAGTGCGATCCGCTCTTGTTCTGCTGATGTACGATCTCAGAGAGTCCTAGAACAGCGACTTATTTTCCAGGCTGACTGTCTCCACCCAGCTGGAATTAATAATGTCTTCAGCTTCCTTTAACTTCTTTAGTTGTCCACTTTTTTCTTGCTATTTATACTCTACTTTCTTGTTTCTTTCTCCCATCTCCCCCCTCCTTACCGCCACCTTCTCTTCTTCTTTTTTTTACCCCTCAGGTCTTGTCCTATTCACCAGTTTCATATGATCTCCCTGCTTCCCTGCCCTCCCCCTTGACACATGCTCCACTTACAGGTGTATATTGCCCTTCCCTCCCCCCACCTGTTTTTCTCCGCCTCTTCTTTCCGATTGGCTTCATCTGTTTTTCTTTGTGCCCCCCCCCCCCGTGGTCTCTATTCCTTGTCTACGGGACACGCATTCTTGTTTCCTACTTCCTGGAGGACGCCACTAAGATAAGTTTTTCGCTTAGTTACATGTTTTGTTTTGTTCGTGTATGTAATCCTCGAAAAATGCTCACGCCGAAATATTGGAAGTTGTATATTTTTCATGTATACATTCTTATCTTACTCTCATACTTTCTATTCGTTTTTTTTTTCTCAATTACTCACTCCTTCTGCTACCTTGTAAAACTGCACCATACGCCTCTATCTACATTTATTATTTGATTACTGAAGAATGCACGAGAGATAGATGCGAATTAGGATTGGTACGACGGATAGAGGGGAAACAACCAATACAAGTTTTTCTTGGAAACAAAACTTTCGTCGGTGAGAAAAAGAAAGGTAATGTCTAGAATTTTGTTTCATGATATTTCTATTGCAGAAGCCGGACTTTATTTCTTTTAAAGCGTGTTTGATGGTGTTTATTCTGACATTAACTCACACGAAGCGAGTGACTCAAGGCGAAATGTCCAAATTAGCAAGATAACGTAAACAGCAACCTAACCACTTGGAGTAGTTGGCAGCTACAAGATGACTGTATTATTGCAGACTTCTGTGTACTATACTGAGTTTTATGACGAGATTGTTGGAGGATCTTCATGCTTTTATTTCCTGAGGTCAGATACTCACTTTTGGCAGGTTATAGTAAAGCGAGTGTCACAGAGTGCTACGCAGCGAAAACGCAGCGACACGCAAACGCCAGCCAGGACAGAGTGAGGTTCCAGTCAGTCCTTTCAAACTTCTCTTTAAAATTTTGTGTTGGAGTTACTCATCGTGACAAGAATCTTCAAGTTCACCATTTTACAAAAGCACAGCACATCGTCTTTGGTAGGTTATGACAAAGGCACAGTACATTATCTTTGGTAGGTTATGACAAAGGCACAGTACATTATCTTTGGTAGGCTATGACAAAGGCACAGTACATTATCTTTGGTAGGTTATGACAAAGGCACAGTGCCATTAAGACCGCAACCCCAAGATTAAGGCCTCAGATGAAGACCAGAGACAAAGGTCCAAACTAGATCCAAGACAAAGATCTTTACAACTGGCCCATATCCCTCACACCACCCCCATCCCGCCAGTTATCCTCCCTCTCCCATCCAGTGTTATGTTTACTTCCATTCCCTATTCTGAGTTTCTGACTCTGCCTTTTCTATACCACCAGCCTAATATGTAAACTGGCCATCTTTTGTAAGTTCAGATATGGGTCATTTGGGTGGGGTGGAGGGGGGGGGGGTTTGAGAGTACAGTTAAATTAACATTTTTAACCCAAAAATTTTAATGAATAGGCTAAACTTATGACACTACTTACAAATGTGCCAGTCAGACACATCTACTTGTACTTCTCTACAGAGTCAGCTTTCTTCAGAATAGCATTTCAGCTAAGATAATTACAAAATTCTGGGTTTTTCTGAACATGAAAGATCAACGATGAGAATACAGAACAATATGGATGGACACATGTTTTAAAAGTAGGGGACATTTTGGTGTACTGATTGAATTAATATGATTCTGGGGGGGGGGGGAGGAGGGGGGGGGGAATTCTAAAAAATATGGGACTGTCTCACATAATATGGCATGGCTGGTTACTTTAGTCTGGTGTCACATATACTTTCATCCATCTTATGAAATACTAACACTGTCTCACATAATATGGCATGGCTGGTTACTTTAGTCTGGTGTCACATATACTTTCATCCATCTTGTGAAATACTAACACTGTCTCACATAATATGGCATGGCTGGTTACTTTAGTCTGGTGTCACATATACTTTCATCCATCTTGTGAAATACTAACACTGTCTCACATAATATGGCATGGCTGGTTACTTTAGTCTGGTGTCACATATACTTTCATCCATCTTGTGAAATACTAACACTGTCTCACATAATATGGCATGGCTGGTTACTTTAGTCTGGTGTCACATATACTTTCATCCATCTTATGAAATACTAACACTGTCTCACTCTGTTGAAACACCCACTTAATAAGCAAAATCATAAATAGGACTTGCAGTTTGATGAAAGCTGTTATTGTTGACAAGCTCAGAGGAGGTCAGGGATATAAGGTGGCTTGTGATTGTTGTACAAACAACAGAGCCAAAGCTCAGATTAGTTCTTACAAAGGAACTGACAGCTGATCTTCAAATCTGTAAGAAATAAATCTTGCTAAATGTAGACCCCTAATGGTTAAAATGTGAAATCCACAGGTTTATCCATGTTTGAAACATTCTGCCATAGATTTAAAGTCACATTTGATTGTTTATGTCTGTTGTTGTGTATATGTGTGTGTGCGTGCGTGTGTGTGCGTGCATGTGTGTGTGCGCGTGCGCGATGTGGAATCTGAACTTGACTCCTGCTTGAAAATTCATTTGTATGCCAAGACCTGGTCTGCTTACATTTCTGATGCTGGGAACCATGGTAATGTAGTGAATTAGACACTTGCTTGCCGACCAAGTGACTGATTCTGATTTCTACTCACCACAATGGCGGTCAGACTGTGGCCCACAGAAACCTTCCGGGGGGGGGGGGGTGGTGGTCACCCGGCCTCAAGAAAATAATGGCTGCAAGGATTAACACTTTGGGAAAGAAAAGGAATGTCACCCGTAGCGATGGAGTTCATGCTGGCAGTGACACTAGATGACAGTTTCTGGTCAGCTGACTAGGCAGCAGAGCGCTTATAGTTTGACACTGTGCGATGCCATTGATTGACAGCCACTGCCTTTTACCTGTCTCTGATGTTCCTGAACTGGACCAGATTCATTAATATAATTACACAGACAAACCCACTGTTTTTCTCTTTTCCTCCAGTTTTAGACAAAGATGAGTACAAAAGGTCAGGAAAAAAAAGTTGGAATCCTTGTAGAGTACAATTTTGAGGAGCCAGAGGTGAGATGATGTGGCTCATGGCATTTTATAAGCAAACATTCTTTGTATGTTTTAGTGCATTCTCTTGTCTGTTGATTGTTATTGGCACAGCTTACCACAGTGAGCACAGTTAGTGTTACTAACAATACTAAACATATTGGTCTTGTCCTATTCACCAGTTTCACATTTTCTCCCTGCAGGTGTTTATGTTCTTCATTCATTATCTCTCCGCGTCCCCTTTTCCCTCCCCTCTTCCCCCCCCCCCCCGATACCTCCAGCGGCTATCATGTTTCTATTGCCTTCCCCCCCCACCCCTTTCACCCACTTGTTCTCCTCCTCTCTCTCCACCTTTTCTTTATGATTGGCTCTATCAGGCATCTTTTGTTTGGAGGCAGCGTGGTTTTTCCTTCTCCCTTCTATCACACACATTTCTATTTCCTACTTGGAGGAAGACACATTCAGATAAATTATTCGTGTTTTTTTTTCGTTATGTATGTATCCTTGAATAAGACTCACACCGAAATGTCAGATGTTGTATGTTTTTCATTTATACATTCTCATACTTTCTATTCATTTTTTTTTCAGCTTACTCACTCCCTCCCTCACTTTGTAAAACTGCACCATACACCTCTATCTACCTTATTTATTTAAACCAGTTTTACTGCAGCCGCCATCCCTTTTATGTGTTACTAACTCCGTTCAACTACAAAAGTACCAGCAGACTACAATTTTCTGTCTAAGAACTGGACACTGCAGACTCCCAAGTCACCTCTATTGTTCTAACATGCCACCCACAAACAAATGTCCCTGTGGGTTTGGTATCCAGACACCAGACACATGACAGGATTGATGTTGTGCCAGAACATATCCTGCACATCTGCTTGAACCTCTGAGCACAGATCTAGCCAGAGGAAGAGGATCTGAAAGAAAAGTTACAGGGCTCCCACTCTAGCCTGGTGAAGATGGCAGATTTCACTGGGGTGACGGGGCTGCAGATAAGCGTGACCAGCCAGTACTTGAGTGTGGAGGAAACAGTGTTACTGATTTTAGGGCTTTTTAATAATATAATAAAAAAGTGAGTTATTTTGACAAATTTTAATGTTATAATATTTCAGGAGAGTTATAGACTGGAGTCACTTAGCTAGTACTTGATGATTTAAGTCACTTTGAAGATGACTTGGATTTTACTTTAGAAATATAAAGTAGAGGTTTGCTCTTGACTTGTGACATTACATTTTTCTTGTTGTGCCGGGTCAAGCTGGCTGACAGCTGTACAGTAGAGCAGATGGCAGTTACCCTGATTGTTTGGAGGATTGACAAACTGTGACATGTGTGAATAAGCTTCTGTCATGATCATTTGTATCTACTGGCTGTATGTGTCCTTCACCTCTGTGTTCTTAATATTCTTTCGTTAAATGAATTGTTGGCATATGCTTTGCCTTACTTTCAGAATATCCATGTCAGACTTGGTCATTTTATTTCATTCTTGGTTGGGGGGGGGGGGGGGTAAACTGACACCTTCTTACACTATTTCCAAGAACTTAGCATTTTTGTGTCAGTATTTCCAAGATGTTAAAATCTTTTTATGATCATTTCCAAGAAGTTAGAAATTTTGTTTAGTTATTTCCAGGAAGTAAAATTCTTTGTGTGCTTATTTCCATATCTTTGTATGGAAGTTAAAATTATCTCCAGAAAGATAGAATCTTTGGCTCAGTAATAGTAAAGTTAAATTTTAACCCAAAATTAAAAAAAACTAGGCAAGGTTTATAACTTTACTTACAAATGTGCTAGTCGGGCCCTATTTGTACCTCTCTACAGAGTGAATTTTCTTCAAAATAGCATTTCCTCCAAGATGATTAAAAAAATTAATTTGAATTAATTAAAACATTCAGCGATCAAAAATGAAAATACAGGACAGTATGGGGCACAGGCTTTAAAATAGGGGACATTTAGGTGTCCTTACCGAAGTAAAACAACTCCTAGACAGATCCTAAAGAAAAAACCAGTCTTCCAGTTTCTCTCTCTCTCTCTTTGTGTGTGCAGTTTTCTGTCTTTGATTCCTTCACTTTTTAAAATCTCATTACATTATTGTATCACCTGTTATTTTCTCACATGTATTACATTTCAACTAATTTCAGTCTTCACAATCACATGTTAGCTTTAGTGTTTTATGACAGCTTCTGTGTTAACTTTTGTGTTTTATGTTTTATGACTGCTTCTGTGGTAACTTTTGTGTTTTATGATAGCTTCTTTGTTAAATTTCGTATTTTGTGACATCTTCTGTGTTAACTTTTGTGTTTTATGACAGCTTCTGTACCCCTACTACCGCATGCAAGAGGCTGGTTTTCAGACCGTGCTGATTGGTCCTGTTGCTGGGAAACAGTACACTGGCAAACATGGCTACCCGGTGATGTCTGAAGTTTCTATTGACAATGTAACAGCAGCGGTTAGTGACGGTTTATTTTTCATGTGTTGTATAAAAGGTTTATTTTTATTTGTACTGTACGGTCAGGTGAACAAAAAAAAGAAGTAAAGGTAACCCTGTCACGCCACAGAGGCACCTGGGGAGTATGTTGCATCGCTAGTACGCTAGAGGGTTATGTGGTTTAGCATCAAGTCTGACTGCCTTTCCTTCCCCAACCTCAGAAGAAGCCAGGTACCAATTTCTGCACCTAGGGAACTCCCAGCCAGATTTGTTCTTCTTACCTTTACTATAAGAGACAAAAGTATAAACCACTTCACTGCTCATCACCCAGTGTATAGTTTATTTCATTGCATTCTACAATATCATTAATGGTTTATCTTCATTTGTATGTCTGGTCATTGATGATTTATTTTTTCCCATTTGTCACATAAGATTACTGGTAGTTTAATATGTTAGATATAGGTCAGGAAGACCTATAGATAGGGAAGTGATAGTTGTAGATGTTTAGTTTTTGTCTTTTTTGTTGCATATATCAGATGGGCAGTCTTTTTCACAAGGTCATTCCTGTCATTTAGTTCCTTCACTTTTTTTTTTCCACTTCCTTGACATTTCAGGTTAGCCATTTTTTTTTTCTTTAATAGTTTTACTTTCAGGCTGATTATGTGAGTGGTTAGGCACTCTGTTTACTCATCCAATGATACCGGGTTCAGTCCCAGCAGTGGGATTTTTTCTGGTACAAGACCGAAAAAGGTCATGGGGTTAACCCAGCCTCTAAAAATGAGTACCAGAGAAATCTGGGAAGGTAAATTCGGCCAAGTGTGATACTGACCACATCACACTTTCATGTGCCGAAGGTCATGGAAATACAGGCCTAACACCGTATTCCCCGATATGTCTTAACCCTTCTTTTTTAACCTTTTACCTCCAGGTGATTACAGCTGTATTATTAATAGTATATTTTGCTTGGCAGACCGCGTGAAACTCTAAAGAGGACATTGTTAAAAGAGGCCAAATTAACAGGCATAAAATCCTTTGATGAGGTTGAAAGACTCGCTGAAGACAGGAAAAATTGGCGAACTACTTTGCGAGCCATATGTGACGTTTAACGGCACAGGAAGGATATAAGAATATATTTTGCTTGTGGTTATAATTGTAAAATTAGTGGTATAATTTACAGGTTGTTATAATTGTAACATTAGTTGTAGAGTTTTTTAATGGTTATAAGTGTAGGATTAGTGGTATAAATTACTGGTGGTTATAATTGTAATGTTAATGTGGAAAAGCAATATTTTTTTCCTGAATGTTTTCTCTTTTGTTGGAAGGAGTTGTGTGCCATTATTATTCCTGGTGGCTGGGCTCCGGATTATTGGCGAAGAGATCAGAGATTCCTGCAGCTGGTCAAAGACATTGATGCTCAAGGTAAGACTATGATGAATCATTATCATAGGGCACAAGCCCTCATCATGAACTTGTCACATCTTTGACTGTTTCTGTCACATATTGTTGTGAGCATTTCTGAAAGATGGTTTTGAAAGAAGAAGATAGTAAGCCATTTGTGGAAGTTGCTTCACATGATGTTGCTGACCAGCTTCTTTCATAGCTGATCATGCCTGCCCAGTAAATGGATAAACCATCACCGAGGGCACTAGGATAAACTTAGAAAGTAGCCTCCAATACTTCCAACCCTGTATCATCCATCTCTGATTATATGGCCTGATTCTCTTCTGGTGGTAGTTTATACTCTTAGTATATGGCTTTGTGTTACACAGAGCAAACACAGCTGATACGTCACTGTCATTTGGACAAGGTAAAGTGCCAGTACAGCAGTAATAATTATAAATGATTATTACATGATACAGTAATCTGTATTTGCAGAGCTTTCTTTTCTTTCATGCTGGGTCTCTTTCTCTTTCAGCCCTCAAGATTTAAGCTTCTCTCTCTCAGAACCTTAAGTGCCCAAGGCACATGGGGCTTCCATAAAGGTTTTCCACAAACACCTGTTCTTTGCCTTTTTTTTTTCTGCTCTAAAGTTTTAATCTTGTTCAGTGTTAATGGTTACTCCACTGTTGGGAGGGGGGAGGAGGGAGGAGCGGGGCAGGATTGCAGCCATCTTGTCAGCCAAGATTTTTGTGTGACCATTTCTCATAGTTGCCTGTGTGTCCTCATTTTCCCGGACTGTGCCATTTGTAGGCTAACACACTCCGTCTTCAGCAGCCTCCTTGTGTTATCGATAATGGTGGCACTAACCTGGGGGTTCCTGTTCTAGCACCTGCCGAAGAAAAGGCCTCTTCTGCTTGCGCAAAAATAACATTTATCACACACAGAATCATTAACTCTTCCCGTGCTTTTTGACGTTATAGTGTCAGTTCCGGTATACCCGGTGCGTGTGAATAGACGTTATAATGTCATTGGTTTGTTTCATTAAAACAAGCGGTGTAACATTTAGATTGTACATATTTCGTCCACGATTCCGGTGACACTTTTTCAAAATGGCAAAAGAGTGCCTAGTTACGAGCGATTCCGACCGAGAAAAAAGAAGCGAAAGACCGAAATTTTTCAATTTTTGATGATGTAGATAGGGGTATGGACATGGCCTGTGACCACCCCACTGCTCTTGAATGTATCCCAAGTAGATCTAGACATATTTAAACGACTGGAGAAGTAGTTAGGAGTTATTTCAGACATTAATTTAGTGAGAATGCAACATAGAATCAGAATATAAGATCGACAAGTAGATCTAGACATCTCATATGGTAAGTAGTGTAGATCTAGACCTAGCCTATGGTGAGCTGGGCACAGTTAGTGTCTAAAAACATCACATTAGTTCTTTTTTCCTAAAAAACTCTGCATTTATGACATTTTCATTCATTTAGTTATACTTTGAAACATAATAAGTATACGGAAGTACATGGAAATACTGTTTTCCATTCCATTTTACAACTAGACCCCCTGACATATCAAGACCCGCGTTTTTACTCCTGCACTCCACAACACATCCGTGTTTCTTCCTCCAGCACGGGAAGAGTTAAGTGTAGTGTAATCCATATCAGTTTCTCAGGAGAACACCAGCCCATGATGATAATAGGCACATTTGTTCACACACTTGGACAGAAGGCACAGATTTTATCTGCTCCGTTCGCTGTCTTTGACCAGAAGTCCACTCCACCACTTATTCTATCTATATTTGATTGACATAATTGGCAATAGTAAAAACACAGTGTCTGTATATGATAATTCTACTTAATGTTGCAGTGGACATTATTTATAAAGAGCTGATTTGTATGATACTTAAAATTGTATATTGCTTTTGTATGGATTAAGTGACTGTAGTAACTTGTTTTTTTTTCTGGAAGCAGCAGAAATGTGGTTTATTAGAAGAATATTGCGAATCCCCTGGACAGCAAAAATAACTAATGAAGAATGTAAGAGAAGAGCTGGAGAGACAAAAAACCTTGTCAAAAAGATAAGAGAGAGACAATGTACGTTCATAGGACATGCAGTGAGAAGAGGGGGCATTGAAAATATTATAACAACAGGAAAAATAGAAGGAAGAAGATCAAGAGGAAGACCAAGAGAAATGATACTGGACAGTCTGACGGGATGGTGTGAGAGGAGATCACCAACTGAGCTGATGGCCTGCATGAAGGATCGCGTACTCTGGAGAAGCATAATAGCCAACGCCAGTCGGCACGGCACATGATGATGATGAGTAACTTGTTGTTAGACTTGATGTCATGTGATAGTGTATTCAAACGTTATTCAACCATCTGGATTTGTTATTTTTCTGGTCATGAAAGAGGAAAGATTCAGATTTTACTGTGGGCTGGATATATGGCTAGCATATGAAAAGGAGACATGACCTCTGAACTTTTGTGAGACACAAAAATTAAAATATTACTATTATGTAGTTTAATTGGCTTTAGAGGCTGGTTTACTCTCTGCTGATGTGGGTCATATATTTCTTGCGGTGGTGATTCTCAAATTTTTTTATCAGGTCGTGTAACCTTGAAGACATAGATAATTTGCTGCAGACTTAATTCACACCTTCCAACCACTTGGTATTGAATTAAAACCTTCACACATTTCTAGTTTTCTCTATGATCTAAAGTGCTGTGGACCTCCACATGATCCTTCATGGACAACCCAGGTTGTGATCTAGACTTGTTCTGTGTATCCCCATATGACCCTTCATAGATCCCAGGTTGTGATCCAGACTTGTTCTGTGTATCCCCACATGACCCTTCATAGAACCCAGGTTGTGATCTAGGTTTGCTCTATGGACCCCCACATGACCCTTCATAGACCCCAGACTGTGATCTAGGTTTGCTCTGTGGACCCCCACATGACCCTTCATAGACCCCAGACTGTGATCTAGATTTGCTCTGTGGACCCCCACATGACCCTTCATAGACCCCAGGTTGTGATCTAGATTTGCTCTTTTGACCACCACATAACCCTTCATAGACCCCAGGTTGTGATCTAAACTTGCTCTGTGGACCCCCACATGACCCATCAAGGACTCCAGGCTGAGACCCATTAACTTATAATGTAGGCTTGTTTTACAGAGATGATGTCTGTTAATAAGTGATGAATATATTAAGGGAAAAAAATCGTAACAGATTAATGAAAACAAACTTTATTTGCAGAAGGTAAAGAACTGGGCAAGTAGGTGGGTTCTGCCCTTTGTCTCTCAAATTTAACAGTTATATGCATTTTACATCAATACAGCACATCTGTTGATACATGCATTTAACTTCAGTGTAACACATCTTATGATACATACCAGTGTAAGACATATGATGATACATACATTTAACTTCAGTATATGACACATACTATTTCACTTATTAAACATCAATATAGCACATTTACTATTGAAAATGTTAAAAGGTTATCATCATTGCACACTGGACAAGTCCATAATTGTTATGAAATCCTGTGGAGGAGGATCTCAGTGCAGTGCATGCACTGTGTAGCACTGATGAGAACCCTGATGAATGGGCAGGGTTCCATGACATGCCTGAAGTCAGAAGCTGACCAAGAAACCTTGCCTCTGTTGGTTGGGCCAGTCGTGCCCTGTCCCACATATTTATCATTAATATACGAGGGGCGTTCAGAAAGTAATGCACCACATCATTTTTTTTTTCAGTTAATAATGAAGATAGATGCATAAAATTTTGTGAACTTTAAAGTTGGCATGTGCCCATTGTGTAAACCAAATTGCACCACAACTGACCAAAGAATATGGCTGCCCAAACCGTTGAAATTGAACGTGTTAGCAGCGTGTAGTATAATCAGCAAATTGTAATAGAATCTCTCGTTGCAGAGAAGGAAACTGTTGTGAACATTCACAAGCACCTATGTGATGTGTATGGAAGTTTTGCAGTCAACAAGAGTATAGTCATTTGCTGGGTTCAGAGAATCAAAGAATCAGTAAGTGGAGATAAGGAGTTGCATGATCGGCCGCGCTGTGGACGTCCTGCCACAGCCACCAAGGCAGAAATGTTGAAATTCACTGAGGGCATTATTCTTACTGATAGACGTATCAGTACTCAACAATTGGCCTTAAAGCTGTCAGTTAGCAATGGTAGTGCAAATGCAGTTATAAAAACTTTAGGATTTTCTAAGGTTTGCGCAAGATGGGTTCCTTGAAGTCTCACAAATGACTATCAGTTGCAAAGGAAAGCAATTTCTTCTGAATTGTTGGAGCATTTCAACGCTGAGAGAGAGAACTTTTTAGCTAAGATCGTAACAGGTGACAAAACCTGTGCACAGTCAATAGAGTGGCATCATCTGCAATCACCACGAAGAAAGAAATTCAGGACAACTCCTTCAGCTGGATAGGTCATGATCACTATCTTTTGGAACATTGAAGGTGTGATTCTTGTGGATGTTATGCCAAGAGGAGAGACAATCAGTTTGCAAGCTTACATTAAGGCATTGAAAAAAACTCAGTGAACATTTTCGCAGAGTTTGGCTGCACAAGAATCCAGCAGACCTGCTTCTCCTTCATGACAATGCGTGCCCTCACACAAGTCTGGCAACATGGGAAGCAATCACCAAGTTGTGTTGGACTGTATTACCCCATCCACCCTGTAGTCCCGATTTGGCACCCTCTGATTTCTATATGTTTGGTCCATTTAAAGATGCACTCCGAGGGGTAAGATTTGAAGATAACAAAGGAGTGATTCATTCAGCGAAGAAATGACTACATAATCAAGAGAAAATCTGGTATGGGCTAGGAATACATGCACTTGTTTTGTGCTGGCGTAAAGCCGTACAAGTTGATGGGGATTATGTTGAATAATACCAATGTTTACATGACATATCCATGTATATTGTGTATAAATTTCATACTTTTTTCATAAACATTTCGTGAGAAAAACGATGTGGTGCATTACTTTCTGAATGCCCCTTGTAGCACTTGTACAGCTACACATATATAACACCAGGATGGTAAGTGATATCTGTGATCATGCTTATGTTTTAGAACAACAAGAGGAGTGCTGCATGTTAAAGTGAACTGAGTTCTCAGGATGAAAGAAACACTGGTGAATCCACTGGTGAATACACATGTAAAAAAATGCATACCCAACAATGAAATCCCTGAAAATCATGAATTGAATCATGACATGCTTAGTAGTTTTGTTGCATCATTTCTACACTAGGAGGCTTCTGCAATAACATTCTTGGAAAATTTGATGTTAAGTGTCCTCCAAAATGTAAAATTTTGTGCATTCTGAAACTATTTTTTCCTTATTTAAGTAGATATTTAGCTGCAGGACGAAGCACATCAAAATATGATGTAGACATAGCTCTTTGTGTATTAAGTAAAAAAAGAGGCATATTCACAAAAAGAGAGTTCTGTATGAAGAACTTTGTTCTTGAGATGAAAGTGAGTGAATGGTTAAAACAGGATGATTTAGAACCTGATCAAGATGAATCAGGCTATATAAAAGACAGCTAGACAACAAAAACATAAAGAACACATCTCAAGTGGTAGAATATGAAATTTTGTCCTCTCATGTTAATGATGGATGGAGAAACTTGGAAAGGAGACCAGACTTTTGACATCCTTGAATGTCTGGTATCAAGTTGTGAAGTATTACCATTTGTGAATAATGTTGATTTTGAAAGAAACACAAATAAGTTGTTTTTTTTCCTTATCTTGTGCTGTCAAACAACAAAAAGTCGTGAATATGAAGCAAAGAACAAAGCACAGTTCTTTACAACGAAATGGGGAACCGAAACATTTAGCAGCTTGAAACACTCTTGTACGATGTAATTATTGTCACTTCGAAAGACTGAAAAGAACTCATATAACAGGTTCCATAATTTAGTGTTTACTTCCTGTGTCCTTTTATAGATCATTGAGTGTTATGTAGGTCTAAAATCCTAGTTGTTGGATGGCTGTTGGGCATTGCAACTTAGCAAAGGCAGAATGTGCAACTTGGTTTATTCTTTTGTGGCTTGATGATTATAGATTCTTGGTGGTGCTGTACAGCTCTGCACATGAGGAGGTCCAGCAGCTTGTAGGTGATGTCAGAGACATCTTGGACATTCTGGATATCTGCTTCTAAGTAAGGAATGCTGTTGTTGTTTGCCAGGTCCTCTGCCTGACCCCGTGGAACAGCACGATTACTGTTGTCACAGTCGTTGCTGAACTCACTCCAGTCTTTGAAAGAGTTTGTTTTGTCTTCATCAACGTTCTCTTTGCTGTCTCTTTTTCTGGGTTTGTGAGTGTATTTGTGTGTGAGGCCTACAAGTACCACAGCCAAGTTGTCACGCCTGCAGTATTTCTTCAAATCTTCCAACCTGTCATAAGAAAATTTGATATTGATATCCATATTATGAACAATGTCCCCTTTTTTTTTTTAGAATTTACTGGATGAGTTTATTATAAATTTTAAAAATGTAATTAATACCTGTCATATATGGGCCAAACCTGTGATAATGAAATGTTAAAAGTTTTAAATTTTAAGATCCTAGCTTCTAGAGATGAGTTTCCACGTCTGATTCTTGTTTCTCAGAACTCATTTTTAGCAGAGTTAGCTAGCTTTTTCCGTGCTTATTGTCAAAGAGGTGACGTTTGGTTTGTTTAATTAAAAACCCGATGTAACGTTTAGATTGTAAACATTTAGTGCGCATGCCCTGTGACCTTTTTCAAAATGGGCGAAGAGTGCTTAATTATGAGGGAGAAAATTGAAGTTTTCTGCGAGAAATTTCAATTTTTGGTGATGTAGATAGAGGTAGTTAAGGGTAAGGACATGCCCTGTGACCAGACAACTGTTCTTGAATGTATCCCAAGTAGATCTAGACAGTTGACTAGTTAGAAGGTTATTTCACACATTATTCTACCGATAATGTAACATACTATCACAAGGTGAAACAGACAGGTAGGTCTAGGCATCTCACATGGTAAGTACTGAAAGCAGGTTTAAACTACCAAGAAGTGAAAGCTGTAATCCGTAACTGGTACAGATCTGAATGGAAAAAGCAATTTAAATGCGACAGTGAACCAGATCCAATACACCAATTACAAAGACATCAGCAAACCATCCTCTTCCGCCTGAGGACAAGCCACTGCAGACTACTGAGCCGTCTACATCGAATTAAAATATCTCACACAGATGAGTGCCCATGTGGTGGTGGAGTCTAAACTCCAAAACATGTCCTTCAGGAGTGCCCAAACCATGCAGACCTGAGGCGTGAGACATGGCCAGAGGACACAAGCTTGGGGCAAAAGCTTTGGGGCTCCTATCAGGATCTGATGCGACCAACAACCTCAAATATAGAAGAAGAGGAAGGAACAGGTTATTTTTCAGACTCATGACACTCTGCATTTTTTATTTACGGATGGTAATGGGTAAAAGAAAGATGAACAACAACTGTGGGTCTTTGAGAACAAGATCCTAAGTATAAATTTTGGGCCCATAAAAGATATCAACAGTGGAGAATGGAGTGCTAGAAAGAACATTGAACTGAACAGCTTGTTTAAATCCCAACGAATTATAAATGTCTTGAAACTGAACAGACTATGCTGGTTGGCCCATGTAGAACAAATGGAAGAGCACAGACAAACAGAAGTTATGCATGTACAAGAGATGAAGGAAACAAGACCATGGGGTAGACCAAGACAGAGATGGTGAGACAATATCTTATATATTATATCCTTTCCATGCCATTAAACGTCACTTAGGGCTCGCAAGGTGGTTCACCAAGTTTTCATGTTTTCAATGAACTTTTTAATCTTATCAAGGGATTTTATGCCTACCATTTTGGCCTTTCTTAACAATGTCCTCTTTAGAGTTTTACTTGGTCAACCTCTTTTTCTTTGGCCTGTTGTGCTCTATTTGATAGCTTGTTTTGGGATTCTCTGACTGTTTCTTCTCATCATGTGACTGACATATGTCCATCTCGTTTTCCTGATCACCCATGAGACAAGTTCACTCATCTGCCTTATC
Organism: Achatina immaculata; assembly: GCA_009760885.1. Classification (NCBI taxonomy): domain Eukaryota; kingdom Metazoa; phylum Mollusca; class Gastropoda; order Stylommatophora; family Achatinidae; genus Lissachatina; species Lissachatina immaculata. The sequence continues at coordinate 10,521,050 of CM019693.1, forward strand.
TCTGTATTGTTCTTGAATTCATTCCACTTTATACCAAATATTTTCCTTATTCATTTGTTTTCAAAAGAGTCTGATTTCTTGTCTATTTCTTTAGTTGTTTTCCAGCTTTCACATGCATAACTGAGGATGGATATTACATATGAATTGAATAATCTTAACATGGTTTTTGTGCTTATAACTTTTGAGTGCCATATATTCTCAAGATTATTGAAGGTCAGTGCTGCTGTTTTGCAGTTCTAATTCTAACTTCCTTTCTGATGTCACCATGCTGGTCTGTGTTGTTGGCAAGGTATGCATATTGATGTACTTCTTCAACTGCTATTCCTTCTACATATATTTTTCCTTTTTGATTAATAGGAAGTTTCATTATTTTTTGTTTTTTCCTTGTTAATTTCAAGTCCTATTTTTCTAGCCAGTGAAGACTGGGTATCTGTTGTTTGTTGCATCAAATTCACATTGTCACTGATAAGAGTTATGTCATCTACAAAATCAAGATCTTCTAGTTGGGTCCCATGTACCCAGTCAATACCTGTGTTACCTGTGCAGTATTTTTTCATCATGAAGCCTATGGCAATTCCAAAAATCAAAGTAGATAGTATACATCCTTGTTTCTTGCTTGTTTCAATCTGGAACCATTCGGTCATTCCTTCTTCTGTATTGACTGCACAAACATATCCATAGACCATCAAAATTATTTGGACTTGCCGTGGGAGGCTACACATGCTGCTCTTTGACCAGCACCGCTCTATTTCATGATTATCTCCCTTAGACCATTCTTTTGCTCCTCTTTCAGTCTAGTGGAAAGTGTGTCACCCCCTTTGTACTCCAATCCTGAGGGGAGATATGGGAGTCTTACCCCCACATTATACATTTCCAGATTGTAAGTCATATCTGTACCAAGTTTGGTTGAAATTGCTCCAGGCATTCCAGAGTGATGTTGGAACATACATACATACATACATACATACATACATACAAACATCCATTTTATATATATATATATATACATACATACATACATACATACAAACAGCCATATATATATATATATATATATATATATATATGTAGTTGTCTCATGTTGTCACTAACATTTCTGGTGTTATTTCATCTTCACCTGCAGCTTTGTTGTTAGCCATTAAATTCACTGCTGTTTCAGTTTCATTAAAAGAGCTTAATATTGAAGAAGGCTGGCTAGTAAAGAGGATTAAAGAGAGAAAACTTAAATATTTTGGACACATTAAACGTCATGATAATTTAGAGAAGACCGTATTGGAAGGATACATAATGGGAAAAAGAAAAAGAGGAAGACCGAAACGAAGATGGCTGCAAGACATCGTTGATGATCTGGAAATGGATGCAGCAGCAGCAGGCCATCTTGCTCACAACCGAGAGGCCTACAGGAGTGCTGTTTGGGAGGCAAAGTTCCGCAAGGGACATGCAAAGGAATGAATGAATTCAGTTTCATACAATGTAATTTCATCTAGGCTGACATTTAGTTGTGGGATTGGGAAGTCAATTTCAAGGTTTATCAATTCTTTTGGGTGTGGTCAATTAAGTAGTTCTTGGAAGTGTTCAATCCATCTTTGCTTTTGGTCTTTACTTGATGTTAATAGGGTTCCAGTTTTGCTAAGGATTGGTCTTTCTTTAGATGTAATAGTACCTGTTAGCCTCTTTTGTATATTATATAAAGCTTTGCTGTCTCCTGTTTCTGTTCTTTTGTATATTATATAAAGTTTTGCTGTCACCTGTTTCTGCTGCTTTCTCTGCCTTTTGCCATATTGTCTATGCATTCTCTTTTATCCCTAGCTGAACTTTTTACTTTATTGTCTATTTCTTTGTATGCTGCTTTTGCCAAATCTTTTCCAAGATCTTTCTTTACATTCAACATGGCTAATTTTTCTGCTCATCTTTCATGTATGTACTTCCATGTGTTTTCTGATATCCATGCTTTTCTATTGTTTTTTTTCAGTCCAGCGCTTGCTTTTGCTGCTATAATTATGGCTGTGTTGTAAGAATTTCATTATTCATCTATATCTACCTCCTCTACCTCACTGAGTGTTGTGAAATGATTGGTAAGTTCCAGATTGAAATTACTGTTAGTATTTTCTTCCTGTAGGCTGTGACTGTTTATCTTTCTGAGTATTTATTTCTTTTGTTGGCTTTTCAGTTTTAGTTTTATTTTCCCTGTACACAGATTGTGATCACTCTTGACATCTCTGCATCTCTGTATCTCTGTATCTCTGTATCTCTGTATCTCTGTATCTCTGCATCTCTGCATCTCTGTATCTCTGTATCTCTGTATGCTCGTACATCTATCAGAGATGTTCTGAATTGCTTTCTGATACAAAAGTGATCTGTCTGATTTCTGGTCCTATCATCTGAAGATATCCATGTTGTTTTATGTATCTCTTTGTGTGGAAATATTGTTCCTCCAATGACCATGCCCTCTGTTAGACATATTTCAGTTAATCTTCCTACATTCTGATTTACTGTATCAGTTCCTTCTTTCCTCATTACTTTTTCCATGTCGGCGTTATCTTTCCCTACCTTAACGTTGAAGTCTCCCAGAACAGTTAGGATGTTGTGTTTAGGGACTTTGTTGACAACATAGAAGAGGATATAAAGGCAATTGATGTCAGTAGCTGGAGAGAAAAGATTAGGAATAGAGTAGAATGGAGGCAAACTTTATCTGCAGCAGTGAGCCTTAATGGCTTGGAAAGCTGAAGAAGAAGAGGAATTGGGTATCGTGACTGTATGTGCTAAAATGTACTGTTATAATATACTTGTTGTAACCCTTCACAAAAATGACAGGAAAAGACAATGAGTAAAAGTTTGTTTTATTTTATTTGTGTTTTCATTGCAGTGAAGTTTTTCAGTGCCCCAAAATTATTTCCCCAAGAGTTAGAACACAGCTTAAAATGTTACCCTAGACATAACTCATCATCATCAGGTGCCGTGCCGACTGGCGTTGGCTATTATGCTTCTCCAGAGTACCCGATCCTTCATGCAGGCCATCAGTTCAGTTGGTGATCTCCTCTCACACCATCCCGTCAGACTGTCCAGTATCATTTCTCTTGGTCTTCCTCTTGATCTTCTTCCTTCTATTTTTCCTGTTGTTATAATATTTTCAGTGCCCCCTCTTCTCATTGCATGTCCTATGAAAGTACATTGCCTCTCTCTTATCTTTCTGACAAGGTTTTTTGTCTCTCCAGCTCTTCTCATACATTCTTCATTAGTTATTTTTGCTGTCCAGGGGATTCGCAACATTCTTCTAATAAACCACATTTCTGCTGCTTCCAATGACTTTTGTGCAGACTTGCCTATTGTCCATGATTCACTTCCATATAACAAGATAGGTTCAATATAGCATTTTAGGACTCGTTTTCTAACATTCATTGATAAAGATGTGTTAGCTAATATGTTTCTCATTCTCTGAAATGCAGTCTTTGCTTGGCCTATTCTGTTCCTAATTTCTGTTTTGCATTTCCCATCTGAAGTTATTACTGCTCCAAGGTATTTGAATTTCTACACCTGCTTTAGACATAACTACTCTACATGAAATATGATGGTTCACACAAAATATGCTGCATTCATAAATCATGTGCTCTGTATCTCGGGACACCATTGATCAGTTTCTGTGCATTAGACATTATTGTGGACACATATGGCCACAAACAGATCTTAAAATTTTATGGAAATTGATTATAATAATCATGCTTCACCAGATTATGAACCTGTAATTGTAAATACACATTTATTCAGACATAAAATTGGATAAATCACAGCAATATTTCATGTCCATGATTATGCTTTTGCTCATAACAAGATTTAAGATTCTAGCCAAGCAGTTATCAAATGTCACGCCCCTGCAGCATGAAAATGCTGCGTGACATAAATTACATTTATATCATCTGTTATCTCTTCATAATATGATAGTGTGTAAATAGTGTATATGTAAAATCATAGAGTGTATTTGTATTAGCAATATCACATATAAAATATTTCATACTTAGCTTTCTTTATTCATCCATTTTTTTTTTATGAAGACTTAAGCCAGAATATCACATTATTTGTTGTGTGTAAAGTGAAGCTTTGTACATCACATTTGAAAATTGTATTACTTGTCTGTTTTATGGCACTGACAGTATTTGCATATGTGGAGAAACATCATCACCAACATCTACTGGCACGGCACAAGACTAGTTATGCTAAAGATTAATTAGGTCATCAGTACCTACTGGCACAGAACAAGACCAGTTATGCTAAAGATTAATTAGGTCAGATGTCACGGAACAAGACCAGTTATGCTAAATATTAGGTCATCAGTACCTACTGGCAAGGAACAAGACCAGTTATGCTAAATATTAGGTCATCAGTACCTACTGGCAAGGAACAAGACCAGTTATGCTAAATATTAGGTCATCAGTACCTACTGGCAAGGAACAAGACCAGTTATGGTAAAGATTAATTAGGTCATCAATATCTGCTGGCACCGCACAAGACCAGTTGTGCTAAAGATTAATTAGATCATCAGTATCTGCTGGCACCGCACAAGACCAGTTGTGCTAAAGATTAATTAGATCATCAGTATCTGCTGGCACCGCACAAAACCAGTTATGCTAAAGATTAATTAGATCATCAATACCTGCTGTCACGGCACAAGACCAGTTATTAGATCACTAACACCTGTTGACACAGCAGAAGACCAGTTATGCTAATTAGATCACTAACACCTGCTGACACAACACAAGGCCAGTTATGCTGAAGAATAACTATAGCAATATTTACCATGACTCGACATGCTCAAAAGACAGCTTGTAGTTGACATTGAAGAAAAGCAAACATCCCTGAGCATGTCTGTAGAAGGAGGCCGTGATGCTGCGATACCGTTCTTGGCCTAAATGGAAAATGTATGAAACTACAGAGCTTATGTCTGAAGATATATGTGTATGGTTTATTTAATGACACTAAAGTCAGCAAATGATGGAAACACTGAGACAAGGATAAAGTATGTAACAAAATGTGATTGTTCATGTTATATATAGAGCTCACAATATTGTTTTATTGATCAGGAGATCAGTGCTTCACGTGTTGAAATTCCAGTAGCTTGAATTAAGATTTTAAGGTATTTGTTTTCTTTTAAACTCAAGATATAACTGAATAAATTTTTTATAAATAGGAAACAACGAGGCTTTCATACGTAAAGTACGAGAACACAATTTTGTAGGATTAGACCTCCAAAAAGTCATAGACTGAGCACTTTAGTGAGACCTGAGAGAAATAAAAATCACAAGAGAATTACCTGGGATTCGAACCACCTAGGTTCTCTTGTGATTTTTCTTTCTCTCACATCTCACTAAAGTGCTTTGTCTATAGTTTTTTTCAAGGTCTAATCCTACAAAACTGTGTTCTCTTAAGATATAACTGAGTGATATCAAAACATGGAAACTTGTAAGAGAAATCTGTATAGTATGAATAGTACTTACTATGTAAATCAGTATACTATGAGTTGCCTGCAGTAGGTGGATAATTTATATAGAAATAATGACATGTCTTTCAGGAAGGAGATCTATAATTTATGTGGAAATTAGAATATTGTAGAGTGGATTTCCCATTTTGTTAATAATGTATTCAGTGAATTGAATTTATGTATGTGCTTCAAGTGTTTGCTATATTAACAATGATTTAAGTGGCATCAGATAAAAATAACTTCAGTGTTGTGCTATGTTAACAGTGATTTAGATGCGCAGGGGATAAAAATAGCTTAAATGTTGTGCCATGCTAACAGTGATTTAGATGTGCAGGGGATAAAAATAGCTTAAATGTTGTGCCATGCTAACAGTGATTTAGATGTGCAGGGGATAAAAATAGCTTAAATGTTGTGCCATGCTAACAGTGATTTAGATGATGTACAGAAAACAAAACTAGCTTGTTATTTTATCAGTAATTTAGATGTACATGAGGTAAGAATAGCTTTAATGTTGTGTTATGTTAACAGTGATTTAGATGTAGAGGAGATAAGAATAGCTTTAATGTTGTGTTATGTTAACAGTGATTTAGATGTAGAGGAGATAAGAATAGCTTTAATGTTGTGTTATGTTAACAGTGATTTAGATGTAGAGGAGATAAGAATAGCTTTAATGTTGTGTTATGTTAACAGTGATTTAGATGTAGAGGAGATAAGAATAGCTTTGAGTTTCCTATTTTCTTCACAGATGTTGGCAGTTTTCAAGATAGAATGAATTGTAACAGGGTTGTCAGTGTAGGGGCTTGAATGTGTGAGAAGTGTATGTAAATACAGACCTGCTGTGTCACTGAAATGAAGCTCCACGTTCAGGTCATAATAGGGCAGAGTCTTCATGGCGTTAGCCATGGTTAGGTTGGTGTTGGGCATGGAGGCCGTGTATGTGCCGTTTAGCAGTGTCTGGAGGAAGGAAGATTTTCCTACTCCGCTGTCGCCCAGTAAAATTATTTTGAATCTGAAGTGTCGGCCGCTCAGATTGTCCATTGAGGTTGTTCTGTCCAAGGTCATTGTGCTCTCTCTCCATGTAAGGTCGCCGGCTTTCAGAGAGTGACGGCGTAACAGCAGCAGGTCACGCAGCTGCTCGTGTGACTGGTTACTGACGCCGTATATGTGCATCTGGCTCCTGTCCAAGCCCTGCAGAGCGCAGGGATAGGACCCCCGCCTGGAGGAGGGTGCCGGACCCCATTCTGGCAGCGTCTGTGTGGACTTGCGTGCCTGTAGAAATCTAGATATGTGAACCCACTCTGGAGCGCTGCCACGCCGGTCGGCGCAGAACTCGGGCACGTCATTCTCTCTGATGCTGGACAGGGAGCTGAGGGAGGAATTCCTTCGTGATCTCGTTCGTGCCTTGCTCTGGTTATATGCTAACCAGGCACTGCTGACCTGTCCCACGTTGCTAGGCAACTCAGAGGGTAGATTACTCATGGTGGCTCTTGAGTTGTTGTACAGGCGGTGCCTTGTTTTACAGGGGGAAAAAAAAGATCCACAGGCTGTCAGATATACATGTTTATGTGTTTGTCTCCCCTGGTACTTCACACTCTATGCTGGAACAAATCCAAGGATATATGTCACTGATGTCACTCTGTATGAGAACAGTTCCAGTGATATATGTCACTGAGGTCACTCTATATGAGAACAAATCCAAGGATATACAAGTATGTCACTGAGGGCACTCTGTGTAAGAATAAACCCAAAGATATATGTCACTGAGGGAACTCTATATGAGAATAACTTCAAGATATATCTCACTGATGTCACCCTGTTTCAGAGAGAACAAATATTTTAACAAATATTATATCCCTATAAGGGTATAGGGCCCTGACTTACGCCGTGTATGAGAACAATACAAGTTCCTGACTACACCATATATATGAGAACACCCACATACAAACATATATGCCACTGACAGAGTTCGATTTCCTTAAGAGACTGACTAACTTGCTATGATGTCGAGTCTTACTTTAGATATGTGATACTTTAGTACTGTGATACTTTAGACATGTGATACTTTAGACATGTGATACTTTAGTACTGTGATAATGTCACTGACTGTCACTTTTTTCAGGTACTTTTTATAATCAGATCATTTCATTTGGTAAAGTTCAGGATGTGGTTTTGAAAATCTCTTTTAAAAAAGGAAATAAATTTTAGCTCTCTGAGTATCGTAAAACTATGTTGGTATGGGTTGGCTTTCATAAAACTATGTGGGTATGGGTTGGCTTTCATAAAACTATGTTGGTATGTGTTGGCTTTCATAAAACTATGTTGGTATATGTTGGCTTTTATAAAACTATGTTGGTATGTGTTGGCTTTCATAAAACTATGTTGGTATGTGTTGGCTTTCATAAAACTATGTTGGTATGGGTTGGCTTTTATAAAACTATGTTGGTATGTGTTGGCTTTCATAAAACTATGTTGGTATGGGTTGGCTTTCATAAAACTATGTTGGTATGTGTTGGTTTTTATAAAACTATGTTGTTATGTGTTGGCTTTCATAAAACTATGTTGGTATGTGTTGGCTTTCATAAAACTATGTTGGTATGGGTTGGCTTTTATAAAACTATGTTGGTATGGGTTGGCTTTCATAAAACTATGTTGGTATGTGTTGGCTTTCATAAAACTATGTTGGTATGGGTTGGCTTTTATAAAACTATGTTGGTATGGGTTGGCTTTCATAAAACTATGTTGTTATGTGTTGGCTTTCATAAAACTATGTTAGTATGTGTTGGCTTTCATAAAACTATGTTGGTATGGATTGGCTTTTATAAAATTGTTGATATATATTTGGGTTTCATAAAATTATGTTGGTATGGCTGATTTTAATTTTAAAAGGTATATTGATTTAGCTGACTCTTCTAAAAGTATATTGATTTAGCTCCTTTCTAAAAAAGTGTTTTCATGGTGGAGTTTCCTGAAAGTATCTTATCTTATATCTTATATCCTTCCCGTGCCGTTAGACGTCACATAGGGCTCGCAAAGTAGTTCGCCAATTTTTCCTGTCTTCGGCGAGTCTTTCAACCTCAACAAAGGATTTTATGCCTGTTAACTTGGCCTCTCTTAATAATGTCCTCTTCAGAATTTCACGCGGTCTGCCCCTTTTTCTTCGGCCTGTTGTGTTCCACCTGATAGCCTGCCCTGGGACTCTCTGATCATTTCCTCTCATCAAGTGACCAACATATGTCCATCTCCTTTTCCTGATCACCCGTGAGACTGGCTGTTGTTCAGTCATCTGTCCTATCTCTGCATTGTTCTTGAATTCATTCCACTTGATGCCGAGCATTTTCCCTAGGCATTTGTTTTCAAAAGAGTCCAATTTCTTTTCTATTTCTTTAGTTGTTTTCCAGCTTTCGCATGCACAAATGAGGGCCCTGAAAGTATATATATATATATTTTTTTTTTTTAGTGCCATTCCATCATTCCCCCCCCCCCTTTCCCGACCAGTTCTCATAGGACTTTCTTGAATGCTTACAGCCAGTCCTTCGGTTAGTACTGTAAATCTGTTGAAAGTTTCCTGTATAAAGTTTAATATTGACGGAGATCATCATGTTTTCATGAAACACGGACCTATGCTGACACTAAACGGTATAGAAACATTGAAGACTGGGATACAGCGTTGAAAGATGAGTACACGTCCCGTAGTCTCATGAACTATGAGGCGGATAGTTACGACTGACATGAGAACTAAACTGTATGTAACATTTTATATTAGATCAGCGCTTTAAACATGTTGGCCATTGCTCTCATCTCTCAGAGAGATGTAACCATATCACAGTGACTCTGTGGGACACTTTTAGGAAAAAAAAGTCATAAAAATAACACTTTTCCCCTAATATTTCACACCTATAACGCCAAAATATGTTTTAGAAAGTGTTATTTTATCACACATACACGCACACTTGTCTTTGTTACGTAAAATGTTTCCTTGCGCCTGGGGAGTAATGTGAAGTTTGTGCCTGGCGAGTAATGTGAAGTTTGTGCCTGGCGAGTAATGTGAAGCTTTGCTCTATGAAACAAGTTTGAAGATTCATTCACAGTTCATTGGCAGGCCAAGAATTCTTTATATCACTAACTCCACCGACGTAGTTGCCATATCTAAGCCACTATGAGGGCCGTTGACTATCGACAAAAACTCTTACTTGTAACAAGAACATACTTGGTTAAAACATCCACAATCGCTGGTGAAACCTAGCGAGGTATACTTGTTGGTCTTCGTTACCGTTGTCCAGTAACTGTTTGAATGTTGTTCTGGCTGGAGAGATTGCGCCTACCAGCCTAGCTGAAGCACGTGAGCTCCGCCGAGTGGCTGGATATGTCCTGGAGATTTCCACCGTTTGGTGTTTTCTTTCATGTTTTACTATTTATGATGAGAGTAACATTTAATTTCTTGTTATTGGTAGCGGCTGTCACTGCCTGCCTAATTGCTTACGTCATGAAAGATAACTTATCTAACATGTTACATATAGAGATGACAAAAGTTCAGATGTATTCTTGAATGCTAACAACCTGCTAACAATTTCTGATTTATGAATCTTCAGATTTGATAACATTTTTTTAAACATAAAGTATGAGATCTTTTTTTGTGTGTGTGAAGGTTATTTCTCGTGTTTAATGGTTACTTCCCGTTAAGTTAATCAGTTCTTGTTATCATTTCATTGTTTTGGAATAAATTATTTTCAGACATTTATCATCATTATTTTTATAACAAGTGCCTAGCTAATATGCCAGGTTAGGAGTTTAGTAAGGGCAGGGGAGATAATGACACTTGCTAATGTCAGTGCTTGCGTCCCTTCCTAATTGTGTGCAATCCTGTCTGTGCACGTAGCTTTTTTTTTTTTCAACCGTGCTGATAACTCGTTCTCTCTCTATATCTCTATCTATCTATTACACTATCTCCCTCTCTATCTCTATCTCTCCCTCTTTCTCCCACCTTTTCTTTCCTTCCTCTCTCGTTCCCTCTCTTCTTGACTTTCCTTGTCTCCCTCCCGTCTTTCCCCTCTCTTCCTTTCTCTCTCCTCCCTCCCTCTCTCTCTCTCATCCTCCATCTCGCTCTCCTCTCTTTCTCCCTCCCTTCCTCCCTCCATACCTCCCTTTATCTTTGTCTTTCCCTTTCTCTCTCTCCCCCTTCTGCCTCTCCTCCCTCTCTCCATCTCTCCCCTTCTCTCTCTTCTATCACTCTCCCTCTCTGTCTCTCCCTGTCTCTGTCTACCTCTTTCTCTGTAACTCCCTCTCTCCCCTCTCCACCTGCCCCCTTCTGTCACTCCCTTTCTCCTTGGCTCTCTCCCCTTCTGGCATTCACTCTCTCTCTCTCCCCTCTCTCTCTCTCATCCTCCATCTCGCTCTCCTCTCTTTCTCCCTCCCTTCCTCCCTCCATACCTCCCTTTATCTTTGTCTTTCCCTTTCTCTCTCTCCCCCTTCTGCCTCTCCTCCCTCTCTCCATCTCTCCCCTTCTCTCTCTTCTATCACTCTCCCTCTCTGTCTCTCCCTGTCTCTGTCTACCTCTTTCTCTGTAACTCCCTCTCTCCCCTCTCCACCTGCCCCCTTCTGTCACTCCCTTTCTCCTTGGCTCTCTCCCCTTCTGGCATTCACTCTCTCTCTCTCCCTCTCTCTCTCTCTCTCTCTCTCTCAAAGAGCAGAATATCAGACAAGCCTGTGTGCTCAATTCTTCACCCTTTACAAATAAAGTTGAACCAATCTGTCAGTGAATCTCTCCACCATTCAAAGCCTCTAGGACTCTCCTACACAGTCTTATCTCCATTCACCTTTCTCCCTGACTTTCTGTCTTGCTATCTTCTTCCACATTACCAGTATCTTTCCAGCTGTCCTTGAACTTTTCCATGAGTTTCTTTACTCCTAAGTTTAATGTATTTGTGAATTTGACCTTGGGTATGTCTTCCGTGCTCTCAGCCATCACTACATTCCAGATAGATCGTTACATTCCAGATAGATCGTTACATTCCAGATAGATCGCTACATTCCAGATATATCGCTACATTCCAGATAGATCGTTACATTCCAGATATATCGCTACATTCCAGATAGATCGTTACATTCCAGATATATCGCTACATTCCAGATAGATCGTTACATTCCAGCTATATCGCTACATTCCAGATAGATCGTTACGTTCCAGATATATCGCTACATTCCAGATATATCGTTACATTCCAGATAGATCGCTACATTCCAGATAGATCGTTACATTCCAGATATATCGTTACATTCCAGATATATAGTTACATTCCAGATAGATCGTTACGTTCCAGATAGATCGGTACGTTCCAAATAGATCGTTACATTCCAGATAGATTTGGTGATGTGTCCGACAGCTGTGATGTAATGTGATACTACCATGATAAAAAAAAACAAAACATTCTCGGTACTCTGCAGACAGACGCTGCCGGCCATGGAAGGCCGTGTGATGTGATAGTTATTTGTTGTGACAGTCAGAAGAGAAAGTATGACTTCAGGAAAACTTGTATAATAAAGTTAAGGTAGATGGAGGGTACTGTTTATACTGTAGGGAAATTAGATAAGAATGATCAGCAATGTAAATTTTGTCTTGAATTATGTGTACGCTGCTCTTCTGAGAAAAAGTCGCTGGAGTAACGCAGTCTTTAGTGTACTGCGTTTTCATGGTTTTTTTTTTTTTATGGTGGTGGATTCGAATCGGGCCGGATGTGTTTTGAGTCCAGACAGCAGTAAAACTGGTATCTTCTTTCTTGTAAGACCTGGGCAGGTGAAGGTTCCCAGGTTTGATGGTTCACCACATCATCTTATAGCGTATCAGCAGGTCACAGAATAATGCCTTTTTTATTATTGATGTTGACGCAGTGGTTTCTCGTGGCAAGGGACGTTACGCTGACTTCTTGTAGCAATAGACATCACTTTGTGTTATTACTCTGTCTTCTTGTATCAAGGGACATCACTTTTTGCTATTTCGCTGGCTTCTTGTATCAAGGGACATCACTTTTTGCTATTTCGCTGGCTTCTTGTATCAAGGGACATCACTTTTTGCTATTTCGCTGGCTTCTTGTATCAAGGGACATCACTTTTTGCTATTTCGCTGGCTTCTTGTACAAGGGACATACTTTGTGTTATTACTCATGAATTATTGTATCAAGAGATATCACTTTGTGTTATTACTCTGACTTATTGTATCCAGGGACATCACTTTGTGTTATTACTCTGGCTTCTTGTATCAAGGGACATCACTTTGTGTTATTACTCTGACTTATTGTATCCAGGGACATCACTTTGTGTAATTACTCTGACTTATTGTATCCAGGGACATCACTTTGTGTAATTACTCTGACTTATTGTATCAAGGGACATCACTTTGTGTAATTACTCTGACTTATTGTATCCAGGGACATCACTTTGTGTAATTACTCTGACTTATTGTATCAAGGGACATCACTTTGTGTTATTACTCTGACTTATTGTACCAAGGGACATCACTTTGTGTTATTACTCTGACTTATTGTACCAAGGGATATCACTTTGTGTTATTACTCTGACTTATTGTACCAAGGGACATCACTTTGTGTAATTACTCTGACTTATTGTATCCAGGGACATCACTTTGTGTAATTACTCTAACTTATTGTACCAAGGGACATCACTTTGTGTTATTACTCTGACTTATTGTACCAAGGGACATCACTTTGTGTTATTACTCTGACTTATTGTACCAAGGGATATCACTTTGTGTTATTACTCTGACTTATTGTACCAAGGGATATCACTTTCCAGATAGATCGTTACATTCCAGATAGATCGTTACATTCCAGATAGATCGTTACATTCCAGATAGATCGTTACATTCCAGATAGATCGTTACATTCCAGATAGATCGTTACATTCCAGATAGATCGTTACATTCCAGATAGATCGTTACATTCCAGATAGATCGTTACATTCCAGATAGATCGTTACATTCCAGATAGATCGTTACATTCCAGATAGATCGTTACATTCCAGATAGATCGTTACATTCCAGATAGATCGTTACATTCCAGATAGATCGTTACATTCCAGATAGATCGTTACATTCCAGATAGATCGTTACATTCCAGATAGATCGTTACATTCCAGATAGATCGTTACATTCCAGATAGATCGTTACATTCCAGATAGATCGTTACATTCCAGATAGATCGTTACATTCCAGATAGATCGTTACATTCCAGATAGATCGTTACATTCCAGATAGATCGTTACATTCCAGATAGATCGTTACATTCCAGATAGATCGTTACATTCCAGATAGATCGTTACATTCCAGATAGATCGTTACATTCCAGATAGATCGTTACATTCCAGATAGATCGTTACATTCCAGATAGATCGTTACATTCCAGATAGATCGTTACATTCCAGATAGATCGTTACATTCCAGATAGATCGTTACATTCCAGATAGATCGTTACATTCCAGATAGATCGTTACATTCCAGATAGATCGTTACATTCCAGATAGATCGTTACATTCCAGATAGATCGTTACATTCCAGATAGATCGTTACATTCCAGATAGATCGTTACATTCCAGATAGATCGTTACATTCCAGATAGATCGTTACATTCCAGATAGATCGTTACATTCCAGATAGATCGTTACATTCCAGATAGATCGTTACATTCCAGATAGATCGTTACATTCCAGATAGATCGTTACATTCCAGATAGATCGTTACATTCCAGATAGATCGTTACATTCCAGATAGATCGTTACATTCCAGATAGATCGTTACATTCCAGATAGATCGTTACATTCCAGATAGATCGTTACATTCCAGATAGATCGTTACATTCCAGATAGATCGTTACATTCCAGATAGATCGTTACATTCCAGATAGATCGTTACATTCCAGATAGATCGTTACATTCCAGATAGATCGTTACATTCCAGATAGATCGTTACATTCCAGATAGATCGTTACATTCCAGATAGATCGTTACATTCCAGATAGATCGTTACATTCCAGATAGATCGTTACATTCCAGATAGATCGTTACATTCCAGATAGATCGTTACATTCCAGATAGATCGTTACATTCCAGATAGATCGTTACATTCCAGATAGATCGTTACATTCCAGATAGATCGTTACATTCCAGATAGATCGTTACATTCCAGATAGATCGTTACATTCCAGATAGATCGTTACATTCCAGATAGATCGTTACATTCCAGATAGATCGTTACATTCCAGATAGATCGTTACATTCCAGATAGATCGTTACATTCCAGATAGATCGTTACATTCCAGATAGATCGTTACATTCCAGATAGATCGTTACATTCCAGATAGATCGTTACATTCCAGATAGATCGTTACATTCCAGATAGATCGTTACATTCCAGATAGATCGTTACATTCCAGATAGATCGTTACATTCCAGATAGATCGTTACATTCCAGATAGATCGTTACATTCCAGATAGATCGTTACATTCCAGATAGATCGTTACATTCCAGATAGATCGTTACATTCCAGATAGATCGTTACATTCCAGATAGATCGTTACATTCCAGATAGATCGTTACATTCCAGATAGATCGTTACATTCCAGATAGATCGTTACATTCCAGATAGATCGTTACATTCCAGATAGATCGTTACATTCCAGATAGATCGTTACATTCCAGATAGATCGTTACATTCCAGATAGATCGTTACATTCCAGATAGATCGTTACATTCCAGATAGATCGTTACATTCCAGATAGATCGTTACATTCCAGATAGATCGTTACATTCCAGATAGATCGTTACATTCCAGATAGATCGTTACATTCCAGATAGATCGTTACATTCCAGATAGATCGTTACATTCCAGATAGATCGTTACATTCCAGATAGATCGTTACATTCCAGATAGATCGTTACATTCCAGATAGATCGTTACATTCCAGATAGATCGTTACATTCCAGATAGATCGTTACATTCCAGATAGATCGTTACATTCCAGATAGATCGTTACATTCCAGATAGATCGTTACATTCCAGATAGATCGTTACATTCCAGATAGATCGTTACATTCCAGATAGATCGTTACATTCCAGATAGATCGTTACATTCCAGATAGATCGTTACATTCCAGATAGATCGTTACATTCCAGATAGATCGTTACATTCCAGATAGATCGTTACATTCCAGATAGATCGTTACATTCCAGATAGATCGTTACATTCCAGATAGATCGTTACATTCCAGATAGATCGTTACATTCCAGATAGATCGTTACATTCCAGATAGATCGTTACATTCCAGATAGATCGTTACATTCCAGATAGATCGTTACATTCCAGATAGATCGTTACATTCCAGATAGATCGTTACATTCCAGATAGATCGTTACATTCCAGATAGATCGTTACATTCCAGATAGATCGTTACATTCCAGATAGATCGTTACATTCCAGATAGATCGTTACATTCCAGATAGATCGTTACATTCCAGATAGATCGTTACATTCCAGATAGATCGTTACATTCCAGATAGATCGTTACATTCCAGATAGATCGTTACATTCCAGATAGATCGTTACATTCCAGATAGATCGTTACATTCCAGATAGATCGTTACATTCCAGATAGATCGTTACATTCCAGATAGATCGTTACATTCCAGATAGATCGTTACATTCCAGATAGATCGTTACATTCCAGATAGATCGTTACATTCCAGATAGATCGTTACATTCCAGATAGATCGTTACATTCCAGATAGATCGTTACATTCCAGATAGATCGTTACATTCCAGATAGATCGTTACATTCCAGATAGATCGTTACATTCCAGATAGATCGTTACATTCCAGATAGATCGTTACATTCCAGATAGATCGTTACATTCCAGATAGATCGTTACATTCCAGATAGATCGTTACATTCCAGATAGATCGTTACATTCCAGATAGACATCACTTTGTGTAATTACTCTGGCTTCTTGTATCAAGGGACATCACTTTGTGTAATTACTCTGACTTATTGTATCCAGGGACATCACTTTGTGTAATTACTCTGACTTATTGTATCAAGGGACATCACTTTGTGTAATTACTCTAACTTATTGTACCAAGGGACATCACTTTGTGTTATTACTCTGACTTATTGTACCAAGGGACATCACTTTGTGTTATTACTCTGACTTATTGTACCAAGGGATATCACTTTGTGTTATTACTCTGACTTATTGTACCAAGGGATATCACTTTGTGTTATTACTCTGACTTACTGTACCAAGGGATATCACTTTGTGTAATTACTCTGACTTATTGTACCAAGGGTTATCACTTTGTGTAATTACTCTGACTTATTGTATCAAAAGACATCACTTTGTGTAATTACTCTGGCTTCTTGTATCAAGGGACATCACTTTGTGTAATTACTCTGACTTATTGTATCCAGGGACATCACTTTGTGTAATTACTCTGACTTATTGTATCAAGGGACATCACTTTGTGTTATTACTCTGACTTATTGTACCAAGGGACATCACTTTGTGTTATTACTCTGACTTATTGTACCAAGGGACATCACTTTGTGTTATTACTCTGACTTATTGTACCAAGGGACATCACTTTGTGTAATTACTCTGGCTTATTGTACCAAGGGACATCACTTTGTGTAATTACTCTGACTTATTGTATCAAGGGACATCACTTTGTGTAATTACTCTGACTTATTGTATCAAGGGACATCACTTTGTGTAATTACTCTGGCTTATTGTATCAAGGGACATCACTTTGTGTAATTACTCTGGCTTCTTGTATCAAGGGACATCACTTTGTGTAATTAATCTGACTTATTGTATCAAGGGACATCACTTTGTGTTATTACTGTGACTTATTGTATCAAGGGACATCACTTTGTGTAATTACTCTGGCTTATTGTATCAAGGGACATCACTTTGTGTAATTACTCCGGCTTCTTGTATCAAGGGACATCACTTTGTGTTATTACTCTGACTTATTGTATCAAGGGACATCACTTTGTGTAATTACTCTGACTTATTGTATCAAGGGACATCACTTTGTGTAATTACTCTGACTTATTGTATCAAGGGACATCACTTTGTGTAATTACTCTGACTTATTGTACCAAGGGACATCACTTTGTGTTATTACTCTGACTTATTGTACCAAGGGATATCACTTTGTGTAATTACTCTGACTTATTGTACCAAGGAACATCACTTTGTGTTATTACTCTGACTTATTGTACCAAGGGACATACTTTGTGTTATTACTCTGACTTATTGTACCAAGGGACATACTTTGTGTTATTACTCTGACTTATTGTACCAAGGGATATCACTTTGTGTAATTACTCTGGCTTCTTGTATCCAGGGACATCACTTTGTGTTATTACTCTGACTTATTGTATCAAGGGACATCACTTTGTGTTATTACTCTGACTTATTGTATCAAGGGACATCAATTTCTTTGTTTTTACACCGGCTTCTTGTAGGAAGAGAAGTCACTTCCTGTTATCACGCTTGACATATTGTAGTAAGGAAAGGATTTTGTTGTCAAATGTTATTTTTCATCTTTCCTTTCTTCTGATCTTTACAAGGCTTTATATTTACAGGTTATTCTTTTGCTGTTGTGAATTCTTGGGTTAAAATCTTGATCATTCTTCGGTGGTAGTGATTCTTTTCGAATGTTCCAGCTTTATCTGAATGTTCTACAGTTCATCCTGCTTTCTTTTATGCTTCCACGCTGTTTATTGTTCGGTGCTGACACACTCATTTTCCCGTATAGTGGAGCACAAGTTTGCCCCTACGACTTTTATATATTTTTTATCTATGTTCCCGCTCCAGAATATGGACAGTTGATAACCTTTATCTTAGTGCGATGGTGTATTGTGAGAAGGGCTATTCTGTTGTCTAAATCTGTGGAAAGTTTGTATGAATAATATCATCTCTTGTTTTTTATCTTTATTTGTCGTTCCATCATCTTTAATTTACTTCAGATAAAAGACGAATATACACAGTCGCAGGGATAAAACTGCGGAAGGTTTTGTGAGCACATGAAGTTACAAACTGTGGGCAAAGACTTGACTCGGTAACTAGGCAAAAATGTGATATATCGTGACTTGACTCAGTAACTAGGCAAAAATGTGATATATCGTGACTTGACTCAGTAACTAGGCAAAAATGTGATATATCGTGACTTGACTCAGTAACTAGGCAAAAATGTGATAGATAGTGACTTGACTCAGTAACTAGGCAAAAATATGATATATCGTGACTTGACTCAGTAACTAGGCAAAAATGTGATAGATAGTGACTTGACTCAGTAACTAGACAAAAATGTGATAGATCGTGACTTGACTCAGTAACAAGGTAAAAATGTGATAGATAGTGACTTGACTTAGTAACTAGACAAAAATGTGATAGATCGTGACTTGACTCAGTAACTAGACAGAGATGTGATAGATCGTGACTTGACTCAGTAACTAGACAGAGATGTGATATATCGTGACTTGACTCAGTAACTAGACAAAAATGTGATAGATAGTGACTTGACTCAGTAACTAGACAGAAATGTGATAGATCGTGACTTGACTCAGTAATTAGACAAAAATGTGATAGATTGTGACTTGACTCATTAATTAGACAAAAATGTGATAGATTGTGACTTGACTCAGTAATTAGACAGAAATGTGATAGATCGTGACTTGACTCAGTAATTAGACAAAAATGTGATATATCGTGACTTGACTCAGTAACTAGGCAAAAATGTGATAGATCGTGACTTGACTCAGTAACTAGACAGAAATGTGATAGATCGTGACTTGACTCAGTAACTAGACAGAGATGTGATAGATCGTGACTTGACTCAGTAACTAGACAGAGATGTGATATATCGTGACTTGACTCAGTAACTAGACAAAAATGTGATAGATAGTGACTTGACTCAGTAACTAGACAGAAATGTGATAGATCGTGACTTGACTCAGTAATTAGACAAAAATGTGATAGATTGTGACTTGACTCATTAATTAGACAAAAATGTGATAGATTGTGACTTGACTCAGTAATTAGACAGAAATGTGATAGATCGTGACTTGACTCAGTAATTAGACAAAAATGTGATATATCGTGACTTGACTCAGTAACTAGGCAAAAATGTGATAGATCGTGACTTGACTCAGTAACTAGACAGAAATGTGATAGATCGTGACTTGACTCAGTAACTAGACAGTAAGAGACCAGATGGTTGGCAGAAACTACTGGTAAGCTAAGAAAATAGAATGTGAAATATAAGGTTTAGCGTTCAGCTGTGTAATTAGTTTCTTTCTCTCTGTCTCTCTCTCTGTCTCTCTCTCTCTCTCTCTCTCTCTCTCTCTCTCTCTCTCTCACTTACTTGTATTCTTCATCAGTCGTTTCGGCCGAGCAAGAAATAAATCAGCATTCCTCTGACAGCCCTTATATCTCAAGTGGTTCTTGTCCTGGACCGTTTATTGCCCTTGATTATATTTGTTGGTCATGGACAAGATTATTCTCATTTAGTCTTTAGAAGTACACGTGTGACAATTGTTTTATCTCGTAACTTCTATATGCAGACTTTATTGTTGGCGGTTTATCAGCAGTTCTGACGTACTTCAGAAAGAAAAAAAAAACTAGATGTCAGTTGTGATAAAGAATGAGACATTCTGTATTAGTGTTTTCCAGTTAATCATTTAGAGAAAACAAACGCTGTATCAAATGAGAGGCCATTAGAAGACAAAGTCCGATGTGGGCGTGCAATCTTCGCCATCTGATTAGGCAGTTTTGTAATTGTTTCTGTGTGTGTGATCGTTTCTTGCTTGAGTAAAGTGTGTCATTTTTGTGTTATCGCGATGTATGCGGTGATTTCTTTCTTAGATAAGCAGGCAACCTTGAGAATGTGGAATATGTCACATGATGTGCTTGAGACAGACTGTTACATGTATGACACATTACGTGACTGAAACATAATGGTTTATGTATGTTACGTGACGTGACTGAGACATTAATGTTTGATGTATGTCATGTGATGTGACTGAAACATATTTGATGTATGTCACATGATGTGACTGAGACTGTTTTTATGTGTGTCACATGATTTACTTAGGACAAATTGTTTGATGTATGTCACATGATGTTTGATGTATATTCGGTTTGAACAACAGAGGTTCATGTATGTACTTTGTATATATATGATTAGAACTACAATCTGTTGTTCTGTTCAGCCAGCGCCGTGATGATGTTGAAGCGACACACGGTGTATCGGACAGGGAGTGGGTTACGGTGACTTATTTAGTTAGTCAGTTAGTTAGTCGATGGATAATCCTCATTGTACATCGGATGATTAGTCCATAAGTTCTCTGACCCCATCTTCAGTATCCCCCCCCCCCAGTGTTTGGCCCTGAAGATACAAGTTCTGTGTTGATTAGCCAGTCTTCTTTGCTTCTCACTGTAGCGCTGTTGTCTGGCCACCCCATGTTTGATGTTATGTCCCAGCAATCTGTTCACTGTTGCAGATTCAGAACTGTTTGCTTGAATCAGTGATATGACTAGCATCTCTGAGCGCGTTCAGGATATCAGCTTGGTCCACTGCCTGTCCACCCTCCACTTTAGCTATGCCAACAAGTCCGTCCACCTTCCACTGTAGCCATGCCAGCAAGTACATCCACCCTCCACTGTAGCCATGCCAGCAAGTACGTCCACCTTCCACTGTAGCCATGCCAGCAAGTCCGTCCACCCTCCACTGTAGCCATGGCAGCAACTCCGTCCACCCTCCACTGTAGCCATGGCAGCAAGTCCGTCCACTCTCCACTATAGCCATGGCAGCAAGTCCGTCCACTCTCCACTGTAACCATGCCAGCAAGTCCGTCTACCTTGTACTGTAGCCATGCCAGCAAGTCCGTCTACCCTCCACTGTAGCCATGCCAGCAAGTTTACATACTTTTTGTTTCAGGAAAGCCACTAGCCACGATCTGCCACGGAGCTTGGATGCTGTGCTCGGCCAAGATTATCAAGGGGAGACGACTCACTTGTTTCTGCGCTGTGAAGGACGATGTGGAAAATGCCGGGTTGGTGCCCCTTGTAACGTTGATTATATCTTCAGTTTAGATAAACTAGGTTTTGTATTAGAGATTTTCAGAATTTTAATAATTATCTCATATTTTATTGTATATGCTGAAAAACTTCAGTGTGGTCATTAATTGTGTGTAACTAAGTAATACAGTATTATTACGTGGTGTTGGTTCCATTCACTTGTCCTCATTTAACATGACTGTAGTCCTGTAAACGTGGAAGTGATTTGTACCTCAGCATCTTAATGCATTGACATATGTGTGTACAGTTTACTATGGTGTGCCAAGCCATGGAGACAGACACTGACCAGTTTTAGAGGTAACTTCACACAGGAGTGTGTCAGGCAGACATTTATACTTCTTTATTTAACTTGTCCTTAACTCACAGCTTTAGATTGAGAAGTTAGTTCACTATGAGCTGTGATATACCTGTGCTTCCAGTAACCCCATACAGCAGAATTATGTCCTAGTATTTTAGACTACCATTTGGTGTGTCATGTCTATAAATCTGGAGGGGTGTACTTTTGTGTTTGTAAATTAGAATTTTTTTTACATGTTTGTGAATCTGGAATTTCTCTTTTTATGTTTGTAAATCTTGACTTTTTTGGTGGTGATATAGTAGTTAATGCATTCACCTGCCAACCAGAAGATCTCTGGGTCTAATTCTGAAGTGGAATTTTGTTAGACCAACCAGCACTGTGGCCAATCTGTCCTCAAGAACCTGGGGTTTTCCTAGAAAAACAAAGACAGTGAGGACAGGTGGTGGTGGTGGTCTGTCTTTCAATGTTTTAGTGGTCAAGAAATGTGAAGGCACTAGCATCTCACACATTTACATTCATCAAGAAATGTGAAGGCACTAGCATCTCACACATTTACATTGATCAAGAAATGTGAAGGCACTAGCATCTCACACATTTACATTGATCAAGAAATGTGAAGGCACTAGCATCTCATACATTTACATTGATCAAGAAATGTGAAGGCACTAGCATCTCACACATTTACATTCATCAAGAAATGTGAAGGCACTAGCATCTCACACATTTACATTCATCAAGAAATGTGAAGGCACTAGCATCTCACACATTTACATTGATCAAGAAATGTGAAGGCACTAACCTCTCACACCTTCGCATTATTTTTTACTTAAAAAAAAAAAAAAAGATGTATTGACGGAGTGTTTTCTTGCTTTTATTTTTTTTTTAGTAATTTCATGCCTATAAACTGAAAATTTTGAAATATTCCTTTCATGTCCCCAGATTTTAAGTTTTTGTTTATTATATACATAAAATTAGAGTGCTCTGTTTTCAAGCCTGTAACTCATTAGTTCTGTCACCATATTTGAGAGATGTTCTTCTGTGCAGGGGGATTTACAAGGACAAGCCGGTGGTGGTTGATGGGAACTTGATCAGTTCTAGAGTTCCACGAGATCTTCCAGATTTCTGCAGAGCCATCCTGGAGAAACTGACATCCTAGTGCAGAGTCACTGCCAGTTCATGAGTTAGAATTTACATTCATCACAGTGGTGTTGACTGTTGATTGTTGTATGTTTTGTTGACTGTTGATTGTTGTATGTTTTGTTGGCTGCTGGCATAAATATTTTTATAAAACTTTTTAATTCTTTAAATCTGTGGTTGTCCCAATTGATAGCAGTGTATTTGTAACATAAATAAAAGATAAGATTATAATACATAGATGTGTATGTTCTTGTGTGAATGTTTGTATCTTAAATATATTTACATTGTTGTATCCAGAATAATAATGTATCCAGAGATAAGACAGATGAGCAGACAACAACCTGTCTCATGGGTGATCAGAAAAATAAGATGGACATATATCAGTCATGTGATGAAAAGAAACAACCAGAGAACTCCCAAACAAGCTATAAAGTGGAACTCAGCAGGCCGAAGAAAAAGAGGTCAACCAAGTGAAACTCTAAAGAGGACATTGTTAAGAGAGGCCAGTTCAGTGGGCATAACATCCCTTGATGAGATTGAAAAACTTGCCGAGGACAGGAAATCTTGGCAACTACCAGACGGGCCCTATGTGATGTTTAGTGGCACGGCAAGGATGTAAGATGTATCCAGAAGTTCTTTTTCCTCCATATCCATAGGCTTTTGTTTAATTGTTTTATATGTGTTTTTATTTGACTGTTTATATGCAGGTGTTTGTGTTTGACTGTTTATATGCAGTTTTTGATTGATGTTTATATGCAGGTGTTTGTGTTTGACTGTTTATATGCAGTTTTTGATTGATGTTTTTGTTCCTTTTTTTATATGCAAATGTTTTCATTTGACTGTTTATTTGAAAGTGTTTTTGTTTGACTGTTCATATGCAAGTGTTTTAGTTTGACTGTTCATATGAAAATGTTTTTGTTTGGTTAATGAATCAGAAAAAAATACTAAGACTTAAATCACAAGCTGTAAGGATAAGAAAGTAAAAAATGGAAGATTTAACAGAGACTATATATTTTTATAGGCCAAAAGACATTAAACTTGTAAACATCACAGATCTACATATACATGTAGATATGTGATCTTGTAGAGTTTTTTCGAAATTGGTAAAATTGTACCTTTCTTTCACCTTGCATGACGTACTTTCCAAAATACTGGGGGGTGGGAGGTGGAGGGTGGGGCGGAGCAGGAGTTTTTTTGGTACAACATTCAGTACATTATACTTTTTTCTAGTGTAAATTAAACACACATTACAAACTCTGAGATTTAAATGTTCGTGTGAATTTTTTTTTGTCCATACTTTATTTTGGTGAGATTTAATCTTGACAAAATACTCAAATGCCCAACCAGAGTCAAAACTGGCTGATTCTCCTCCAAGAAAACTGAGCATCATCATCCTATTGGTTGATTCTCCTCCATGCAAACTGAGCATCATCATCCTACTGGCTGATTATCCTCCATACAAACTGAGCATCATGATTCTGCTGGCCTGATTATCCTCCATATAAACTGAGCATCATGATTCTACTGGCCTGATTATCGTCCATACAAACTGAGCATCATCATCATACTGGCCTGATTATCGTCCATACAAACTGAGCATCATCATCATACTGACCTGATTATCCTCTATACAAACTGAGCATCATGATCCTACTGGCCTGATTATCGTCCATACAAATTGAGCGTCATGCTCCTACTGACCTGATTATCCTCCATGCAAACTGAGCATCATCATCCTACTGACCTGATTATCCTCCATACAAACTGAGCATCATCATCATACTGACCTGATTATCCTCCATACAAACTAAACATCATCATCCTACTGACCTGATTATCCTCCATACAAACTGAGCATCATCATCATACTGACCTGATTATCCTCCATGCAAACTGAGCATCATCATCCTACTGACCTGATTATCCTCCATACAAACTGAGCATCATCATCCTACTGACCTGATTATCCTCCATACAAACTAAACATCATGATCCTACTGACCTGATTATCCTCCATACAAACTAAACATCATGATCCTACTTTCCCAGTTATCCTCTTAACAGTTTTGCTGGTTGCTTTTCACTAGGATTTTTTTATAATATAAACCAGTTACGGTAACTGATTACCTCCAAATCTTTTTTATTGGTAATATACCAGTAATTGCCAGCTTACACAAGCACAGCTGCAGATTCAAGACAGCTTAAGACATCAGATATATTTGACTACATGTATCTGTATTCTGAACATGAACATGTCTTTGAACAAAAGATATCATACATTTCAGATATCATAAACCTGAAGATGTTATGGTACTAAAATTATCTTTTGACTTCTGTTGCAATAAAGATTTAACTGAACTAAAATTATCATGGTATTGAACATGTCTTACAACTAAATAACTGTGAACCATTAACTGCCATAGTAAATATGAAATTCATGGCTTAAAAACTATGTCATTAGCAAAATCTGTTATTTGAACTTTAATATTAGCATAATCTGTTCATTTGAACTTTGACATTAGCATAAACTGCATATATGAGCTTTGACTTTAACACAGTCTATACATTTGAACTTTGACATTATAACAATTTGTATCCCCTGTCTGATGAGACAGTCAGTGATCCATAGCTGATGTGCTAGCATCAGGGTTAGTGAACCATAGCCGACCAAGACCCTGTCCCACCTCTCCGTGGTACCCCCAGTAACAGGCCTAGCCTGGCTATTGGGGCAGGGATCGCCATAGTCCCCATGGTGGTGGAGTCTGCTAAAGAAGCATTGCACATCCCCTGCTTTTTAGCTGTACTCCGGGACTGAAAAAATAGCTGCCATAACCCTCTCCCACGCCGATACGATGATGTGCCTCAGCATCTCTACAGCATCGGCTGCAAAGAGCAACAGCTCGCAGTTACCAGGAGTACATACAAGTACATTTGAATTTTGATTTAGCACATTCAGAAGATGACTCTTGTCTGAAGTGCTACTTTTTTATCTGTGAACTTATTTTATTAAGATCCAACTTGTTACAGGTTTTAGGAAATGTTTTTTATTACTCACATGCTGAGCTCAGTACATCCAGCTTGAAGTTCAAGGCCATCACAAACATTTCATTGATCCAGTGTGGCATGATCTCATTTATAGCTCACGTGTGTGCATGGTGTATTTGCAAATTGATTTCTTTTTTTTCCCTTAACAGCTGATTCTAATAAATGTGACTTCACGCTTGATTTGCATGATTGATTGATGGATTGAGAAAAAGAATGACTGATTGATGGACTGAGAAAAAGAATGATTGATTGATGGATTGAGAAAAAGAATGATTGATTGATGGACTGAGAAAAGGAATGATTGATTGATGCACTGAGAAAAAAGACAGCTCATGTTCCTCTGGTTGCTTTAAAAATAAAGATTATTCATTCATTCATTCATTCATCTGCTTCACTTCCTTCAGGGTATCCCAGCAACTGTTGCCCAGTGACTGTTAATTTGCTGAGAGAAAGTGTTTGTTTTGTTGATTTCACCTTATGTGATAGAATGCATTCTTTTGTTTGGTTGGTTACACAATGTAGTGTTGATTTCCTTGTCAGAAAGTGGCCTATGTTACAGTGGTGGTGAGTGTCTGTTGAGTGAGATCTTGCATGCTTATGATGTTGTAGTGGTGAGTATTGGTTAAGATCTTTGATGTGCATGATGTTATAGTGGTGAGCATCTTGCTTGTTGTTTATGAGAGCCTTATCTACGTGTATATCAATACATTCATTGTTTTCCTCTCATTCTGCTCAGTCGGAATGTACGAGGGGTAGCCCAAAAGTAAGTTTACAAGATGTGTAACATTCATAAAAGTGACGCCAGACTAATTGGCATGGTTATGGAATTTTTCTATGTTTGTCAGTTGGCAGTGCCAAGCCAGATGGCAGCACTGTGCAACCCCCTGTAGACAGCATCCGTCAGTTAAAGATGGAGGGGTGACTGGATCGATGGCCCAAACAGGAGGTTTGTGCTGTGATACAATTTCTGAATGTAAAGCAAGTGCTAGTTGTGGAAATTCATCACCAGTTGATGGAGGTCTATTGAAACAATGTGGTAAAACTCTGTGCAGAATTTCAAACTGGGCAAGTGACAACCAGTGATGTAGCTTAGAGTGGCAGACTAAAGACAATGAGTACAGCAACAAACAAAAGGCATGTTGAGCATGTGATACTGAAGAACAAGCAGATGACTGTGAACAAATGAGGTGTGACTTGAGTCTGTCACATGGAACAGTGTCCAGAATGATTATGCATTTGGGATTTCGTGTGTGACATGAAAGTATCTGGGCTCTGCATGGACCAGGAAATTCAAGGTTGTGCCATCTGTGATGACTGCCATGTTTTGGAATCAGAAAGGCATGTTGTTGGTTGATTTTCCAGAAAGGGGAGCAACAGTTAGCGCAGTTGCATACTGTGGAACGCTGGAACATTTCTGAGTTGCCTCCAGACAACATCATCCTGGGCTGTTGACAAAAGGTGTGTTGCTCCCTCCATAATAATTCTCATCCACGCATACCTTCAGTTGAGGAACGTGTGCAGCATTTTCAGTGGGGGAATTTGGACCATCCGCCGCACAGCCCCGATCTGACAGCAAGTGATTTTCACCTCCTCCTAGCTGTCAGGGAAGGTCTTGGTGGCCACAGATTTCAGAACAATGGCGAGGATGTTGAAACAGTGGTGACACAGTGGCTTTATGTCCAGGACACCAGATTTTACTAGATGTGCACGGAAGAACTTGTCTTATACTCGGACAAATGTCTTAGTCGTCATGGCAGCTTTGTGGAGAGGTAAAATGTCCATCATGAAACACAGTGTACCTTGTGTTGTGTCTGATAAATTGTGCTCTTGAAGTTATAACACTTATAAACTTACTTTTCGTACGGCTCTCGTATGTTATATTTTTTTTCTTTAATAATAGTGATAACAACATGCGCCATATTTCACAGTTTATTTACATATTGGTAGTTCATATTTCACAGTTTAAACTGACAAACATAATTAGTTTTACAACATGCAAAAGAAGATGCACCAGTGTGCACTTATATCATTTTTTTCATGGTGGAATATCAGTGCTTAAGTGATGATTTTACAGTTTATTATTGTGTGATGTATGTGCATATAGCATAATCATTAAGAGGTTTCCACTTGCCCTACCCCAAGCATATTTATAAAAGTATAACAACGCTAAATGTTAAGAAAAACTGTAATTAATAATACATTGTTGTGAAACATCTTAGTTTATATCCAGTCAGCATAAACCATATATTCTTGCATCATTTATTTTTACACGAATTCACCACAGCTTGTCATAAAAGTGTAATCTTTCAGTGTATAAAACATAGAAACTGCTTGAAATATGTAATATTACATCATCACTTTATACAATTAAAATGTGAGAGGTCATCAAGTCACCACATGTCACACAACATGGAATATCACATCAAGTCACTTACACGTCACAAAACGTAACATTACATCAAGTCACCGCATGTCACAAAACATGGAATATCACATCAAGTTACCACATGTCACATAACATGTATTATTACATCAAGTCACCACGCATCACAAAACATGTATTATTACATCAAGTCACCGCACATCACAAAACATGTAATATTACATCAAATCACCACACGTCACAGAATATTTAATATCACATCCAGTCACCACGCATCACAAAATATGTAATAGTACTTGTACATCAAGTCACCACACATCATAAAACATGTAATATTACATCAAGTCACCACAAATGTAAAAATATATACTGACATCGAGTCACCGTATATAAAACGTACATCGTTCCAGTGGCATCATAAAATAATTACGCACAGATCAGGTTCACAGCTATAATCAAATAATTCTACATTCAACCCTGTATTTGCTATCATATGTGCAAGTTTAATCCAGTCACGCAATAAAGTGCTTTGCCTTGTCTCTTGTCACCACAAGAAAATCCTAATTTTTAAATTGCAAGCAAATGCCGGCCATCTTGTACTCCATCTTGCTGCATTATTAATATCATCTTTCCGGCTGGCCAAGTGCACGACTCATATTAGCCAGCCTTGGCATGTTAATACGTGGCCTGCTGGTGTGATTTTCAATATCATGTTTAATAATTTCATTATAAATACAACTACATCGATCGCGTTTATGATGTTTCCACGTCAAAAATTTCAGTTCATGGCTTGGAAGAGGTGAGAAATGGAAGTATGTTGCGTTTGGGTGTCTGGGATTTGTCGTCAGGTGGGCGATGTTGGCGCTGTCAAGGGGCGTTCGAAAATAAGTTGTAGAATTTACGTTTATAACAGCCATTTTCCACATTTTTTTTTCTTAAGTCGTCCATGTGTTCTGCGGTTTTGTTTTCTTGTCTTGTCTCCATCTTCGGGTATCTCTCGGTGCTGAATGGGCTAATTGATTTCTTGACATTGCTCGCGATTCACTTCCTGCAAGGAGATATTGATGATTTCCTTCCATCTCCCGCGTCTGCATCTATCCCTGTGTTTTCATTACTTCTGGGTATCAGCTTTTGATTCTGTTTTCATTGTACGTATATTCACGGGTTGTGTTTTCATTGTACGTATATTCACGGGTTGTGTTTTCATTGTACGTATATTCACGGGTTGTGTTTTCATTGTACGTATATTCACGGGTTGTGTTTTCATCGTACGTATATTCACGGGTTGTGTTTTCATTGTACGTATATTCACGGGTTGTGTTTTCATTGTACGTATATTCACGGGTTGTGTTTTCATTGTACATACAATTCTTGGATTCTGTTGTCATTGTACAAATATTCATGGATTCTATTTTCACTGTTAGATATTTATATATTCTGTTTTCGTTATTCGCATATTCATTTATTCTGTTTTCACTGTACACATTTTCCTGGACAATAATCATTTATTCTGCTGTTACTATACTAATTTTCATGATTCTGTTTTCAAGGCACAAATATTCAATGGCTCTGTTTTCACTGTACGAATATTCTGAGATAGTATTTTCACTTATGATGAGAGCACTTTTATTTCGTGAATCGACTTTTGTAAGACAGAAGAAACTGTGTAGTAGAAAGTTGAGAACTGGGCTATAAAGTATGGACATCGCTGTATTTCTCAGTCTTAAACTGTTGTATCATGGAAACAGAAAGACAGAACTTTCACCAGGTGTCGCCTTACACGTTCTACTTCAAGCTGGTTGGTCGAAACAAACGATCTACTTTAAGCTGGTCGGTCGAAACAAACGATCTACTTTAAGCTCGTTGGTCGAAACAAAGGATCAAATGAATCTAGTAATCAACAGTCGAAAAACGAGGCCTGCGCACATCAAAGTGTGAGAGTAAAATAGACAGGACTGGCTTTTTATAAACCACTGGCAAAATGCACAGACGTGAGAGAAAGAAACATCATCAGACGTGAGTAAGAGTCGACGACACGAGTGAGAATCGAAGACATGAGTGAGAGTCGAGGACACGAGTGAGAGTCCAAGACACAAATGAAAATCGAAGAAGTGTGAGAGTCGAAGACATGAGTGGGAGTCGAAGACGCAAGTGAAAATCGAAGAAGCGAGTGAAAGTCAAAGACATGAGTGAGAGTCGAAGACGCAAGTGAGAGTCAGAGGCATGAGTGAGAGTCGAAGACGCGAGTGAGTGTCAAAGACATGAGTGAGAGTCAAAGACATAACTGAGAGTCGAAGAACCGAGTGAGAATCAAAGACATGAGTGAGAGCCGAAGACGTGAGTGAGAGTCAAAGACATGAGTGAGAATCAAAAGACATGAGTGAGAGTCGAAGACGTGAGTGAGAATCAAAAGACATGAGTGAGAGTCGAAGACGTGAGTGAGAGTCGAAGACATGAGTAAGAGTCGAAGACGCGAATGAGAATCAAGATATGAGTGAGAGTCGAAGACATGAGTGAGAGTCGAAGATACGAGTGAGAGTCGAAGACATGAGTGAGAGTCGAAGACGCGAGTGAGAATCAAAAGACATGAGTGAGAGTCGAAGACGTGAGTGAGAATCAGAAGACATGAGTGAGAGTCGAAGACGCGAGTGAGAATCAAAAGACATGAATGAGAGTCGAAGACGCGAGTGAGAATCAAAAGACATGAGTGCGAGTCGAAGACGCGAGTGAGAATCAAAAGACATGAGTGAGAGTCGAAGACGCGAATGAGAATCAAAAGACATGAATGAGAGTCGAAGACATGAGTGAGAGTCGAAGACATGAGTGAGAGTCGAAGGCGCGAGTGAGAATCAGAAGACATGAGTGAGAGTCGAAGACATGAATGAGAGTTGAAGACGTGAGTGAGAGTCGAAGACATGAGTGAGAGTCGAAGACGCGAGTGAGAATCAAAAGACATGAGTGAGAGTCGAAGACATGAGTGAGAATCGAAGATGTGAGTGAGAGTCGAAGACGTGAGTGAGAGTCGAAAATGTGAGTGAGAGTCGAAGACATGAATGAGAGTCGAAGACGCGAGTGAGAGTCGAAGACGTGAGTGAGAGTCAAAGACATGAGTGAGAGTCGAATACATGATTGAGAGTCGAAGACGCGTGTGAGAATCAAAAGACATGAGTGAGAGTCGAAGACGCGAGTGAGAATCAAAAGACATGAGTGAGAGTCGAAGACATGAGTGAGAGTCAAAAGACATGAATGAGAGTCGAAGACGCGAGTGAGAATCAAAAGACATGAGTGCGAGTCGAAGACGCGAGTGAGAATCAAAAGACATGAGTGAGAGTCGAAGACGCGAATGAGAATCAAAAGACATGAATGAGAGTCGAAGACATGAGTGAGAGTCGAAGACATGAGTGAGAGTCGAAGGCGCGAGTGAGAATCAGAAGACATGAGTGAGAGTCGAAGACATGAATGAGAGTTGAAGACGTGAGTGAGAGTCGAAAATGTGAATGAGAGTCGAAGACGCGAGTGAGAGTTAAAGACGTGAGTGAGAGCCAAAAGACATGAGTGAGAGTAGAAGACGTGAGTGAGAATCAAAAGACATGAGTGGGAGTTGAAGACGTGAGTGTGAGTCGAAGACGTGAGTGAGAGTCAAAAGACATGAGTGAAAGGTCAAGACGTAAGTGAGAGTCGAAGACATGAGAGAGAGTCGAAGACGCGAGTGAGAATCAAAACATGAGTGAGAGTCGAAGACATGAGTGAGAGTCGAAGACGCGAGTGAGAATCAAAAGACATGAGTGAGAGTCGAAGACATGAGTGAGAGTCGAAGACGTGAGTGACAGTCGAAGACGTGAGTGAGAGTCGAAGACGCGAGTGAGAATTAAAGACGTGAGTGAGAGCCAAAAGACATGAGTGAGAGTAGAAGACGTGAGTGAGAATCAAAAGACATGAGTGGGAGTTGAAGACGTGAGTGTGAGTCGAAGACGTGAGTGAGAGTCAAAAGACATGAGTGAAAGGTCAAGACGTAAGTGAGAGTCGAAGACATGAGAGAGAGTCGAAGACGCGAGTGAGAATCAAAAGACATGACTGAGAGTCGAAGACATGAGTGAGAGTCGAAGACGCGAGTGAGAATCAAAAGACATGAGTGAGAGTCGAAGACATGAGTGAGAGTCGAAGACGTGAGTGACAGTCGAAGACGTGAGTGAGAGTCGAAGACGCGAGTGAGAATCAAAAGACATGAGTGAGAGTCGAAGACATGAGTGAGAGTCGAAGACGTGAGTGACAGTCGAAGACGTGAGTGAGAGTCGAAGACGCGAGTGAGAATCAAAAGACATGAGTGAGAGTCGAAGACATGAGTGAGAGTCGAATACATGAGTGAGAGTCGAAGACGCGAGTGAGAATCAAAAGACATGAATAAGAGTCGAAGGCGCGAGTGAGAATCAAAAGACATGAGTGAGAGTCGACGACGCGAGTGAGAGTCGAAGACGCCTGTGTAGTAGATGGAGCAGCCATGTATATTTTCATGGAATCTGTTTTAATATTGTGATTAGAGTGGACAAAGATGCTTCTAGGCTGGGATGAGCTATCTGCTTGATTTTTGCTTTACTGTCTACGTACAGAATGGTGCTAAAACACTGGGTTTGTTGTTGATTAAGTCGAAACTAACTATACACGAAGGAAAACATAAAAGAAAGAAAACAAGATGTAGCTTTTAACAGATGATATAAAAGTCAGACGGTAAATGCGATTCATTTGTCTGCGTTCATGAACTGTTGTACTAAGAAGGTCAAGGTTTCTTTGGCATTAGGAAAAAGTGGCTGAAGTTTGCCTGAAAATCTGCTCCACAAAAAAGAAATCCTGGCCACGTGATGGTTCCAGGGACGTCTCTTATTCTCAGGCCAAAACTCTGGGGCAGTGTTTGCAGAGAGAAAAATGAAGAAGAAGAAGAAGAAGCAAACAAGCTGTCCAAATACGAGGCGCTCCGATAGTTCAGGCCTCATTAGAAGTGGACATGGAGTGTTTTAATTAGCAAGAGAACAGACAGAAGAAAAAGGCCTGCGGGTATTTTGTACAGTTCGTGTTACTCATGACATTGATTTGGAAATTATTTGACATCTTTGCTGCTCCCTTCTCGCGGTGTGGATGGGGCGGGTCGGTTTTGGGGAAGGCGTCTGTAATGGTTGGAAGGAGTAGTTCTACTGACAAATCCGGAATTCTACTGACAAATCCTGGGGTTCTGCTGACAAATCTTGTGATTCTGCTGACAAATCTTGGGGAAAATGCATTTTTTACGCGTATGCGCAGATTGTGATGTAAAATCAGTGGTTAGTATCTCGTGGTCCACTGACACCCAGGGCTCTGAGAAGGACCACATGAAGGTCCAGACAGAAAGTCTACGTGATACAGAGGACTGAAGGTCCAGACAAAAAGTCTACGTGATACAGAGGACTGAAGGTCCAGACAGAAAGTCTACGTGATACAGAAGACTGAAGGTCCAGACAGAAAGTCTACGTGATACAGAAGACTGAAGGTCCAGACAGAAAGTCTACGTGATA
Source organism: Achatina immaculata (assembly GCA_009760885.1). Lineage (NCBI taxonomy): Eukaryota > Metazoa > Mollusca > Gastropoda > Stylommatophora > Achatinidae > Lissachatina > Lissachatina immaculata. The sequence continues at coordinate 10,555,080 of CM019693.1, forward strand.
CAGAGGACTGGAGGTCCAGACAGAAAGTCTACGTGATACAGAGAACTGAAGGTCCAGACAGAAAGTCTACGTGATACAGAGGACTGAAGGTCCAGACAGAAAGTCTACGTGATACAGAGGACTGGAGGTCCAGACAGAAAGTCTACGTGATACAGAGGACTGGAGGTCCAGACAGAAAGTCTACGTGATACAGAGGACTGGAGGTCCAGACAGAAAGTCTACGTGATACAGAGGACTGGAAATGTATGAAAGTGGTTTTTTTTTTATTTAACACCAAGCGGAGATGGCCCCAAGAGAAGTATCATTAGTTTCTAAGGTCCACGGCTTGATACAAAAGTTGAAAACCACTGGGGGCATAAACTAAAGTGTGCGACCTAATCTAAAATGGAAGATGTCTCAATGACGTCAGTGGTGATATGACAGATAGCGTCAGCAGTAATATGGCAGAGGCGTCAGAAGTGATATGACAGATAGCGTCAGCAGTAATATGACAGATGGCATCACTGGTGATATGACAGATGGCATCAGCGGTGATATGCCAGATAACGTCAGCGGTGATATGACAGATGGCATCAGCGGTAATATGAAAGATGGCGTCAGTGGTGATATAACATATGGCGTCAGCAGTAATATGATAGATGGCGTCAGTGATAATATGACAGATGGCGTCAGCGGTGATATGATATGGCGTCAGCGGTAATATGACAGATGGCATCAGTGGTGATATGACAGATAACATCAGCGGTATTATGACAGATGGCATCAGCGGTGATGTGACAGATGACGTCATTGGTGATATGACAGCAGTAATGGTAATTACTCACACAACTTTGGTGTGTTACATACGAAAGATGCCACAACTGCCCCCAAAAGAAACACATGATGTAAATGATAACAAAAACTACTCATGCGCTAGATGTGCTGTTATAGCGGATATGACGCCATAAGTATAAATAAATGCTGTCACTTTAAACTTATCTTTATGTGACTCCAATGCCACGTCGGACTTATAAAGTAAAGATGTCACGTCGGACTTATAACGTAAAGATTTCAAGTCGGATTTATAAAGTTAAGATGTCACGTCGGACTTATGACGTAAAGATGTCACGTCGAACTTTAAAGATGTCACGCCATTGATTCTACTGACTTGGGGTGGTGTTTTCACTGGATAATCTACCTTCACTTTGAGAGAGATACTAATGTACTACATAGATTCCTACACATTTACTTACATTTTCGCACATATAATTACACACATGCCTATATACGAGTGAGAAGTCGAAAACTTATCGAAATCAAGGGGTGTAACCATTGGAAAAACGTAAGAAAGAAGTTTTTAACAAGCCTTCCAGTCTTTCATACATTTTTAATGGTTATATCCCTTGATTTGAGATTAATTTTTAACTGGCCTTGTCTGTATTTGCACATATATAAACATATATTCACACATACATCGAAAACAAAATCAAAAAATATTGTCACATATGTATTGACCCATACATTCATACACAGATTCACATAAACATTCACTGCATATTTGCATGAACATCCTTCTTTACAGTAACATTCATACCTAAAGTGTGCCCCGTCTTGCAAGTAGATATTTTTATTTTAGAGGCTTTTTCCCCCGTAATACAGAAGTCGGAAGTTCATTTGTGTTAAACAGAGCTTGAAGCAACAGTCCTACATATAAATGATTTCGCTTTGATTGACAGTTTGTGATTCGCTGCTTCCAGACAGGTGTTTTAGTGAGAAGTGCAGTCATGACAGATGCTTCAGTTTCGTAGTTCAAGATGAGACGGTTTGTTCACCAAGTAAGTTGGCAGGTCGGGCAAAACTGGAAAATATTAATAACAGCCGGGTTTTATATATGTAAATAAAGCTTTATGTTTCCGTCATGAATTGATTATTGAATACAGATCGTCTGCGCATGCGCCATAGTGTAGTAGTAAACAGAAGCTATGCGCATGAGAAAGATCTCACATCTAGTCCATTCTCGAACTGAGCTCACGAGTTGTAGGCGCAGTGTAAGGAGAAGATATGAACAGTCATTGGCTACGAGCGAGCACGTGATTTATTTGAGACTGAAATTCACCAAAATACGTGAATAGATATGTACAGTAAAGAAATGCTGTATCTGTGGTGGAAGAGTAAGGGTACCGTGACACATGTATTACATAACTGTCATTAATGTTTTATCTTTGTATCAAATCCCCGAAACTTGCTAAGAGTTCTAGTTCATGTTACTTTTCACGTTGAATGACTGTGGTAAACAATAAATTATTCTCTCAAGTGAGGCTGCCAACACACTGTATAGTAATTTACATCCCGATTTTCAGCGTCAGGATTGGCGAACCATAGCTGATCAAGACCCTGTCCCACCTCATCATTGATACCCCGAGTAACAGGTCTAGCCTGGCTAACGGGTCAGTGATCTCTATAGTCCCCATGGTGGTGGAGTCTGATAAAGAAGTACTGCACACCACCCCCTGCTTTTTTAGCTGCACCCAGGGATTAAAAAAAAATAGCCGCTATAATCCGCGCCCAAACCGGCAGGATTCTGTAGCTCAACGTCTTCACAGCATCGGTTGTAAAGAACACCAGCTCCAGGGAGACAGAAGACAAGACAGTTTGGCTGTGAATATGCTTGGTGCAGAGTTATAGACAGTGTTCGTTGCACACTTTGTCAATATTGAAAATCTTCGAGCTGCGCAGATCCGCATAACGTACGTCTTCTATAGTGAATGCTAGTTAACATACTTTTTACCGAAGTACGCGAAGATCGCAGGCATATACACCAGTTTCTCTTAATGTCTTTATCACAAAGTTCGCAATGCTAGTAACATACTACACACAGAAAGTAACACACCACCTGGCACAGGTGGAGTCATACATCCTCCACCTGTTGAGTTCTTCTCTGTTCTTTCTTTCAGTTTTCCAATACGTAGCTCGCTGATGTCTAAGGCAGTGGAGGTGGCGACCTCCTGTGATGTGAAATTGTCAGAAACTCTAGAACTACTTTCAGAAATTAAAACGTCGACTTCAGTTTGCTGAATGTCAGGTAGATTTGGATAACTTGCTTGGGCGAAATCTGTAGATGTTTCCGAAAATAACTGTTCTTGTTGTGGCCTGGAAAGATTATCTACAACTTTTGGTTCTTTGTTCTCTGTAATTTTATTCACATTTTTGTAGTTTTTCCTGCTCGATCTTTCATTCTTTGAGGTATCTGTTGTGCTGTTCAGAGTGTCTGGATATTTAAGACCAAGATGGAAGATCCGATGATTTTTATCGTAAATGTCAGCGTCCAGTGAATCATCTGTTTTACCTAATTGTTGAGAATGAAATAAAAATGGCGTCTTGCGTCTAATGTACGACTGCTGGTCTTCAGAAGGACTGTTGCAGAAATCTCCTGTACAAAAGCACATCTCCGTGTCCCCATTTTTAAGGCAGGTGTCGCTGCTGGCCATCATATCGTGCGCACAGTCATAGACTGACATAGACCCTGATAAGGAAGATGAAAATGTGGAACTTGAAAACATTACATAAACACAGACAGTGGATTGAAAACATTACATAAACACAGACAGTGGCTTGAAAACATTACATAAACACAGACAGTGGCTTGAAAACATTGCACGACGTCACGAAACTTGTGTAAGGGATTGAATGTCACAGCACAATATGTGGACTTCGCTGATGGCACCTCGTTTAAACTTTATATGGTGTGCCATGTAAACTATACGTGTGGGGAATACGGTAAACTGAAATCCCATATTTCATGTTTTTATACTCTTAAGGACACTGAATACGACAACCTCTGATCGGCTGGTTTAAAAAAAAACGAAGTAAAAAAAAGGAGGATTGGATTACATACAAAATTTACATACATAAATGCATTACTTTTCCATATAGTCGCCACCCATATTCAGGCAATGGATGCATCATTGCATCAGTTGTTTTTTTTTTTTTGTTTTTTGTTGCTATCCATCGTTAAAGAAGGGCGCCGTCAGAATATCAAGCCAGTTCTTTACTCCATCCATAAACTCCATGTTGGTTTCGAAGTGCTGGATAGTCATCCAGACCTTCATCTTTCCAAACTCCTTGGCGCCAAACCGGACAGTAAAGTGAGCGGTTGAAAATCTCCCAGCTGGACTGCTCAAGTAAGCCTTTTGGAACGACTTTATCACTCACAGGCTACGTGTCGTCCTTGACCCTCTTCGTCATGCGCGTCTGTGCGACCCTCCCTGAATCTCTAGCACCAATCCCTGACAGGACTGTCATTAATAATATTATCACCGTACACACGGCGATGAATCTTGGCGGCGCTGTGCCCTTCAATTTGCAGAAAACCAATCACATCACTGGCAGGAACGGCGATTAGAATGCCCATGTTTACTTGATCTCTGTTCGTGCCCAGCTGAACAAAATGGAATGTGGGTTGGCTTTTAGATAGATAACACTTTACTGGTTGCTACAGGAAATGGGCAAAAAGTTAAATTTTACCAGTCAATCAGAAGTTGATTTTTAATTTGCCCACGTATGATCAGTTAATTCATAAATATTTTATTTTGGTCATAAAAAGTCTCCTTGATAGCAAGAACACCCCATCTCAATAAAATCACAGTTTCATAATAAGACTCAACGATTACATACAGGCAATACATCAGCATCACAACATTAATCACAGAACACGACACAATAGTAACATATACAGCATTCTAATATGTGACATACAGTACAGGCTATATGACGCTAGACCATTCACTTTGGTAATCTGTTGTGTTATGTTTGACCTAACTTCTTGACTCCTACATGAATGGACATATCAGTAATGCTGTCATATACATGAGATCCATAGCTCCAGAGTATCAGTTGCTTAGCGACAGTCTACTATCTCTGAACACGCGACTCGTGTGGATCACATACTTCATAGTTAACACATTTCTTTCTTATATTCGCTATCCTGCTGTGCAGGTTCATGTGAGTAATTCACTTCACAACTTCATCATTTCTAACGTAGCACTGGTTACAACATATCACTACACAGAATGAACACAGAAATGTCAACTCTACCGTCACAGGCGGAGCTAATCTGACGTGTGTAGGTAAATTATACCTGACAGCAATCTTGCTATAAGTAGACTTCGAGGAAAGCTTGGCTATTTTCTACCTGTTTGTTGTATTTAGAGTTTGGTTGTTCTCTACCTGTTTGTTATATTTAGAGTTTGAATGTTCTCTACCTGTTTGTTCTATTTAGAGTTTGGCTGTTCTCTACCTGTTTGTTCTATTTAGAGTTTGGCTGTTCTCTACCTGTTTGTTCTATTTAGAGTTTGGCTGTTCTCTACCTGTTTGTTCTATTTAGAGTTTGGTTGTTCTCTACCTGTTTGTTCTATTTAGAGTTTGAATGTTCTCTACCTGTTTGTTGTATTTAGAGTTTGAATGTTCTCTACCTGTTTGTTCTATTTAGAGTTTGACTGTTCTCTACCTGTTTGTTATATTTAGAGTTTGACTGTTCTCTACCTGTTTGTTGTATTTAGAGTTTGATTGTTCTCTACTTGTTTGTTGTATTTAGAGTTTGATTGTTATCTACCTGTTTGTTGTATTTAGAGTTTGATTGTTCTCTACCTGTTTGTTGTATTTAGAGTTTGATTGTTCTCTACCTGTTTGTTGTATTTAGAGTTTGACTGTTCTCTACCTGTTTGTTGTATTTAGAGTTTGATTGTTCTCTACCTGTTTGTTGTATTTAGAGTTTGACTGTTCTCTACCTGTTTGTTGTATTTAGAGTTTGATTGTTCTCTACCTGTTTGTTGTATTTAGAGTTTGACTGTTCTCTACCTGTTTGTTGTATTTAGAGTTTGACTGTTCTCTACCTGTTTGTTGTATTTAGAGTTTGACTGTTCTCTACCTGTTTGTTGTATTTAGAGTTTGACTGTTCTCTACCTGTTTGTTGTATTTAGAGTTTGATTGTTCTCTACCTGTTTGTTGTATTTAGAGTTTGATTGTTCTCTACCCGTTTGTTGTATTTAGAGTTTGACTGTTCTCTACTTGTTTGTTGTATTTAGAGTTTGACTGTTCTCTACTTGTTTGTTGTATTTAGAGTTTGACTGTTCTCTACTTGTTTGTTGTATTTAGAGTTTGATTGTTCTCTACTTGTTTGTTGTATTTAGAGTTTGATTGTTCTCTACTTGTTTGTTGTATTTAGAGTTTGACTGTTCTCTACCTGTTTGTTGTATTTAGAGTTTGACTGTTCTCTACTTGTTTGTTGTATTTAGAGTTTGACTGTTCTCTACTTGTTTGTTGTATTTAGAACACCAGCCTTAAATTTAAGGTAGTGGTGTTTTATTGAAAGAAGTTGGTCGTTGGTAGAATCTGACCGAAACGATCTCACCTCAGCCATCAGAACTAGGCGTGTTCATTGTCTGATCTCATACGCGACGCCTGTCTAGTGGCTTGTGCAGGAACTTGTATATCTTCCCCTTATGCCGCCCCCGACTGGCTGTCACCCACTGGCCAATCCAGTGCTTCATCAACATCTTTACACTTGAAGGCCTTGCATGAACACTGATTTAGGCGATAGCTTGAAAGCATTTACCTGATTCAAGGGAAACAACCACAAAAAAACATGAAATAATTACCTGAAGATAGATTCAAACATTTTCCGAAGCACGTGACGGAGTAGGTCTGAGGGTCCTCCATCATGGCCAGGACGTCGCAGCCATTGATGCCGTCACCATGACAACGAAAACACTTCACTGCCAAGTTTTCTGAAATAAACCCAAGTAAGTTTGAGGCTGTAAGATTGTTACATTGCTAGTGAAGAGTTTCTAGCTGGAGGAGCCGGCCATGTTGTATGAACTGGTTATATGCGTCCAGATGTCAATTAGCCCATTCTTACAATGAAGAAAATGTCAACTATCAAATTGATGTTGATGTTCTGTTTCTTTGTTTGTTATCTTTTCTTAAACCTTTTAAAATCACATTTATTTTTCGTAATTATTTTTCTTTTCAGTTACTGTTATCTTCTTTTCCCTCTTACTCTCTATGTGACGGTCTCCCTCTCTTTGTCTCTCTCTCCATCTGTCTAAGTCTTTACCTCTTTCTGTTTGTCCCTCTTTCTCCTCCCTTCTTCTCTCCCTGTTTATGTTTCTCTTCGTCTCTCTCTCTCTCCCTCTGTATCTGTCTCTCTGCTGTCACTGTCTCTTCTGCTGTCTCACTCCCTTTCTCTCTCTCTCTCTCTCTCTCTCTCTCTCTCGCCATCTCTGTCTTTCTCCCTGTCTTTCCTCTCTCTGCATCTCCCTCTTTCCTCTCTCTGTCTTCTTTCTCTCTCTGTCCCTCCTTCTCTCTGTCTCTTTTTCTCTCTATCTTTGCCTCTCTTCATCTGTCTCTTTCTTTGTCTCTCTGTCTGTCTCTGTCTGTCTCCTCTCTCTATCTGTATCTCTCTCTCTGTCTCTCTCCCCTCTCTGTCTGTCTCTCTCTGTCTCTCTCCCCTCTCTGTCTCTCTCTCTGTCTCTCTCCCCTCTCTGTCTGTATCTCTCTCTCTCTGTCTCTCTCGACTCTCTGTATCTCTCTCTCTCTCCCCTCTCTGTATCTCTCTCTCTCTGTCTCTCTCCCCTCTCTGTCTGTATCTCTCTCTCTGTCTCTCTCCCCTCTCTGTATCTCTCTCTCTGTCTCTCTCCCCTCTCTGTCTGTATCTCTCTCTGTCTCTCTCCCCTCTCTGTCTCTCTCCCCTCTCTGTCTCTCTCTCTGTCTCTCTCCCCTCTCTGTCTGTATTTCTCTCTCTGTCTCTCTCCCCTCTCTGTATCTCTCTCTCTGTCTCTCTCCCCTCTCTGTCTGTATCTCTCTCTGTCTCTCTCCCCTCTCTGTCTCTCTCTGTCTCTCTCCCCTCTCTGTCTGTATCTCTCTCTCTGTCTCTCCCCTCTCTGTCTGTATCTCTCTCTCTGTCTCTCTCCCCTCTCTGTCTGTTTCTCTCTCTCTGTCTCTCTCCCCTCTCTGTCTGTATCTCTCTCTCTGTCTCTCTCCCCTCTCTGTCGTATCTCTCTCTCTGTCTCTCTCCCCTCTCTGTCTGTCTCTCTCTCTCGTCTCTCTCCCCTCTCTGTCTGTATCTCTCTCTCTCTGTCTCTCTCCCCTCTCTGTCTCTCTCTCTGTCTCTCTCCCCTCTCTGTCTGTATCTCTCTCTCTGTCTCTCTCCCCTCTCTGTCTCTCTCTCTGTGTCTCTCTCCCCTCTCTGTCTCTCTCTCCCCTCTCTGTCTCTCTCTCCCCTCTCTGTCTCTCTCTCTCTCTGTCTCTCTCTCCCCTCTCTGTCTCTCTCCCCTCTCTGTCTCTCTCTCCCCTCTCTGTCTCTCTCTCCCCTCTCTGTCTCTCTATCTCTGTCTCTCTCCCCTCTCTGTCTCTCTCTCCCCTCTCTGTCTCTCTCTCCCCTCTCTGTCTCTCTCTCTGTCTCTCTCTCCCCTCTCTGTCTCTCTCCCCTCTCTGTCTCTCTTTCCCCTCTCTGTTCTCTCTCCCCTCTCTGTCTCTCTCCCCTCTCTGTCTCTCTCTCTCTGTCTCTCTCTGTCTCTCTATCCCCTCTCTCTCTGTCTCTCTCTCTGTCTCTCTCTGTCTCTGTCTCTCTCTCTGTCTCTCTCTCTCCCCTCTCTGTCTCTTTCTCTCTGTCTCTCTCTCCTCTCTCTGTCTCTCTCTCTCTGTCTCTCTCTCCCCTCTCTGTCTCCTCTCTCTCGTCTCTCTCCCCTCTCTGTCTCCCTCTCTGTCTGTCTCCCTCTCTGTCTGTCTCCCCTCTCTGTCTCTCTCTCCTCTGTCTGTCTCCCCTCTCTATCCCCTCTCTGTCTGTCTCCCCTCTCTCTCTCCTCTGTCTCTCTCCCCTCTCTGTCTCCCTCTCTGTCTGTCTCCCTCTCTGTCTGTCTCCTTCTCTGTCTCTCTCCCCTCTCTGTCTCCCTCTCTGTCTGTCTCCCTCTCTGTCTGTCTCCCTCTCTGTCTCTCTCCCCTCTCTGTCTCCCTCTCTGTCTGTCTCCCTCTCTGTCTTCTCTCTGTCTCTCTCCCCTCTCTGTCTCTCTCCCCTCTCTGTCTCCCTCTCTGTCTGTCTCCCTCTCTGTCTGTCTCCCTCTCTGTCTGTCTCCCTCTCTGTCTCCCTCCCCTCTCTGTCTCCCTCTCTGTCTGTCTCTTTCTCTGTCTGTCTCCTCTCTGTCTGTCTCCCTCTCTCTCTCTCCCCTCTCTGTCTGTCTCCTCTCTCTCTGTCTCCCTCTCTCTCTGTCTCCCTCTCTCTCTGTCTCCCTCTCTGTCTGTCTCCCTCTCTCTCTGTCTCCCTCTCTCTCTGTCTGTCCCCTCTCTGTCTCCCTCTCTGTCTGTCTCCCTCTCTGTCTGTCTCCCTCTCTCTCTGTCTCCCTCTCTGTCTGTCTCCCTCTCTATCTGTCTCCCTCTCTGTCTGTCTCCTCTCTGTCTGTCTCCCTCTCTGTCAGCTTTCTGTGATATTTCTTTTATTTTTCTTTCCTTTTGTTCTCTTTTCTGTGTTCTTTGCTCTCTTATCTTTTCAGGTGATTTTTTTTTTCAGTTGACTCTGTCATTTTCTCCTTCATTTTTTTTTCTTTCATTCTTAAGTATTTTTTTCCTTTGATGCATTTCTTCTTTTTTTCATACTTTATTTTCAAAATGTCCTCATCAACTCTGAATCTTTACATGTTTTGAAACATAAATTGTTCTCCAGAGGTTTCCCTTACATGTGAAGAAAAGAGCACTACAGTGCTATATAGAGCTAGTATTGCTTTGTGGCTGTGAAACCTTGACAGTCAACAGAAAGATGGCAAAGATATTAAAAGCACCAGAGATGTAGTTTTGGCGAAAGATGCAAACAAGTGCCCTGGGTAGACAGAAAAACAAACGAAGAGGTCTTCAAAGTTCTCAGAGCAACGAAAAATAGTTAAAATGACAAGAAAACGGCAATCAAAATTTCTTGGACATGCCATGAGAAGACAGAAGTTAGAGAACTTGGACATGCCATGAGAAGACAGAAGTTGGAGAACTTGGACATGTCATGAGAAGACAGAAGTTGGAGAACTTGGACATGTCATGAGAAGACAGAAGTTGGAGAACTTGGACATGTCATGAGAAGACAGAAGTTAGAGAACTTGGACATGTCATGAGAATACAGAAGTTGGAGAACTTGGACATGTCATGAGAAGACGAAGTTAGAGACTTGGACATGTCATGAGAATACAGAAGTTGGAGAACTTGGACATGTCATGAGAATACAGAAGTTGGAGAACTTGGACATGTCATGAGAATACAGAAGTTGGAGAACTTGGACATGTCATGAGAATACAGAAGTTGGAGAACTTGGACATGCCATGAGAAGACAGAAGTTAGAGAACTTGGACATGTCATGAGAAGACAGAAGTTAGAGAACTTGGACATGTCATGAGAATACAGAAGTTGGAGAACTTGGACATGTCATGAGAATACAGAAGTTGGAGAACTTGGACATGTCATGAGAAGACAGAAGTTGGAGAACTTGGACACGTCATGAGAAGACAGAAGTAGGAGAACTTGGACATGTCATGAGAAGACAGAAGTTAGAGAACTTGGACACGTCATGAGAAGACAGAACTTGGACATGCCATGAGAAGCTGTCTCCCCTCTCTGTCTGTCTCCTCTCTCTCTCTCTCTGTCTGTCCCCTCTCTGTCTGTCTCCCTCTCTGTCTGTCTCCCTCTCTGTCTGTCCCCTCTCTGTCTGTCTCCCTCTCTGTCTGTCTCCCTCTCTGTCTCTCTCTCCCCTCTCTGTCTCCCTCTCTGTCTGTCTCCCCTCTCGTCTGTCTCCCCTCTGTCTGTCTCCCTCTCTGTCTCTCTCCCCTCTCTGTCTCCCTCTCTGTCTGTCTCCCTCTCTGTCTGTCTCCCTCTCTGTCTGTCTCCCCTCTCGTCTCCCTCCCCTCTCTGTCTCCCTCTCTGTCTGTCTCTTTCTCTGTCTGTCTCCCTCTCTGTCTGTCTCCCTCTCTCTCTGTCTCCCTCTCTGTCTGTCTCCCTCTCTCTCTGTCTCCCTCTCTCTCTGTCTCCCTCTCTCTCTGTCTCCCTCTCTGTCTGTCTCCCTCTCTCTCTGTCTCCCTCTCTCTCTGTCTGTCTCCCCTCTCTGTCTCCCTCTCTGTCTGTCTCCCTCTCTGTCTGTCTCCCTCTCTCTCTGTCTCCCTCTCTGTCTGTCTCCCTCTCTATCTGTCTCCCTCTCTGTCTGTCTCCCTCTCTGTCTGTCTCCCTCTCTGTCAGCTTTCTGTGATATTTTCTTTTATTTTTCTTTCCTTTTGTTCTCTTTTCTGTGTTCTTTGCTCTCTTATCTTTTCAGGTGATTTTTTTTTTCAGTTGACTCTGTCATTTTCTCCTTCATTTTTTTTTCTTTCATTCTTAAGTATTTTTTTCCTTTGATGCATTTCTTCTTTTTTTCATACTTTATTTTCAAAATGTCCTCATCAACTCTGAATCTTTACATGTTTTGAAACATAAATTGTTCTCCAGAGGTTTCCCTTACATGTGAAGAAAAGAGCACTACAGTGCTATATAGAGCTAGTATTGCTTTGTGGCTGTGAAACCTTGACAGTCAACAGAAAGATGGCAAAGATATTAAAAGCACCAGAGATGTAGTTTTGGCGAAAGATGCAAACAAGTGCCCTGGGTAGACAGAAAAACAAACGAAGAGGTCTTCAAAGTTCTCAGAGCAACGAAAAATAGTTAAAATGACAAGAAAACGGCAATCAAAATTTCTTGGACATGCCATGAGAAGACAGAAGTTAGAGAACTTGGACATGCCATGAGAAGACAGAAGTTGGAGAACTTGGACATGTCATGAGAAGACAGAAGTTGGAGAACTTGGACATGTCATGAGAAGACAGAAGTTGGAGAACTTGGACATGTCATGAGAAGACAGAAGTTAGAGAACTTGGACATGTCATGAGAATACAGAAGTTGGAGAACTTGGACATGTCATGAGAAGACAGAAGTTAGAGAACTTGGACATGTCATGAGAATACAGAAGTTGGAGAACTTGGACATGTCATGAGAATACAGAAGTTGGAGAACTTGGACATGTCATGAGAATACAGAAGTTGGAGAACTTGGACATGTCATGAGAATACAGAAGTTGGAGAACTTGGACATGTCATGAGAATACAGAAGTTAGAGAACTTGGACATGTCATGAGAAGACAGAAGTTAGAGAACTTGGACATGTCATGAGAATACAGAAGTTGGAGAACTTGGACATGTCATGAGAATACAGAAGTTGGAGAACTTGGACATGTCATGAGAAGACAGAAGTTGGAGAACTTGGACACGTCATGAGAAGACAGAAGTAGGAGAACTTGGACATGTCATGAGAAGACAGAAGTTAGAGAACTTAGACACGTCATGAGAAGACAGAACTTGGACATGCCATGAGAAGACAGAAGTTGGAGAACTTGGACATGCCATGAGATGACAGAAGTTAGAGAACTTGGACATGTCATGAGAATACAGAAGTTGGAGAACTTGGACATGTCATGAGAAGACAGAAGTTAGAGAACTTGGACATGTCATGAGAATACAGAAGTTGGAGAACTTGGACATGTCATGAGAATACAGAAGTTGGAGAACTTGGACATGTCATGAGAATACAGAAGTTGGAGAACTTGGACATGTCATGAGAATACAGAAGTTGGAGAACTTGGACATGTCATGAGAATACAGAAGTTAGAGAACTTGGACATGTCATGAGAAGACAGAAGTTAGAGAACTTGGACATGTCATGAGAATACAGAAGTTGGAGAACTTGGACATGTCATGAGAATACAGAAGTTGGAGAACTTGGACATGTCATGAGAAGACAGAAGTTGGAGAACTTGGACACGTCATGAGAAGACAGAAGTAGGAGAACTTGGACATGTCATGAGAAGACAGAAGTTAGAGAACTTAGACACGTCATGAGAAGACAGAACTTGGACATGCCATGAGAAGACAGAAGTTGGAGAACTTGGACATGCCATGAGATGACAGAAGTTAGAGAACCTACTAATGACCAGAAAATTCAAAGGGAAAATGAAGAGATGGTGGTCAAGAGAAAAATATATATCTCAGTGAACGGGTCAAATGGCATGGAAGAAGAAAAGCGTCTGAAGTTATCGGAAATACCAAGGACGGAACTAGACTGAGATGCGTGATCCTCAGCATAATCTGGCACAGTAAATAGTGGGTGCATTTTTTTTCCTGTTATTTTTCACCTCATAACTGGAATCAGTTTAAACAACAGCAGCAGCAACAACAACAACAACAAAAATGTCACCACAGTAAAAAAATGTGAATGTTACTACAACATATTTGTGAGCAGTGGTCGCGCTAGGAGTTTTCAAAGCCGGTACATACTCTTGCCTTGCATGAAGTACAACGCCGGTACAGTCGTACCTATCTCTAGATTTGCATGAAGTGCAACACCGGTAGAGCCGTAGCCGTCTCTTGCCTTGCATGAAGTGCATCACCGGTACAGCCGTAGCCGTCTCTTGCCTTGCATGAAGTGCATCACCGGTACAGCCGTAGCCGTCTCTTGCCTTGCATGAAGTACAACACACTTGACAAACATCAGCGGAAATTAAATGTTGAGGTATTTTTTCTGATCTTATTGGTGCCACGATTTAATCATTACAACATGCTCACATGCTGAACCAAAGTCAAAACTGGCTGATTCTCCTCCATGCAAACTCCTCCTGCTCCTCCTCCTCCTCCTCCTCATCATCATCATCATCATCATCATCTTACTGGCACGATTATCCTTCAACCGATATCTGTGATCACTTTTTTTTTCCTAACCAGGTTTCTGATAATATAAACCGGTTACGGTAACTGACAACCTCCTGCAGTTTCCTTTTTTTTTTAAACAGGTAATTTACGGGTAATTTACAGGTAATTTACAGGTAATTGCCAGTTATCGCGATAACTGAATTTGTAAGGTAATTTTTTTTGTTTTAATGTAACACAAATCTGGGAAGTTTTTTTTTTTCGTGTTTTTTATTAGTTTGCTCAGATAACCTCCCAGTAAAATAAAGAACATTACCCGACGATGACATAGATTCTCGGAAATAAAGAATATTACCTAATGATCACATACAATCATAGAAATAAAGAACATTACCTAATTATGACATACAATCATACAAATAAAGAATATTACCTAATGATGACATTGAGTCATAGAAAATAAAGAACATTACCTTATGATGACACAAATTCTTGGAAATAAAGAACATTACCTAATGATGACACAAGTCATAGAAATAATAAACAATACCTCGTTGGCATAGTATCTTGGAAATAAGGAACATAACCTAATGATGACATAGAATCATAGAAATAAAGAACATAATCTAATGATGACATAGATTCTTGGAAATAAAAAACATTACCTAATGATGACGTAGAATCTTGGAAATAAAGAACGTTACCTAATGATGACGTAGAATTTTGGAAATAAAGAACATTACCTAATGATGTTGTAGAATCATAGAAAAAAAGAACATTACCTAATGATGACGTAGAATCTTGGAAATAAAGAACATAATCTAATGATGACCTATAATTTTGGAAATAAAGAACATTACGTAATGATGTTGTAGAATCATAGAAATAAAGAACATTACCCAATGATGTTGTAGAATAATTGAAGTAAAGAACATTACCTAACGATGACGTAGAATCATAGAAACAAAGAACATTACCTAACGATGACGTAGAATCATAGAAACAAAGAACATTACCTAACGATTACGTAGAATCATAGAAATAAAGAACATTACCTAACGATGTTGTAGAATCATAGAAATAAAGAACATTACCTAACGATGACGTAGAATCATAGAAATAAAGAACATTACCTAACGATGACGTAGAATCATAGAAATAAAGAACATTACCTAACGATGACGTAGAATCGTCAGTTTTGACATCTGTTTTGACAGCACTTCCACCCACATTCCCTCTTCCTCTGCCATCTTCAAAATCACCTGGACCGTCGTCATAATCATCATCTGCGTCCTCATCAGGGAATCCCAAAATATCTAAAAGGCTTCCATGACCAGAGGCCTCAGTCATTGGAACCGTCGAGTCGCGGGCGCCCTTGTCGAAGGCGACACCTGGGGAGATAATTTGGAAAGTATAAAGCAGTATAAAGTGTTTAATTCTTTACACAGATGAAGCAGTATAAAGTGTTTAATTCTTTACACAGATGAAGCAGTATAAAATGTTTAATTCTTTACACGGATGAAGCAGTATAAAGTGTTTAATTCTTTACACAGATAAAGCAGTATAAAGTGTTTAATTCTTTACACACATAAAGCAGTATAAAGTGTGTAATTCTTGACACAGAGAGTGGGCGTGAAAGCATAAAGGCATTTTCACATGCAAGTTCCATCAGTATGACACTGTAATATGCTTCACTTGGTGCACATTAGATAAACAAATATTTCTCGCTTGTTGTAGATTAGAGAAATAGACCAGTATGAAATGTTTTTCTCTTGTTGTAGATTGGATAAATAGAGCGATATAAGGGTTTTTCGCTTGCTGAAGTTTAGATAAACATAACAGTATAAATGTTTTTGCTTGTCATAAATTGAATAAAGATGACGTTATAAATATGTTTGCTTGTTGTAAATTGGATAAACATAACAGCATACATGTTCTCCATTGATTACACACTGTGTATTTTATTACAGCAAAGTGTGCTTAATTTGTTACACATAACATAGACATGGCAGCATCAAGGTTTTTAATCACCTTACACACTGTACAAAAGAAAACTTCTGTGATCGGCAACATATACTTTACACCAACCAGATATTGCTAGAACTAACCATTAGATGATCTGTTGAACAAAATGGCATTGGGAAAGCCCCTATATAAAAGCTCACATGGACCTACTTCAAAACCATCTTCTGAGACGGAAAGAGCCAAGATATGTTTTGATGCACGCTAAATGCCCGGAAGCAATTTTATTCTAGAGAGCACTTCCCAGAAACAGAGCACAAGATCAATAGACGAACAAGAGACAGCATGTCTGAGTATGTCATCAGATTAGCAGGTGGAGGGGGGGAGGGGGAACAACGCAGATCCAATGACATCTATTTTAATTGTGGAGACGGCATATGACATATTGTGCCGGATGATTACAGGAGTGTAGGTGTGTGTGTGTGTGTCTACGTGTGTATCACTATAACCACTCCCCTCCCCCTCTCTTCTTCTCTTTGTCTCCCCCCTCCCCCTCCCCCTCCCCCCACCATGCCAGAGAAGAGAAGCAAGATATTTAAAAATGAGACCACAGACCAACTATTTCACATTAAAAGAAAAAAAAATAAAACCCCGCCATAAATCACCGCCCTACACGAAAGTTCTGTAGACTTACACTGCTCTAGAACTTTCAGTCGGCTCGTTAAGGTGTAATAAATTTTGGCTTTGTTAGTCCAAACCGGCACTGTAAAGCGTTTATGATTCGCCTGAATGCCGTCCGCGGGCCGAGACGGCGTGCCAGATATTTGACAGGGGTTTTCCAATATCTGATCCGTGGCAACCAAGAAAAAAAAATGACCTTAATGTAAGACTATCAGGCATTTTTTAGGAGATTTTGCTTGCCCTGGAGGATGGAGGAAACCTCATCTTCAGAAACACAGATATTTTTCAGAAAAGCGTTGGACATTAATCAGAGGGAAAAAAAAAAACAACCGACAGATAGCTTATTGCAGAGAGATTGACAGACAAATAAACAGACAGATGTAAGTAGTTAAGACGGCTACGGTCACCTGGCCACAGCGGAAGTCCGGATGCCCTATATAAGATGAAGACAGTGTCCTGGGGAAGGCAGACAGCCTTGCCAGGCTCAGTAGCCGCGTGTGTCCACCACCCGACAATCCTGAACACACCAATATATCCTTCAACCAGTGTTGTAAGCTTGATGAAGCCACACGCGCATCAACAAGCCAACTTAACAGTTAACTTCCTGACACATGAGATATTAATCGTTCTACAACATAGTCAGTTCATGCTCTGCATCAGTCATTAATCGTTTGGCTTAACTCTTTCATTTCAGAACAGCACTGGCAGCGTTGTTAGATCTTGGGCGCCCACGCCAATCTATATTTAGGTAAAGTCTAAATAAAATGAAAAGCAGCACATTTCTAACCCAGCCCATATTTTACAATTATAAAGTAACTTCCTTTCAGCGTAATTCTATCAAACTTTCTCACCAAAGTTTATCTGGCAAAGCGTGGAAAGTAATTTAGGAATGAAAGAGTTAACTTCCACCTCGGACTGAGGCCATCAGGAGTTGATTCAGATGGGGCTAAAAATTGTGCCATGTGCACCTGTATCATAGATGAGCTTAATTAAGTAGTAATTGTGTCATGTGACCTGTATCATAGATGAGCTTAATTAAGTAATAATTGTGTCATGTGCACCTGTATCATAGATGAGCTTAATTAAGTAGTAATTGTGTCATGTGACCTGTATCATAGATGAGCTTAATTAAGTAATAATTGTGTCATGTGCACCTGTATCGTAGATGAGTTTAATTAAGTAGAAATTGTGTCATGTGCACCTGTATCATAGATGAGCTTAATTAAGTAGTAATTGTGTCATGTGCACCTGTATCATAGATGAGTTTAATTAAGTAGAAATTGTGTCATGTGCACCTGTATCATAGATGAGCTTAATTAAGTAGTAATTGTGTCATGTGCACCTGTATCATGGATGAGCTTAATTAAGTAGTAATTGTGTCATGTGCACCTGTATCATAGATGAGCTTAATTAAGTAGTAATTGTGTCATGTGCACCTGTATCATGGATGAGCTTAATTAAGTAGTAATTGTGTCATGTGCACCTGTATCATAGATGAGCTTAATTAAGTAGTAATTGTGTCATGTGCACCTGTAAAATATCATTGATGACTTTTATTAAGTAGATTACAAGTAGATCTGGTTGTGCTAATGTGTTTTTTCGGAGGAATAACAAAACCTGACAGAGTACTTGTATTTTCAGCGTGTGGACTGAATAACAAAAGCTGATAGAGTACTTGTATTGTCATCGTGTGGAGGGAATAACAAAACCTTATAGAGTACTTGTATTGTCAGCATGTGGAGAGAATAACAAAAGCTGATAGAATATTTGTATTGTCTGTGTGTGGAGGGAATAACAAAAGCTTATAGAGTACTTGTATTGTCTGTGTGTGGAGGGAATAACAAAAGCTGATAGAGTACTTGTATTGTCTGTGTGTGGAGGGAATAACAAAAGCTGATAGAGTACTTGTATTTTCTGTGTGTGGAGGGAATAACAAAAGCTTATAGAGTACTTGTATTGTCTGTGTGTGGATGGAATAACAAAAGCTTATAGAGTACTTGTATTGTCTGTGTGTGGAGGGAATAACAAAAGCTGATAGAGTACTTGTATTGTCTGTGTGTGGAGGGAATAACAAAAGCTGATAGAGTACTTGTATTGTCTGTGTGTGGAGGGAATAACAAAAGCTGATAGAATACTTGTATTGTCTGTGTGTGGAGGGAATAACAAAAGCTGATAGAATACTTGTATTGTCGGTGTGTGGAGGGAATAACAAAAACTGATAGAGTACTTGTATTGTCTGTGTGTGGAGGGAATAACAAAAGCTTATAGAGTACTTGTATTGTCTGTGTGTGGAGGGAATAACAAAAGCTGATAGAATACTTGTATTGTCTGTGTGTGGAGGGAATAACAAAAGCTGATAGAATACTTGTATTGTCGGTGTGTGGAGGGAATAACAAAAACTGATAGAGTACTTGTATTGTCTGTGTGTGGAGGGAATAACAAAAGCTGATAGAATACTTGTATTGTCTGTGTGTGGAGGAATAACAAAAGCTGATAGAATACTTGTATTGTCGGTGTGTGGAGGGAATAACAAAAACTGATAGAGTACTTGTATTGTCTGTGTGTGGAGGGAATAACAAAAGCTGATAGAATACTTGTATTGTCGGTATGTGGAGGGAATAACAAAAACTGATAGAATACTTGTATTGTCTGTGTGTGGAGGGAATAACAAAAGCTGATAGAATACTTGTATTGTCGGTGTGTGGACGGAATATTAGTGGCTAGGTTTTCCTAAAGTTATAGAACTAGATACATGTATGCTCGCATCAATGTACAAGAAATGAAGATAAAATATGAAGATAAAATATATGAAGATAAAATATATAAAGATAAAATATATGAAGGTTAAATATATGAAGGTAAAATATACGAAGATAAAATATATGAAGGTAAAATATATGAAGATAAAATATATGAGATAAAATAAATAAAATATATGAAGATAAACTATATAAAGATAAAATAGATGAAGATAAAATATATGAAGATAAAATATATGGAGATGAAATAAATGAAGATAAAATAAATTAAGATAAAATATATGAAGCGTGACTATTAAATGATGTCATAATATGGCGCTGGTGAATATTTTTATAAATAAAAATTTGCTTAAAACAACATTCCGAACGTACTGACCGGGTACATTTTCTTTTAGCACACACGGACCAGAAACATACAAAAATGGCTTTAGCTATTTAAAGTAAAATGAAAGGCATTACAAGATTCTAGTGAACTTTGGTGGACGTTTCCTAAAACCTTATTAACAGGCTCCATTGTTTGGTCTGGATCACGTTTCCAACTTACACGAAAGAGCGTTAAAAGTCTGGCCACGACGGTTGACAAACACAAAAATGGCGATGTGGTTCTGAGACAAATGTTTTTGTCTCCTGTAGTCTTTTCTAGAATGTTGCATGCTGCTGTTAGTCGGTAGAATTGTTGTTCTCTTCAAACCCCCTTTCCCACCCCCACCCCACCCCTCTTTTCTCTCCTTTTAGTTGGAAAAGAACTAAACATTCCCAGCATTGTCAAACACAGTAAGTTTTAAATGGGCAATGACAGAGAATTAATTGAAAAGATCTCGAGTTTCAGCCAATTATCTCTGTGTATAGCTCGTCTATAGTTGGCATCCTATCTTCGTTTCTCTTGTGGTTTTAATATGATCAGTTTCTCTTTCTCCCTTCTCTTTTTTCTCTCTCTCTCTCTCTCCCTTATCTGTCTGTCTTTCTTTCTCTCTCTCTCTCCTGTCTTTATATCTCTCTTGTCTTTCTCTCTCTCTCTATTTATCTATCTATCTGTTTTTCTTTCTCTCTCCTTCTATTTTTCTTCTTTCTACCTCTCTGTCTTTCTCTCTCCTGTCTTCCTCTCTCTTTCTCTCTCCTCTCTCTTGTCTTTTTCTTTCTCTCTCTTCCTCTCTCTTTCTCTCTCCTGTCTTCCTCTCTCTTTCTCTCTCCTCTCTCTTGTCTTTTTCTTTCTCTCTCTTCCTCTCTCTTTCTCTCTCTCTCTCCTCTCTCTTTCTCTCTCTGTCCTTCTCTTTCTTACTTATATAACTGTCTACCTGTCTGTCTACTTACATATCTGTCTACCTGTCTGCCTACTTATATATCTATCTACATGTATGCCTACTTATATATATATATATCTACCTGTCTGCTTACTTATACATCTGTCTACCTGTCTGCCTACTTATATATCTATCTACATATCTGTCTACTTATATATCTGTCTACCTGTCTGCCTACTTATATATCTGTCTACCTGTCCGCCTACTTATATATCTGTCTGCCTACTTATACATCTGTCTACCTGTCTGCCTACTTATACATCTGTCTAGCTGACAATCTGTAACGATTAGTTTCTGGTTCTTGTATAAGAAAGCACTGATAACTTAAAGTTTGAGCATGCAAGGGAGAGAACAATACTGCTACAGTTAATGGCCGTGTGTCTCAACCAGAATGTAAACAGACTTACGGTTCTTGTCATTCATTCATTCATTCATTCATTTGCATGTCTCTTGCGGAACTTTGCCTCCCTAACAGCACTCCTGTAGGCCTCTCGGTTGTGAACAAGATGGCCTGCTGCTGATGCATCTAGTTGCAGATCATCAACGATGTCTTGCAGCCATCTTCGTCTTGGTCTTCCTCTCTTTCTTTTTCCCATTATGTACCCTTCCATTATGTGTCCTTCTCTAGATTATCATGACGTTTAATATGTCCAAAATATTTAAGTTTTCTCTCTTTAATCCTCTTTACTAGTCAGTCTTCTTCAATTTTAAGTTCTTGTAGTATAGATATATTTGTTCTTTTTGTGTCCATGATATTTGAAGGGAATAACAAAAGCTGATAGAATACTTGTATTGTCGGTATGTGGAGGGAATAACAAAAACTGATAGAATACTTGTATTGTCTGTGTGTGGAGGGAATAACAAAAGCTGATAGAATACTTGTATTGTCGGTGTGTGGACGGAATATTAGTGGCTAGGTTTTCCTAAAGTTATAGAACTAGATACATGTATGCTCGCATCAATGTACAAGAAATGAAGATAAAATATATGAAGATAAAATATATGAAGATAAAATAAATAAATATAAAATATATGAAGGTTAAATATATGAAGGTAAAATATACGAAGATAAAATATATGAAGGTAAAATATATGAAGATAAAATATATAAAGATAAAATATATGAAGATAAACTATATAAAGATAAAATAGATGAAGATAAAATATATGAAGATAAAATATATGGAGATGAAATAAATGAAGATAAAATAAATTAAGATAAAATATATGAAGCGTGACTATTAAATGATGTCATAATATGGCGCTGGTGAATATTTTTATAAATAAAAATTTGCTTAAAACAACATTCCGAACGTACTGACCGGGTACATTTTCTTTTAGCACACACGGACCAGAAACATACAAAAATGGCTTTAGCTATTTAAAGTAAAATGAAAGGCATTACAAGATTCTAGTGAACTTTGGTGGACGTTTCCTAAAACCTTATTAACAGGCTCCATTGTTTGGTCTGGATCACGTTTCCAACTTACACGAAAGAGCGTTAAAAGTCTGGCCACGACGGTTGACAAACACAAAAATGGCGATGTGGTTCTGAGACAAATGTTTTTGTCTCCTGTAGTCTTTTCTAGAATGTTGCATGCTGCTGTTAGTCGGTAGAATTGTTGTTCTCTTCAAACCCCCTTTCCCACCCCCACCCCACCCCTCTTTTCTCTCCTTTTAGTTGGAAAAGAACTAAACATTCCCAGCATTGTCAAACACAGTAAGTTTTAAATGGGCAATGACAGAGAATTAATTGAAAAGATCTCGAGTTTCAGCCAATTATCTCTGTGTATAGCTCGTCTATAGTTGGCATCCTATCTTCGTTTCTCTTGTGGTTTTAATATGATCAGTTTCTCTTTCTCCCTTCTCTTTTTTCTCTCTCTCTCTCTCTCCCTTATCTGTCTGTCTTTCTTTCTCTCTCTCTCTCCTGTCTTTATATCTCTCTTGTCTTTCTCTCTCTCTCTATTTATCTATCTATCTGTTTTTCTTTCTCTCTCCTTCTATTTTTCTTTCTTTCTACCTCTCTGTCTTTCTCTCTCCTGTCTTCCTCTCTCTTTCTCTCTCCTCTCTCTTGTCTTTTTCTTTCTCTCTCTTCCTCTCTCTTTCTCTCTCCTGTCTTCCTCTCTCTTTCTCTCTCCTCTCTCTTGTCTTTTTCTTTCTCTCTCTTCCTCTCTCTTTCTCTCTCTGTCCTTCTCTTTCTTACTTATATAACTGTCTACCTGTCTGTCTACTTACATATCTGTCTACCTGTCTGCCTACTTATATATCTATCTACATGTATGCCTACTTATATATATATATATATATCTACCTGTCTGCTTACTTATACATCTGTCTACCTGTCTGCCTACTTATATATCTATCTACATATCTGTCTACTTATATATCTGTCTACCTGTCTGCCTACTTATATATCTGTCTACCTGTCCGCCTACTTATATATCTGTCTGCCTACTTATACATCTGTCTACCTGTCTGCCTACTTATACATCTGTCTAGCTGACAATCTGTAACGATTAGTTTCTGGTTCTTGTATAAGAAAGCACTGATAACTTAAAGTTTGAGCATGCAAGGGAGAGAACAATACTGCTACAGTTAATGGCCGTGTGTCTCAACCAGAATGTAAACAGACTTACGGTTCTTGTCATTCATTCATTCATTCATTCATTTGCATGTCTCTTGCGGAACTTTGCCTCCCTAACAGCACTCCTGTAGGCCTCTCGGTTGTGAACAAGATGGCCTGCTGCTGATGCATCTAGTTGCAGATCATCAACGATGTCTTGCAGCCATCTTCGTCTTGGTCTTCCTCTCTTTCTTTTTCCCATTATGTACCCTTCCATTATGTGTCCTTCTCTAGATTATCATGACGTTTAATATGTCCAAAATATTTAAGTTTTCTCTCTTTAATCCTCTTTACTAGTCAGTCTTCTTCAATTTTAAGTTCTTGTAGTATAGATATATTTGTTCTTTTTTGTGTCCATGATATTTGAAGAACTCTTCTGTAGCATTTACATTCAAAGGCATTTATGCGTTTCTCAGCTGTTTTGTTAAGTGTCCAGATCTCACAGGCATATGGTGCGATGGGAAAGATGCATGCCCTTAAAAATCTTATTTTTGTGGTTCTGTCTGCTCCTCTCCACAGATTCTTTAGTTGTTTTACTTTTTTTTTATCTTTACGGTTCTTGTAGTCAAGTAAATTTAACATCCAAGGTAAACTTCAGTCCTTCTCGGTCAAGTTAACCTGTGGGGTGATACAGAATGATATTTATAATAATGTACGCTCGTCTTCTTCCTTTTTCGCCCTATGTTCGCCAGCGTGCACAAATCATTGGCCGTATATCTTGTTCGCCATAAGTTCGCCAGCGTGCACAAATCATTGGCCGTATATTTTGCTCGCCCTATGTTCGCCAGCGTACACAAATCATTGGCCGTATATCTTGCCCTATGTTCGCCAGCGTACACAAATCATTGGCCGTATATCTTGTCGCCCCTATGTTCGCCAGCGTACACAAATCATTGGCCGTATATCTTGTTGCCCCTATATTAGCCAGCGTACACAAATCATTGGCCGTATATCTTGCCTATCTCCAGCAGTGTCTTTTATGGCCTGATTTTTCCCTTTTCTGTATTTGGCCAAGATTTATTTTTGTAAGCACTCTACCGATCCACACCAAGTAAGTTCAGAAATGTTGAGCCTCCAAAGTCATTCAAGTGGAAAATGTCAAAAGGTTAATCTAGTTTCCGCAACTAAATTAACCCTGCGGAAGCTTCAGCTACTTACCCGGACTGACAAAAGAAAACTGACAATAAGAACAACCCGCCAGGGTGGAGACAGGTGTATCCAGGCGGAGATAATTGTATCATGGCCAGGAGATAGTATCTTCTGGCGAAGGTTTTGAGTGAGACCTTTACATGTCAGAGCTGGGTTGACGCTGCAGCAATTACTCCACTCTCCGGCAACGGTGATAATTTGACATTTATTTATTTTTTTTTTGGTCCTTTTTCTTTTCCTCTCCATAATCTTTCCAGCTGATTCTGAAGTAATCTGATCCTGTTTATGTCCGTCGTGTACCCGTTTATACCAGAATAAAGCGCGTCTTTCGGCCGCTTAGAAAGAAGGCGTGTCGGAAATTTACCTGTCAAATTCTTTTGCACATTTTTGTCACATTCCACAAATCTCCCTGAAATCCTGTCCACATTTTGAGTAAAAACAGATGTGTTGAAGCAATTCCATCCGGAAACATCAGAATTATCAGGGTCACACATCTTAAGTGTCTTGTACGGAGAAACATTTAAATAGGTACATCACCGTCATCATCATCATCATCACCGTGTTCATCATCATCATCACTGGGTGCCATTATAATAATCGTTGGCGGGCGTGTATACGATTTATATCCTAGATAATTTCCATCACTTCAGTTTGTGACTTTCTATCATGCATTAGGCTGGCCTGACTATGATCCTCTCTCTCTCTCTCTCTCTCTCTCTCTCTGGCTTTCTCTGTCTGTTCTTGATATTGTGACATTTTTACGACTGTACACCTGAAATTACACCTGATTGTACACCTGACATTACACCTGATTGTACACCTGACATTACACCTGATTGTACACATGACATTACACCTGACATTACACCTGACATTACACCTGACATTACACCTTAAATTTGTGCTGATTTCCCTCCAAACCGGAAGCTTTTTTAACCGAAAAAAGAAAGATTTTTTTACTTAAGAAAGAAATACATGATAGATTTACACAGCAGTTCACCAAAGATTTACATTTGTTCTTATATTGTTCTGTATGTCTGCAGCTCGCCAAAGATTTACAATTACTTTTATATTGTTCTAAATATATGCAAATCACCAAATATTTACAGTTCCTCGTATATTGTTATAAATATCTGCAGCTCACAAAAGATTTACAGCTCCTCTTATATTGTTCTAAATGTTTGCAGCTCACAAAAGATTTACAGTTCCTCGTATATTGTTATAAATATCTGCAGCTCACAAAAGATTTACAGCTCCTCATATATTGTTCTAAATGTTTGCAGCTCACAAAAGATTTACAGTTCCTCTTATATTGTTCTAAATGTTTGCAGCTCACAAAAGATTTACAGTTCCTCTTATATTGTTCTAAATGTCTGCAGCTCACAAAAGATTTGCGGTTCCTCTTATATTGTTCTAAATGTCTGCAGCTCACAAAAGATTTACAGTTCCTTGTATATTGTTCTAAATGTCTGCAGCTCACAAAAGATTTACAGTTCCTTGTATATTGTTCTAAATGTCTGCAGCTCACAAAAGATTTACAGTTCCTTGTATATTGTTCTAAATGTCTGCAGCTCACAAAAGATTTACAGTTCCTTGTATATTGTTCTAAATGTCTACAGCCCACCAACGTGGCAAACAAGCGGATCTCCAGAAACTAGATCTATGTATACAGGCAGCAGATGTTTCTATGGACTTTCTACAGACATATTTTTCAGTAAAATGTGCTTACAACAAAAGTAGTACACCAGAGGATCTAACTTTATGAAACGTGTGCTGGTTTCGCTTTCAGTGGTTGTAATTCATCCACAAGTCTTACCCTCCACTTGAAAGTTTAACCACGGCTAATTTACATGTTCATCTTGTGCACGTGAGTTTCAGTGTCATCTCCTCGCACGCTTCCCATTACTTTCTCATTTTCGTCGCTTATCTGTACAACATATAAACACAGACTTTCATCATTTGCAAGATCTGAGGCGCACGTGTATACAGGTCAGCCAGAACATACAAGAAAGCTGATTTTTCTGACAAGAAGAGACACGAAGTTTTGTGGAAAACACAATACTTAATTCAGACTTCGCCACGGCGTAGCTATCTTTTTTAGTGAATCTTTACAGGGCCTCTTTGTCTGTATGGCCTAGTTAATTTTAGCGTAGTTTCAAGTTTCATGAATATTTTAAATTTCATGAAAGAAATTAATTCTTTGCCAAAAAAAAAAAAACCGCTCTGTGACTTAGTTACTTAGTTACTTAAGTCTGTATGGTTTAGCTACTTGTAAGTGCAACTTCAAAGGTTGAAGTCTTAGCTAAAGTGCAACTTCAAAAGACAAAGCCTTTATGGCTTAGCTACTTTAGGTGCAACTTCTAAAGTCAAAGCCTCTATGGCTTAGCTACTTTAGGAGCAACTTCTAAAGTCAAAGCCTCTATGACTTAGCTACTTTAAGTGACACTTCAAACGTCAAAGCCTCTATGGCTTAGCTACATGTAAGTGCAGCTTCTAAAGTCAAAGCCTCTATGGCTTAGTTACTCTAGGTGCAAATTCTAAAGTCAAAGCCTCTATGGCTTAGTTAATTTAAGTGCCACTTCTAAAATAAAACCCTCTATGGCTTAGTTACTTTAGGTGCAACTTCAAAAGTCAAAGCCTCTATGGCTTAGTTACTTTAGGTGCAACTTCAAAAGTCAAAATCTGTATGGATTAGTAACTTTAAGTGCAACTTCACAAATGTCATATCTGTATAAATTTAATAACAGCAACATGAAATCCGAAGTCTGTACGGCTCAGCTAGTTCATGTCTCATTTTATGAGCGGTTCATGTCCTCTGATGTGAAATTACAAACTTTTCCTGTCTGCGTAGCTTTGCTCGCTTCACAGTAATGGCGTACACATGACGGCCAAGACAAGAACATGGCGTACACTTGACGGCCAAGACAAGAACATGGCGTACACTTGACGGCCAAGACAAGAACATGGCGTACACTTGAGGGCCAAGACAAGAACATGACGCACACTTGACGGCCAAGACAAGAACATGGCGTACACTTGATGGCCAGGACAAGAACATGGCGTACACTTGACGGCCAAGACAAGAGCATGTGATAATATCAGTGTAACGCTAACATCACAGATGTGGACGGGATGAGACAATTTATTTGTTACAGCTGACAGTGCGGCTGTTATCACATGTTTCTTGTACAGTAAGCATCTGTTTACTGTTTACACGTGCATGTTTTCACAGCCTTGTCTGACATCTAAAACTGATGCTTCTCCTACGACGCTGCTGCTTTAGCCTTTGCTTTATATATTGTGTTATCTTTGAGGAAACCGTGTGCCATAAAATACTTCCTCAGTCGAACACTAAGCCAGGAAGAAATATGGAAAATGACAACAACGGGTTCATGTAAATTTTTGTCACGGTTTTACAGTACGTGTGATTGTAATTCAGTCCTGGCAGTTAAATGTATGAAGATTTGGTTCCCTAAAGTTGTGTTAACAAGCAAGAGGAGTATAAAATATATGAAGATTTGGTTCCCTAAAGTTGTGTTAACAAGCAAGAGGAGTATAAAATATATGAAGATTTGGTTCCCTAAAGTTGTGTTAACAAGCAAGAGGAGTATAAAATATATGAAGATTTGGTTCCCTAAAGTTGTGTAACAAGCAAGAGAAGTATAAAATATATGAAGATTTGGTTCCCTAAAGTTGTGTAACAAGCAAGAGAAGTATAAAATATATGAAGATTTGGTTCCCTAAAGTTGTATTAACAAGCAAGAGAAGTATAAAATATATTAAGATTTGGTTCCCTAAAGTTGGGTTAACAAGCAAGAGAAGTATAAAATATATGAAGATTTGATTCCCTAAAGTTGTGTAACAAGCAAGAGAAGTATAAAATTTATGAAGATTTGGTTCCCTAAAGTTGTGTAACAAGCAAGAGAAGTATAAAATGTATTAAGATTTGGTTCCCTAAAGTTGGGTTAACAAGCAAGAGAAGTATAAAATATATGAAGATTTGGTTCCCTAAAGTTGTATAACAAGCAAGAGAAGTATAAAATTTATGAAGATTTGGTTCCCTAAAGTTGTGTAACAAGCAAGAGAAGTATAAAATATATTAAGATTTGGTTCCCTAAAGTTGGGTTAACAAGCAAGAGAAGTACAAAATATATGAAGATTTGGTTCCCTATAGTTGTGTAACAGGCAAGAGAGGTATAAAAGAAAAAAAATAGGAACAATAAAAATGGAAATGAGTTATATTTGGGCAAAAGTTTAAAAGCGGTGACGACTGTACAAGATCGGCAATAGAATTGTCAGACTCAACGAATTATAACTAGCCAAGACCCTATCCCATACAAACATTCATAAACTGCTGATCAGGAACGAGGAGCTCTGGGAAAGGGCAGGACAACAACCTATGAACCTACAAATCATGTCTAGGAAACGGAGGTGGATTGGTCACACTCCGAGGAAACCCGACACCAACATAGCAATTATAGTCATTTCACTGACATGGAATCCTCAAGGAAATAGAAAAGAAGGAAGACCTAGACTTACTTGGAGAAGAGAAATTATGACAGTGCTCAGAGACAAGGGATACACATGGAAGGAAGCAGAGAATAATTCCAAGAATAGGGATGACTGGAGAGAGCCTTTATCCGTGGCCTATGCTCTCAAGGGAGTGATGATGATGATGATGATGATGATGATGATGATGATGATGATCCCACCACTCCACTATTGATCATAGCAACAGGCTCAACATGGCCGGCAGGTCAAAGATCGTTATAGGCTCTACGGTAGTGGAGTTTGCTCAGAACCCTTTCACTTGTTCCTACGTTTAGCTCCCTTCCTGGTTTGCAAGTCGTCGTGACCCACTGCCCACCGCAAAGAACATGCTGCTAGAACATGCTACTAGAACATGCTGCTAAAACAAACAAAAGAACAAATGCTCCACTGTGGTATTCGCGTTCGACTAAAAAGTCAGAAGTCAGTTCCAGACCGCCTGCAGAAGGCTGGGGGAAGGCAGCCGTAAGTTGTCCGTGAAGTAATGAACTTTGTCTGGTTCTCTATCTCTGCAGACGACATGTACTTTATCTTGTGAGGATAAACCACGGCCTCCCAGCACGAGGACCTGATAGCTGGCAAACAAATGGAGGCACGTCTCTTTGTGAACAGATTTCAGTCTGAGCGGTATGCCCTCAGTCTTACAGCGAGCCTGTCTTGTTAATCTTTTCTTTATAAATATTTTAAAGTGAGCTGTTAAATTAGTGATCCCAAAATACTTGATGAGCTGAGGATTCATGGACTGAGTGATAATTCACCGCGCCACTCATACACTCCACAGCCATTTGGTAGTAAACTGAAAAATTCCACACATTTGTAGGATTCTGTATGATATAAACATCCTATGCGTACCCCCACATGACCTTTCGCCATGACCCTCAGCGGACCTCCAGATGATCCTTTGCGGACCGACGCATGATCCTTCCTAAACCCTCTACATGACCCTTCGCGAACTTAAGCATGATCCATTGTGGATCCCCACGTGGTCTTTCCCGGATTCCCGCATGACCCTTCGCGGACCTTCACCTGACTATTTACAGACCCCCGGGTTCAGAGCGGACCTTCACCTGACCATTTGCAGACCCTCGGGTTCAGAGCGGACCTCATCTGACCATTTGCAGACCCTCGGGTTCAGAGCGAACCTTCACCTGACCATTTGCAGACCCTCGGGTTCAGAGCGGACCTTCACCTGACCATTTACAGACCCTCGGGTTCAGAGCGGACTTTCACCTGACCATTTACAGACCCTCGGGTTCAGAGCGGACCTTCACCTGACCATTTACAGACCCTCGGGTTCAGAGCAGACCTCACCTGACCATTTGCAGACCCTCGGGTTCAGAGCGAACCTTCACCTGACCATTTGCAGACCCTCGGGTTCAGAGCGGACCTTCACCTGACCATTTACAGACCCTCGGGTTCAGAGCGGACCTTCACCTGACCATTTGCAGACCCTCGGGTTCAGAGCGGACCTCACCTGACCATTTGCAGACCCTCGGGTTCAGAGTGGACCTTCACCTGACCATTTGCAGACCCTCGGGTTCAGAGCGGACCTTTACCTGACCATTTGCAGACCCTCGGGTTCAGAATGGACCTTCACCTGACCATTTGCAGACACTCGGGTTCAGAGCGTGCCTTCTCCTGACCATTTGTAGACACTCGGGTTCAGAATGGACCTTCACCTGACCATTTGCAGACCCTCGGGTTCAGAGTGGACCTTCACCTGACCATTTGCAGACACTCGGGTTCAGAGCGATTGTGTTAAGTATCTAGATTGCTTCCACATTCATTTGCTAACTTTGCTTCCTTTAGCTGTTATTTTTGCATTTTTTCAATTAATATTCTAATATTTTTTGTAAAAATATGATACTATGTAAAATACATGTACAATATAATACAAGGACAGACAACCAGTATAATATAATACAAGGACAACCAGTACAATATAATAGAAGGACAGGCAACCAGTACAATATAATACAAGGACAGACAACCAGTACAATATAATACAAGGACAGGCAACCAGTACAGTATAATACAAGGACAGACACCCAGTACAATATAATACAAGGACAGACACCCAGTACAATATAATACAAGGACAGACACCCAGTGTGTATAAAGTATTTTACTAACGACGTGAATGTAATATATTATACAGATGAACTGTGTGAGAAAATGTAAACACCAAATTAGTAAACAAAAAGTTAATAGTTTCCTTTTCTATTTCTTTTGATTTGTGTGGGCGCGCATGCGTGAGCGCGTGTGTGCGTGCGTGCGTGTGTAGATGTAAGGAGTAGATTTTTGGTCATGATCTTCTAAAATTCTTTTAAGTTCGTTCTGGCCTGGTGTGTAGATTCCAGTGATGACGCTAGGATTTGTCGAAACTGGTACACTTGTACCTACCTCTTATGTGGTACCTTCGGAAATATCTATTTTGCCAGTACAACATTCTCTACTTTATATATATATATATATATATATATATATATATATATTATATAATTTTTTTTAATGTAAAATTAAACACGCTTTACTAACATCAGAGGGAACATTCCGTGAAATAATTCTTACTTTATTTGACACGAGATTTACTATTTGCAAAATGTTCACGCGCTGCACAAAGTCAGAGCTGCTCGGTTCTCCTCCATACAAACTGAGCATCATCATCATCATCATCATCATGCTGCTTGTCCGGTTATCCTGTGACAGATTTGGCTGGTTGCTTTTTTTTTGGCAAGGCTTTTGATAATATAAACCGGTTACGGTAACCTACAACTTCCAAAAGTTTTGGTTTTTCTAGTTTTTTTTTTTTTTGCTTTTTTTTTTTAATCGGTAATTTACCGGCAAATGGTGTAGATATACGACCCTGGGAGGACTGGGCGCGGGTTTGTCTTTCAGTGTCACATTTCTTACCCACTTTTTACAAGTCAATTTCGTGTATTTCAAGCCCCAAATGTCTAAGATGAAAATTTTAATACAGAAATTTCGAGAAAATAATGTATCATTACACAAAAATTCCCCCCTCCCCCTCTTGCTGCTTTATTGTGGAGCACGTGTGATTTTTTTCCTGTATGTTAAAAGAGTTTTGTTGTTAAACCTGGTCTTTGTTCTCAGACTATCAGTTGTTATCAAAGACTCATTTGTTGTCAGTGATGGTCGTTTGTTGTCAGTGATGGTCGTTTGTTGTCAGAGACTTCATCTGTTGTAAATGATAATCGTTTGTTGTCAGTGATGGTCGTGTGTTGCCAGTGATGGTCGTTTGTTGATAATGATGGTCGTTTGTTGTCAGTGATGGTCGTGTGTTGCCAGTGATGGTCGTTTGTTGTTAGAGACTTCATCTGTTGTAAATGATAATCGTTTGTTGTCAGTGATGGTCGTGTGTTGCCAGTGATGGTCGTGTGTTGATAATGATGGTCGTTTGTTGTCAGTGATGGTCGTGTGTTGATAATGATGGTCGTTTGTTGTCAGTGATGGTCGTGTGTTGATAATGATGGTCGTTTGTTGTCAGTGATGGTCGTGTGTTGCCAGTGATGGTCGTTTGTTGATAATATGGTCGTGTGTTGTCAATGATGGTCATTTGTTGTTAATGATGGTCGATTGTTGTCAGTGATAGTCGTTTGTTTTCAATGATGGTCGTTTGCTGTCAAAAATTGTCGTTTTTTTTTTGTCAAGGATGGTCGCTTGTTATCAAAGACTGTGTGGTAATCTCATTGGAGAAGTCCTTAGATTGTCACCTGCGCACTCTATTTCTTACCTTCTCTTTACCTGTAGTTAGTATGGGAACTTGACTGAGCTCTGCACTTCGCGTATTCGCACCATGAGATTGTGGTGTAAAGATCTTAAGCATAAGGGACTTTTTTTCGAAAATTTAATTTTCTTAATCGTACAAGATATTACTGCTATGTATTACATAGTCAACACATCTTGCCATCACGTGGTCTCTATTGCGATTGCATGCGAAGTTTCGGGTGTACTAAAATGGCAAGGTCGGCAAACTTATGGTGCTAAATCTGGGAACGTATTTCAGCGTAGAACACCACACAAAAATGTCCGGTTTTTTTCTTACATTGTGATGACTGAACAAAGAGACATCAGGAGGTATCCTATTTCATCTAAGCGACCATTCTTTGCACCTGCCGGGTAGAAGATTTCATACTTCCTACTCCATCTTGAAATAGACTCACTCTCGCCTACGCCTAATCCCTTGGGTACATAACCAGGATTTAGAATTTAACACGCCGGCAGGAATTAGTTTTAGGATAAGAAAACATGGCCGCCATTAACAAAAGATTGAGCAAATTATGTCAAATTTACTTTTTGATATTCGGGAAAGTTGAAGAAGGAGGCGTGTAAGGGAAAGCGCTCTGTTGGCTACAGGTGTGAGGTGAAGGTCATATTTGCTCTTGTTCCGTGAAGGCCTGGATGTGGTTCAGAATAATTGTCTTTCTTAACCCTTTCATGCCCAGCGCCTGTTCGGGGAAACGTTTGACACAAAAATGTGTAGGTTTAACTCTTTGTTGACGCATTTCCGAACAAGCCGGGCGAAAACTGCTATTTCACAAAACTGGAAGTCTAAATTAAGTTTAAATATTAGATTTCGTTGTCTCCTGGGGTTTTTTTAATGGTCAGGAAGGGGAGATAAATGTGCTTCATGACAGATAAAACGATCTGAACATTAGATGTGAATTGATAAATCAGTTCTGAAAGCGTTTCCATTAAGATTGAGCAAAACTAATAGTATAAGTGTGGTGGTGGTGGTGGTGGTTGTGATGATGGTGGTGGTGATGGTGGTGGTGATGGTGGTAATGGTGGTAATGGTGGTGATGGTGGTGATGGTGGTGGTGGTGATGGTGGTGGTGGTGATGGTGGTGATGGTGGTGGTGGTGGTGGTGATGATGGTGGTGGTGGTGGTGTGAGAGGGGGGGTTGCACTATAATTGTCACTTTATAAAAGAAAAACTAAAGTTAAAAACAAAGAAAAAAGTCAGAGATGAAATATATAATCCGCTGCTTAAATGACACAATAAAACAAAAGTACGTGACCTGATTAAGAAAAAGAAAAAAACTCAAGGACTCGACAAAATAAAGAAGCAGTATTGCCCTCGTCTTTCGGCGTGGCACTTAAGAATGACTGTAAATTTACTGTAGATATTGTGTTGTAGATTTATACTTCTGTACAATGTGTTCACGTCAACGTCTGGTAGTCACGCGAGATCACGCCACATACTGACAGCACGTGGTATGGCACACCGCTCTGTCACTTTACATCATCTGTGATACAAGAATGCTGTCAAACTACATTATTTATCTTTTTTTTTCCTCATTCCTCGTACGCTGTCACATTGTGTTCTATACAGCCGAAACTGAAGCACCAAACGTGAAATCGGATGAAAAGTGGGCGTTACAAGACTTGATTAAGTACGATTACCGTGTTTAACTCTAAACAGTTAACATGGCTCTAAGAGTCTGTTACTAAGAGCACTATAAGGAGGAAGGATAGGGTTATACGGAGCTCTGCTTCGTCGATCTCTGCACCGCACAAACCGTCGTCTTTGTTCCATATACCACAAATGGATCACATACAGACATACCAAGAGCAAATATATGTGAATACAGTCAATGACCTCTTCCCCGGAAGTAGTTTTACTGTCGGAGAACAAACGAAGGAAAGCAAAAGTAGAAAGTGTCTCTCTCCCTGGCAAGCCGCCCTGTGACTATGCCAGTTTGGTTTCCGTTCTTGCACGCTAACCATCATTCCCCCCCCCCCCCCCATCCCCCCGCGCTATTAAACTTGAGAATTTTCCCGTATTTCTGTTTCCGCCTCAGATGAGGGCTCTGATTTCGCCCGACCCTGGCAGAGCTCAGCTTGAAGGGGATGACATGTCACAGAAAAGCCATTGGGCGTGGCAATGAAAGTTATACAAATTTGTCCCTGCTTTAATCAATATTTCAAAGTGAGGCTAGATTGTCTGGAAGTTAGAGCACACACGTCCCGAGACGAGACGACGGATTTGATAATAAAATAACAACTAAAATTCACAAATTAACGTCATTAAATACAAACTTTTCTATGCCAGGAGATTTTTTTAAAAATCAGTCACAGCAAAACTGGATTTAAAAAAAAAAAGAATTATGCACGTACATAACTGTACAAGCGATGGCTCTTTTTGTGTCCTGTAGTAGGTTTTGAAACATGTACATGACACTTTTTGAATCCTCTTGGATCATTACTAACTAACAATGGAGATACAATGAGGGATATTAAAACAAAAGACATATATCGCTCTTCAGAAAGTAAAACAACTAAAGAAGCTGTGGAGAGGAACATACAGAACTACAAAAATAAGATTTTTAAGGGCATGCATCTTTCCCATCACAACACATGCCTGTGAGACCTG
Source organism: Achatina immaculata (assembly GCA_009760885.1). NCBI lineage: Eukaryota > Metazoa > Mollusca > Gastropoda > Stylommatophora > Achatinidae > Lissachatina > Lissachatina immaculata. Next base: position 10,590,233 of record CM019693.1, read on the forward strand.
GACACTTAACAAAACAGCTGAGAAACATATAAATGCCTTTGAATGTAAATGCTACAGAAGAGCCCTTCAAATATCATGGACACAAAAGAGAGCAAATATATCCATACTACAAGAACTTAATATTGAAGAAGACTGGCTAGTAAAGAGGATTAAAGAGAGAAAACTTAAATATTTTGGACACATTAAACGTCAAGATAATTTAGAGAAAACCGTCTTTGAAGGGTACATAATGGGAACAAGAAAGAGAAGAAGACCAAGGCGAAGATGGCTGCGAGACATCGTTGATGTTCTGCGAATGGACGGATCAGCAACAGGGCATTTTGCTTACAACCAAGAGGCCTACATAAGAGCCTTTAGGGAGGCAAAGTTCCACAAGGAACATGCAAATGACTGCAAATGACTGACTGACATGCCTGTACAAGTGATGACTACTTTTGTGTCCTGTAGTAGGTCTGAAACGCGTACATACTGAAAGTGATGACTGTTTTAGTCTTTTGTAGTCGGTTGTGACGCAGGTACATGCATCTACAAGTGATGACTGTTTTTGTGTCCTGTAGTAGGTTTTGTAACAAGTACACGCTTCTACAAGTGATGACTGTTTTTGTGTCCTGTAGTAGGTTTTGTAACAAGTACATGCTTCTACAAGTGATGACTGTTTTTGTGTCCTGTAGTAGGTTTTGTAACAAGTACATGCTTCTACAAGTGATGACTGTTTTTGTGTCCTGTAGTAGGTTTTGTAACAAGTACATGCTTCTACAAGTGATGACTGTTTTTTGTGTCCTGTAGTAGGTTTTGTAACAAGTACATGCATCTACAAGTGATGACTGTTTTTGTGTCCTGTAGTAGGTTTTGTAACAAGTACATGCTTCTACGAGTGATGACTGTTTTTGTGTCCTGTAGTAGGTTTTGTAACAAGTACACGCTTCTACAAGTGATGACTGTTTTTGTGTCCTGTAGTAGGTTTTGTAACAAGTACACGCTTCTACAAGTGATGACTGTTTTTGTGTCCTGTAGTAGGTTTTGAAACTGGCACATGTCAGTTGTTTATGAAAACCTTTGACAGACTAATCAGGCTGGTTCTATCTATATCTGAATGACCTGATCGGAAACAGTAACAACAAACCACGTTTTTGTTGTTAGCTCTAGTCCAGTGATTCTCAAACTTTTTCGATCTACCGCCCTCTTGCCTTGCAGACCACAATACCCAGCACCCCCTCCACCTCTCCATTTTTTTCACTCAGCTGGCCCTGGCGTCCCATCCCTGTCCCTTATTTGTCACCACCCCTGGACCCTTCCAATGCCCCAAATGACCCATGTGTCCACTCTGAGAACCTCTGGTCTAGTTACTTCGCTCTCCCGTCTTCCATCTTTAAATGTGGTCTTCATTTTCGCCTCAGCCTTCGTCCCCCTGCGCACAGTCGATTTTCATTGAGCTCGCCTTGATGTAAGATGGAAAATATAAAGTAATAATTCTGCATTTGTTTTGTTCTTGTTCAGGTAGAAAAGAAAGGATTTGATAATGGAAAGAAACATAGTAATAAAACCAGCATAGAACAGAAAGAAATACTCGTATGTGTACAGAATGAAAGGTAAAGCCAAGCGGAAACAATAAACCAAGTTCAAGAAGATGAAAGCGAGGAATGAACTGGAAAATAAATATTAGACTTGTGTGTGATAAGCATTTGTTTCCTCGTCTGATATTATATTAGCCTGTCTTCACAAGCGCCCTCGCTTTGGTCTCGTGTACTGCCTGGCATCAGATCATAAATCATGAGTTTAATAAGAGGGTTTAATATAAAGGGTTTAATCTTGATGCGTCCGTCGGTGTAATTCACATCCACTAGCATTGCTGAGCACAGAATTTTTTTTTTCTGAACTGATAAAAGTCTGTGAATGGAAATGAGTAGAGTAGCTCAGCCAGACACTGGCTTGAATTCCATGTGCAGATGTTGGAGGCACAGTAGATTTAGACACAATATTAAGCATGTATTGTCATTATCTTTTAATAATAAAGAGGAGTACACCAATGATACCTAATATGTGTGGATGTTTATCTCTGCGTGTGTGTGTTTGTGTGTGAGAGAGAGAGCGGAAAAGGAGTGGGGATTGGAGCTATTATTAAAGAAGAAAGCCATGATTTTTCGGTAAATCAAAGCAAAACGATTAATTTTTTAACTTGATCGTGTTGTCCCACATATACATCTAATTTATGTACTTTATCGTGTCGTCCCGAGCATACATCTAAATAAATGTTAAACAAACTTCCCCTCACATTTGTATGAACTGTTACCAACAGAAATCTACTTCTATGTGTGTCTATGCGTCTGTCTGTCTGTCTGTCTGGCGGTCAGAACTTTACAGATGACAGATGCTATAATATCTCGTTAACTGATAAAATATTTCCTAAGAACGTTTTCTGTTCAAGAAGTTCAAATTATAGTCATTTTATGAAATATAAATCTTACCTACACGCCCGTGTTTTGTCTAGCTGAAGTTTTCTTCCCGGTACTATTTATAACTCTAAATCTCGCTATCCCACAATCCCTACATGCAGATTTCTGCACTGAACTAGCAAAACGTTTTTATGTTGACTATTAGCTGATGGTGTGAGAGCAGCGTGTGTAAAATGATTTGATCTGTACCACTTGTGGCAGTCTGGTAGTGAATGTAGGAGCGCTACGACAAATCTAGGCGAGAACAACCGAGTTTGACCACGGCTGACATTCAGACAGTTTACACTTCTCATGGCCATCCACCCCCCTTAACCCCAGGTTCTTGTTCTCTTTTCCTCATTACAGAGATGCTCATGTCAGTCCAGGTGCAAAAATATGTACCTATCTCCTCCAAGGTTTATCGAAGGAAGGTAATCGCAGTGACATTAACCACATCACTCACTACCACAGCCGTGACATCGGAATGTCAAAATTTCGACTCCGATTCCTCTATTTTTCTTCCTTTCGATTTCGACTACTTCATGAATGGCATATTTCTACACTTTGGACCCTGGCTCTAGACACACATACATACTCACAAAGATGCATCCCACTGCGTATCTGCTATTTTCCTACTGCTCGACTCGGACACATTTATAAAAGGTCGATTTCTACTTACTTGGACCCCATCTATAAGCAAAACTGCTTTCCAACTGGGTCTTTGTTGCCGTGACCTCTAGTTTGCCGAAAAGGTCAATGAAAATATGGGCACTACGAAATGCCCTGCATACCTCCCAGCCCTGTGGAATGCTGGGATCGAAGGTGGACGAGGCGTGGGCCGGTGGGGATTTTAGAAATAATTATCAGTGACCCATATATTTTCCTTATCCTTCTTCCTCACTACTGTCCTCGTCGCCTGCTGCAGTTGCCTGTCCACAAACTAGTCCAGCTGGTTTGATGCTGGTTTAGACTAGTCTGCAGGTGTTATGTGTGTTATAGAACATGTACAGTTAAGGTAAAAGTCATGGTGGAGCATACTAAACAGCTCCGTAGGAGGTCCTGTTAAACCTTATAATCACCGCATGTCATCATTATCATCAATATCCTCATTGTGATTTGATCTTACACCAAAAGGAGAAGACAATCAAAAATTGCTTCATATGTCATAATAAAATGAAAATCAGAAAACCTGACAATCACTGAAAAAGTTCTTCAAGGATAGAAAGATAAAGAGAAGATGGCTGATTTTTTTAAAAAAAATGTCTGAACAGACTAACCAAGTGGCACAACAACAGATTGTAGTATAGGTAGGAAATAGAACAGACCATTAAACCTAAGTTTGTTGTCAACACCAGAAGCGTGCAATAAATAAATAACTAAAGCCAGGGACTGGTCACCTCAGGGGTGCGCAACTCTGAGTAAAATCGGTGTCGACTGATCAAGCATATAAATTAGGTGCGAGAGAATTTTAATCGGTTGAGCAAGTATACTGCAAGGTGGCAACAAATCGGAGATCATGTTCTCGTTTAATCACGAATGAGTATGTTATTCCTCGATGTGTATCTATATATATATATGTGTGTGTGGGTGGGTGAATGTGTGTGTGTTAGGTTAGTTATGGTTTATATCCTGTGATACGAACGCATGCAAGCTGTGCTGTCGATTTCTCCGACCCATCTCCACTCACTCACATGAGACTGTGATAGATAAATAGTACAGGAATAATCACAGTTCTGCTATATGTTCTGTGTAAGATTATTACATTTTGTTAATATGCATTTTGATGGTTATTATGAGCATATGAATTTAAGTATCATTGAATTTTATGTGTGCGCATTTTTTTATATGTATTTCTTGCAAATGTTTCCTTTTAGTTACAATCAGACATTCAATCACTAAGGATGATAGTTTGAGATTATTTATGGGACGGTTTTGTTTTGATCATACAAACCACATAATATGTACAAGGTGTTAGCTGATTTTCAGTTTTTTTTATTGCTGGTATTTTTAAAGGATTAAAAAAGTATTGAAAGAAATAGATATAAGGTTGATTTTGTTGTTAATAATATAAACTGATGATCTTTTGATGAAGGATCGTTTAACTGTGTTTTCCTTTCTTTGTTGTAAATTGTTGACGTGTAATCTGTGTAATCATCAGACAACTGTACCTGTAAAATTACAAACATTATAAACACTAGAAAATTTATTATGTAATAATACCAAGGTCATAGAATACAGAAGCTTGGTCACCATGACCTGAATGAAGTGAGTCTATGATCCGTCTATAAAATAAAAATAACACGTGGCACATGCATTTACTAGCGGTGTTAAGCATAAAGTGTTGCTGCCTTCACATGCCACGTAACTGTCAAGTAGCACCTGTTCTAGCGGTATTAATTTTCTAAAAAAAAAAAAAACCCTGGCAGTGCCGTCTTAACAGTGTTGTGGGCCCTGGGAAAAGCATTGCATTGGGGGCCCTACCCATCCATTAACAGGAAAATAAATTAAAACGGTTAATAAAATTAAACCTTTGCACTTATTGGTAATTTCAACAAAATCAGTGTTAAAAAAAAAACATAATGTGAAGCGAGCTGGAATCTACAAAACAAAAACAAAAAAGTTGAAAATTATATGCATTGAGAAACACAAACATTTCTACATATAAAAGATAATTAACTGATAAACTGTACATTATGAATTAATTAATTACTTATTATTAATACACACACATGTTTGCGAAATTTCTTTGTTGGGAACTGTTTTATAACCGGCGAGAAGTCAGCGGTCTTCAAGCTGTCATTTTTCATGGACTTGTGAGTGAAAGCAGTTCCGGATGCTGCTGGTTCTTTGCGCTATGAAACTGATTCTTTACAAGTTTCAGTTTTAGAAATGAGCTTTTCCCTGTAGAGCTGGTCACCATCATGTACACGGACACTTTCAGTGAAGTAAAAGAACACATTTCTGTAGTTTAGACCTCGAAAAAATCGTAGACAAAACACTTTAGTGAGACGTGAGAGAAAGAAAAATCACAAGGGAATTATCTGGGATTCGATCCACGGACTCCGGTAGGACGAGCAGTCGACTAGGCGCGAGAGAACAGCGTACTAACGAACTGCGCTATCTCACACCTCCAAAAAAAAAAAAAAGGTGTTTGAAAGTGAAGTCATTAGTACCTGTCAGTCCACGCGAGGATCGTGCCACCCGGAAAGAAACGAGGTCATGACACATAAATTCCGTAGCTTAGATTCAGTCTCTCTAGCAGATACGAAAGGTTTCATTGGGAAAATCCGATTTCAAGTTGCTTGAAATTAGTTTGCTGTACAACACAAGGGAAGCCTCACATTTTTCATAAAGAACCAGGTAGTGCTTGCGATGGTTCTGTAAGGATCTTCCCCGACAGAAAACACGTATGTAGCTGATACAAAAACTGACTCCTCGGTTAAATATCAATCAGTTTACTTCACTCCAGTATAGAACACAAACATTCAAGAGAACACACTGTCTTACCTCCCCCAATCTTCACAGGATCTACTAATTAACCCAAACAACTCACACTGCAGATAATCTTGATTCCCTTCAATAGTCACTAAATCAAAATGTGTATGATGCAGGCCAACCCCGTTTTAAACCAATACTCCCGAATTAAAAAAAAACATTCAAACTGATTGTTCCCTGCGGCTCGTCCTATCTTGGACTGCCTGTCGCCATCTTTGTCCCAGATAAACTTGTTGCAGGCGTCTTCCCGCCGATCTGAGTCTCAAGTTGGCCAATCTTATTTTGCTTAACAACCTTCAGCACTTGTTATCATTAATCTTCTCGAGAATTCGATGATAAATACCTTATATCACAGGTCTAGCCTCAGCTTGTCCAACCTACACAAAATGCTCATGGCCACCATGACTCTCTCTCTTTCTCTCTCCCGCTCTCTCTCTCTCTCTGTCTCTCTCTCTAGCCTATGACATCATACTAAACATAGTCGCTTGCAATCACACTCCTTCTCCGTTATTTCCCCTTACAGTTGCACATTTTTACAAAGTCACCGTAATCAAGATCTTTGTCACACACAGTAGCCAGAGGTCACCATAATCAAGATCTGTGTCACACACAGTAGCCAGAGGTCACCATAATCAAGATCTTTGTCATACACAGTAGCCAGAGGTCACCATAATCAAGATCTTTGTCACACACAGTAGCCAGAGGTCACGATAATCAAGGTCTTTGTCACACACTGTAGCCAGAGGTCACGATAATCAAAATCTTTGTCATACACAGTAGCCAGATGCGCAGACTGTTTAGCTCATCAGATTAATTAATTTTTTTAAACCTAGGGAAAGGAAAACAGAATTCCAATCCATCAATCAGCTTCTCTGTGTTTTGCCTGATCAGAATTCAGTGGCTACATTACGCTCACCGTAGTGAGGGTACTGGCTCCAGTACCCCTTTCCAGAGACTGAAGTGATCCTAGTGCAGTAAGGTTTGAGGGGGGGGGGGGGGGAGAGAAAAATGTGGAATCGAATTCGTCAACTTGTGATCTATAGCTAACCGCAGCAGCATAGCGGATTATAAATTGTCTGATTATCACACTTCATATAATGTCTGTCTTATGAACAACATATAAACGCTCACATAGTGTTTATGGCCTATGGCTAAGACCCCTAGACTTCTCACTTCTTTAACAAGACATTATCTTCCAACATACAGATCCTCTCAACTGGTTTGCGTCTCTCTGATTACAAATCGATTTTCGGGACAAGATTCTGTGCGGACCCAAAGCTGTCCTCCGTGACTGCCCAGGTCTGCCAGATCCTAAATCTCCATAGAAACAATGGTACGCACATCAATTAAGTAGGGGGCTCCCGCCACAAGACCCTGGCAATGGGCGGAATCACTGCCAGGGGAGAGTACATTGCGGTCAGTTCGAGAAATAGTCGAGTTCGTCCAGAGCTAGACTGGCGATGTGAGATTTGGTTTTTAGAATGTGATAGAGTGAGGACTATTGCCTATAGATTTGTCTGTGATAACTATTACCTACAGATTTGTCTGTGAGAACTATTATCTATAGATTTGTCTGTGAGAACTATTACCTATAGATTTGTCTGTGAGAACTATTACTTATAGATTTGTCTGTGAGAACTATTACTTATAGATTTGTCTGTGAGAACTATTACTTATAGATTTGTCTGTGAGAACTATTACTTATAGATTTGTCTGTGAGAACTATACTTATAGATTTGTCTGTGAGAACTATTACTTATAGATTTGTCTGTGAGAACTATTACTTATAGATTTGTCTGTGAGAACTATTACTTATAGATTTGTCTGTGAGAACTATTACTTATAGATTTGTCTGTGAAAACTATTACTTATAGATTTGTCTGTGAGAACTATTACTTATAGATTTGTCTGTGAGAAATATTACGTATAGATTTGTCTGTGAGAACTATTACTTATAGATTTGTCTGTGAGAACTATTACCTATAGATTTGTCTGTAAGAACTATTATCTATAGATTTGTCTGTGAGAACTATTACCCACAGACGTGTCTGTGAGAAATATTACCTATAGATTTGTCTGGTAATAGAACATAAGCCACTCAGAGCAGAAATAAACACGATGGATTGAAAAATTAGTTGTATTGACTGGAACTATTATATAGATGTCTCGAGGTTTGAAATATATTGACTGAATGCTTCAGCGGAGATATAAAATACATACAGCGCTCTTTGTATATTCTGTAATATCCAGAAGGCATTTAAGATTTGTAGAATTGATGAAACGATTTATGATATGTTATACATTTTTATTTGTTGGCTGGTGGTATCTGTTGTAAGTGACGTCCGTTGTACTGCTGCTCTCTGATAGAACAAGAATTTAACTGTTATTTTTGCTTTTATGTTGCAGAAATCACTCGAACAGTTTCAGAGTTCAGAGTCCGGCATCATGGCATTCAGGACACTCCCATACATGCTCCGCTGCCTTCTCCAACATCCACAGAAGAGTCTGTCTACTAATGGTTCCCGTCAGATGTTGGTTGTTTTCGACCTCGTAGTTCAGATTTTCTTCCAGCACCTTTGCTTTGTCCCAGCTTCATCAATCTCTGTACATGAAATCTCTTCCTCTCTGTCTTAGCTTCATCGATCTCTGTACATGAAATCTCTTCCTCTCTGTCTTAGCTTCATCGATCTCTGTACATGAAATCTCTTCCTCTCTGTCTTAGCTTCATCGATCTCTTTACATGAAATCTCTTCCTCTCTGTTCCAGCTTCATCAATCTCTGTACATGAAATCTCTTCCTATCTGTCCCAGCTTCATCAATCTCTGTACATGAAATCTCTTCCTCTCTGTCCCAGCTTCATCAATCTCTGTACATGAAATCTCTTCCTCTCTGTTCCAGCTTCATCAATCTCTGTACATGAAATCTCTCACAGACAAATCTATAGATAATAGTTCTCACAGACAAATCTATAAGTAATAGTTCTCACAGACAAATCTATAGATAATAGTTCTCACAGACAAATCTGTAGGTAATAGTTTTCACAGACAATCTCTGTACATGAAATCTCTTCCTCTCTGTCCCAGTTTCATCGATCTCTGTACATGAAATCTCTTCCTCTCTGTCCCAGTTTCATCGATCTCTGTACATGAAATCTCTTCCTCTCTGTCCCAGCTTCATCAATCTCTGTACATGAAATCTTTTCCTCTCTTCTCTCCCCCGCAATCTGTATAGTATGGCCTTGACAATGTCCTCCTTATCCGTTCTCAGCCTGCTCTGTATTTCAACATGTCCAGGCAGTCAAGTCATTTCCATGCACGCCCGCATGCCCTGGACAGAAGATCCACGTTAGTCCCGTCACATGTGAGTGTCCCGACACATTCTCTCGCATGAAACTTCACCCCAGTCTTCCTTAACTTGCTCACTGAGTCCTTCACAACAACACCATCACAACAACACCATCACAACAACACTGTCACAACATCACCATCACAACAACATCATCACAACAACACCATCACAACACCATCACAACAACATCATCACAACAACACCATCACAACAACACCATCACAACAACATCATCACAACAACACAACACCATCACAACAACATCATCACAACAACACCATCACAACAACATCGTCACAACAAGACCATCACAACAACATCATCACAACAACATCACCATGAGACACTCCCTGATCTACCAGCCACCCGACCATCTCCATGCGCATCCTGGATTTAGTGACTGCAAAGGCACCCGGACTGCAACAAGTGACTCGAAGTCCTACAGTAATCTGTGCCCTAGATCAGACAGTTTTATTTAATAACTAAAGCTTTAGCATTCTGGTAACGAAGCAGCCACACTATAAAGTGTTAGAGCACAGCTTGCATGGATGAAAAGATAACGCTTTGGCCCTTTCTGGCTAAGCGGTTTGCTCAGCATACTGGAGTCTGGCGTTTGGGTCACAGTTATTTTGTTATTATTTTTCGTTCTCTTCGTCTAAATTGCTTTGACTATTATTATTTTTTAAGCTAATCATTCACATTTTGCTCTAACACTTTATGTGATTACTGTAGTTTAGTGATTTAGCTCGCAGCCGTCAAACTATTGAAGCCCGGCTGTGCTCAGTCCAGACAATCTCCTTCGGTTGTATTCGTGCGCGCGTGAAAATCTCTTAGGGAGCTTTGGATGATCGAAGGTGATAATGCTATTAATATTTCAAACATTACAAGGTGTTATGTGCAGGGGTATGAAACATGTCATGTTGTCTATATATGTGTGCGTTTGTGTGCTGTGATGTACACATATGTGGGTGTGTGTGAAAGACAGAGAAAGAGAGAGAGAGAGAGAGACATAGAGAAAGAGATAGAGATAAAAAAGAGAGAAGGAAAAGAGAGAGATAAAAGAGAGAAGGAGAACAAGAGAGGAGAGAGAGATTAAAAAGAGAGAGACTGAGAAAAGAGAAAGATAACGAGAGAGATAAAAAATAGAGAGACTGAGAAAAGAGAGAGATAACGAGAGAGATAAAAAGAGAGAGAGAGAAAAAAAGAGAGACAAAGAGAAAGAGAAAAGAGAGAGATAAAGAGGGAGAGAGAAAGCAAGAGAGATAAAAAGAGAGATAGAGATAGAGAGAGAAAAAAGAGAGATATAAAGAAAAATAAAAAGAGAGAGAGAGAGAAAAAGAGAGGGATAAAAAGAGATAGAGAGAGAAAGAAAGAGAGGAATAGATAAAAGAAAGAAATAAAAAGAGAGAAAAAAGAGAGAGGAAAAAGAAAAAAGAGAGAAAGAGAAAAGAGAGAGTTAAAAAGAGAGATAAAAAGAGAGAGAGAGAAAAAAGAAAGATAAAAAGAAAGATAAAAAGAGAGTGAGAGAGATAAGAGATAGAAAAGAGAGAGAGAAAAGGAGGGAGAGAGAAAAGAGAGAGAGATAAAAAAGAAAGGGAATAGGGAGAGAGATAGAGAAAGAGAGAGAGAGAGAAAAGAGAGAGATAAAAAAGAGAAAGGCAATGTGGAGAGAGAGAGAGAGGAAAAAAGAGACAGATGGAAAAAAGAGAGATAACGGGAGAGATAAAAAGAGAGAGAAAAGAGAGAAAGAGAGGTAGAGAGAGAGAAAAAAGTGCGATAAAGAGAGAGAGATGGAAAAAAGAAAGATAAAAAGTGAGAGGGAGAGAAAAAAGAGAGAGATAAAGAGAGAGAGAGAAAAGGAGAGATAAAAAGAGAAAGATAAAAAGAGGGAGAGAGATAAAAAGAAACTGAGAAAAGAGAGAGAGATAAAAGAGAGAGCGAGTGGGAGAAAAAAGAGAGATAGAAAGATAAAAAGAGAGAAAGAAATAAAAAGAGACAGAAAGAGAGACAGAGAAAACGAGAAAAATAAAAAGAGACAAATAAAAAGAGAAAGATATAAGGAGAGAGAGAAAAGAAAGAGATTAAAAAAGTGACAAAAGAGAGAGATCAAAAGAAAGAAAGAGATAAAAAGAGAGAGAAAAGAGAAAGATAAAAAGAGAGAGGAAGGAAAGGAGAGACAGATTAAAAAGAGAGACAGAGAAAAGAGAGAGGTAGAAACAGAGAGAAAAGAGAGAGGTAAAGAAAGAGAGAGAAAAAATACAGATAAAAAAGATAGAGAGAGATAAAAAAAGAGAAAAGAGAGAAATAAAAAGAGAAATAGAGAGAAAGAGAGAACAAAGAAAGAGAAAAGGGAGAGGAAAGAGAGACATAAAAATTGAGAGAGAGAGAAGGGAGAAATAAAGAGAGAGAGAGAGAGAAAAGAGAGAGATGAAAACAGAGACAGAGAAAACAGAGAGATAAAGAAAGAGAGATAAAAGATGGAGTTAAAAGAGAGAGAGAGATCAAAAGAGAGAGTGAGAGAAAAGAGAGAAATAAAGAGCAAGAGAGAGATAAAATAGAGAGAGAAAAGAGAGATGAAAACAGGTAAAAAGATATATAAAAAGAGAGAGAAAAAGAGAGAGATAAAAAGAGAGGTAGAGGGAGAAAAGAGAAAGAAAACAAGAGAGATAAGGAGAGAAAAAAGAGCGAAATAAAAAGAGAGATAGAAAGAGAGAGAGAGAGAAAAGAGAGAGATAAAAAGAGAGGGAAAGAAAAGAGAGATAAAATGGGAGAGAAAAGAGAGAGATACAAAGACAGAAAGAAAAGAGAGAGGAGAAAAGAGAGAGAAAAAAGAGAGACATAACTGGAGAGAGAGAATAGAGAGATAAAATGAGATTAAAAAGAGAGAGAAAGATAGAGAGAAAAGAGAGAGTAAAAATAGAGATAGAGAGAGAGAAAAAGAGAGATATATAAAAGAGAAAGTTAAAAAGAGAGATAAAGAGAGAGAGAAAGAGAGAGAGAGAGAAAAAAAGATAGATAGAATGAATGAATGAATAATCTTTATTTTTCAAGGGTAAAGAATTGGGCACGCAGGCCCGTCTTACATTCTGCCCTTCATCACTCCATCTTTCATTCTTCCCACACATTAGAATAGATAGATAGATAGATAGATAGATAGATAGATAGATAGATAGATAGATAGATAGATAGATAGATAGATAGATAGATAGATAGATAGATAGATAGATAGATAGATATTGCAGCGACCAGAGAGTTTTTTCTTTTTGTTTGTTTATTGTTGTTTTTTTCTTGTCTGTTGTCCTTAATGAAAACATTTTGCTGAAATATTGGGTTATATTTTATAATTAATTGCCATTTCTTTCATTTCTTTAAAACTGACACTGCAGCATATACCCCAGTCTGTTTCTACGTCACTGGTGCCAGATTTAGCACAGATAACAACAGGCTTATCGCCCACCAGAATGTAGAAAGGACTCACCAATAACAATGATGATATTATTAGATTTTTTTCTGTCAAGATAAAATAGATTCCATTTATTTGTCAAAGTTGTGAAGAGAGTGAGACGAAGATTTAAAAAATTACGCTCGTAAAACAAAGTTCCCGATCCTCTAGGCAGGAAACTGTTAACACAGCTCAGCGAGAGAGAGAGAGAGAGAGAGAGAGAGAGAGAGGAAACCATGGATGGACACAACCAGCTTAAGTTTCACAACCTCTGACTTGGCGTATTACCAGGAGACTGATGTTGATGTCCACAAATGTCCACAACGTGTAGAGTAGATCACAGACTCGCCCTCGTCTACATCGCCCAAGGTCTTGCCCTACTCCTGCTAAAAGTCACAATTATTTTGTGACTTTGGGGCCAGGTCAGGACACTACAGTCATTTCTGTCGGGACTTGGGCTGCAGGGCTGGAAGATTGAAAGAGGACTTCTCTTTTAGTGTAGTTTGTTTGAAAGTTTTAGTTCCTGAGATTGGAAGGGATCGTACGTTACTGTGAAGTAATGTCTTTGAAAAGACTGTAATTAACTGTTTAATGTCACGACGTCTGCTAAAGTTCTTTCCCTGACTGTAGCCTTTTTCTGCACTGCAAACTGAAGTAAAGAGAGGTTGGTTTAAAGTCAAGTGTGTTTTTTCAAACTGCAGCCTTGTCTGCATTGCAAACTGAAAGAAACTGATTTAAAGTCTTGTGTGTTTCGTCTAACTTCTCAGTGTTTTAGGCGAAGATACAGATGTTGGTAGCACTGAGCGACTTCTCAAAAATGTGTCATGGAATTTTCCGAAAGGAGAGTCACTTGGTTCAAGTGATCTTTTGCTTAGGTTAAAAAAAAGGAAATTTGAAAGATTATGGATGGGCTTCTAAAGTTCAAGCAAATTTAAATATGAAAAGCAAGAAACCGGAGTAAAAATATTTTCAGTTTCTTTTTCCTCGTCGTTTTTTTTTATGATTTAACACTAATTGATAATTCTTTTTTTAAAGAGCTTGTGGTGACTGAGCTATATGCCCTGGCCTGATATCACTTACATGGGCAGCACCCGTGATAAAAATGTTCGTTGTAAAAGCTAGTTATTGTGCTCACTTCTCAGTGAACATAGCTTTATTTCACTTTATTTCACTTTAGGTCGCTTCATTTCACTTGATTTCCATTTAGTTGGTTGTTAAAATGTTTGCCGGCGTAGCTGTATTATTGAAATGATAAACTACATTTCCAAGAATTCTAATATACATTATAACCACGCAGAATAAAATGTCGGCGTTTTCAGTGTATTTTAAAACGTGAAAATCATGGGTTTATGAAGAAATCATGAAATAAGTTCAGCCAGAGCAACAGCCGTAACTGAGATTCAGCATGTACTTGTACGAACTCCCTGTAACTGCGAGCTGTTGTTCTTTGCAGCCGTTGCTGTAGAGATGTTGAGGTACAGCATCGTATCGGCGTGGGAGCGGGTTATGGCGGCTACTTTTTCAGTCCCGGAGTACAGCTAAAACGCAATGCTTCTTTAGCAGGCTCCACCACCATGGGGACTATGGCGATCCATGCCCCGTTAGCCAGGCTAGGCCTGTTACTGGGGGTACCACGGAGAGGTGGGACAGGGTCTTGATCAGCTATGATTCGCTAACCCTGACACTGACATATCAGCTATGGGTCGCTGATTGCCTCATCGGACAGGTGCCTTCACCCCCAGTAGAAATTCAAATAAACAAGACAGAACTAGTATTCTAAGGTTGCTATAGAGGATGTGATTTTGTTGGAATTTTGTGCAAGTGACAAGAAAGCGCACGAGTAGCGAAGTGGTTTATGCACTAGTTTATCATGACGAAGATAGAGTCCCAGTTATCCATGTAACAGAAGTAGGCACCTGGTTGTCTCTGGATAGAAAAGCCGTCCAGGCGTGTCTTGACCACACTAGCCTGTAGTGTACAGACGGAGGACAGGAAATATGTTAAGTAACAGCATGTGTCCTAGGCATTTCTTTGATACTATAGGCCTAACTTTGAAGACATTCGTTGCATTATTGTGCTCCGCCTGCAAGTGCTTAGCTTTATCTGGTTTCGCAGATATTGGGAATAATATCATTTTCCAAATTATCCATGTTTATTATCTTCAGAATGTGTCTTATTCCTCTGATAGTTTTTGGCCATAACGTGCCATCGAGCGAGTAGATCGGCGCCATCTTGCCTACCACGTTCGCGCGCTTCACGTCTCTTTGTCACATTCTGACAATTCTCTCAATATGTCAAACTTCAGCATTGTTATTATATTCACATTTGTTGTATTAAAAACCGTACTACCCCCAAACCCCCAAGGGGGTAAATGAAAGAAAGAATTGCAATTGTCTCACTTCATATCCAAAGCTAGAAATGATAAAAAGCAAGTCGAACGCGGGGATAGACCAGGCTAGGCTGATTATTGACAGTGCACGTGTTCACCCAATCAATCAAAAGACACTAACATCGAGGCAAGGCAGCAAAAAAAAAAGATTACATTTTCTTGAAGCTCAGATGAGAAGATAAAGATTTTAGCAAGAAAATATTTGTAGTTTTTCTGTACTTTGCTTTCTTAGTTTATTGTGCACTTACTAGACTACAGTTTAATCATTACTTTTTTAAAAAAACTAGACTACAGTTTAGTCATTACTTTTTTTTAGACTAGACTACACTGGGGGTGAAAACGCCCGATAAAGTAACCAACGACCCACAGCTGATATGCCAGGGTCAGGGTTAGCGAACCATAGCTGATCAAGACCCTGTCCCACCTCTCCGTGATACCCTCAATAACAGGCCTAGCCTGTCTAACGGGGCATGGATCGCCATAGTCCCTATGGTGGTGGAGCCTGCTAAAGAAGCATTGCACACCCCTTGCGTTTTAGCTGTACTCCAGGACTGAAAAGGTAACCGCTATAACCCACTCCCACGCCGATACGATTCTGTACCTCAACATCTCTACAGCATCGGCTGCAAAGAACAACAGTTCGCAGTTACAGGGAGTTTGTACAAGTACAAGTACAAGTAGACTAGACTACAGTTTAATTATGACCTTTTTGTGACTAGACTACAGTTTAATCATAACTTTTTTAGACTAGACTACAGTTTAATCGTGATTTTGTAGACTTTTGGAGGTACTGTAAAGCTGAAAAAAACCACTGGAGTGTGACTCGCCTTTCTGCAATGTTCACTTTACTGCGGTGGTTTGGAACGGAACCAGAAATACATCAAGGAGTATACCTGTATCTTAAGTGAGTAGAGAAAGATATAACAGGTATGTAGATCATGGAAAACGAAAAAGTAGGTTTAAGTGAATTTGTAATAGAATTCTTTAATTCTGTTATTTATTCTATCTAAGGGACATAATCCATGGTAAATCTGGTATTTTAACTAACTGATTAAAGCCCTTATTTAATTATGACGTAGATTGTTGGTGTAAAGGAAAGTCAATCTTGACACTTTAAAAATCCCGAGATTTATGATCGTATTTGATGAACTTTACGTTGACATGTTTTTTACTCAAGATTAGTTAAGACCTTGGAAAATCTCTGGGAGTATAGAATTTTATCCTGACATGTTTTTATTAAAAGTTAAATTTGGAATCTCCAGTTAGCTTTTCTCTGAAGGTCATTTTTTGGACGTTAAAATCCCGAAATCTCGCTTCTCGGCCTTTTGGCTAAGATCAAAGTGGCTGAGGTCAAAGTGTCCTCTTGGCAGGTACCCTGATCAACATGCCCTTTGGTTAAACAAAAGCGTCGTTATTTTTTAACTAAACGAGATGCCCGAGGCCTGCCCTGCACATTGAATGCCGGGGGTATGGTCCACATCTCGTTACGGGTGGACCCGGTTTGCAGTACCACCGGTTCACGGCCTGTTGTTTTCGTTGTCTTTAAAAAAAATAATAAAATCCCGAAATTGTTGTTTAACTTTCTCTAGTCTTGCTTTTATGGCTAGGTAAAATTAGTTTGTTTTTCAGAGACTAGTCCAAGGTCTTAAACAGGCGATTTTCATGAAGTTTAGACTTTCTCGTGGACGAATGTTCACGAAATAGGAAAGTAGAAATTGTTGATGATGTTTAAGCACTGAACTTTTACGTAGGATGATTATTGTTTAGACGGAGATTAGAATGTGAGATTAGGATGAAGATAGAAGTGTGAGAATCATAGTTTAGACGGAGATTAGAATGTGGAATTAGGATGAAGATAGAAGTGTGAGAAACATAGTGACCGGCTTGTGATTAGTGATTGAGTTATGTGATTATACCGAGTGAGATTGTCTGGCAGCTGGTCTGAGTGTGAGTGTAGTGTTGTATGTCTGGCAGTTGGTCTGAGTGTGAGTGTATGTCTGGCAGTTGGTCTGAGTGTGAGTGTAGTGTTTTATGTCTGGTAGTTGGTCTGAGTGTGAGTGTAGTGTTGTATGTCTGGCAGTTGGTCTGAGTGTGAGTGTAGTGTTGTATGTCTGGCAGTTGGTCTGAGTGTGAGTATAGTGTTGTATGTCTGGTAGTTGGTCTGAGTGTGAGTGTAGTGTTGTATGTCTGGCAGCTGGTCTGAGTGTGAGTGTAGTGTTTTATGTCTGGTAGTTGGTCTGAGTGTGAGTGTATGTCTGGCAGCTGGTCTGAGTGTGAGTGTAGTGCTGTATGTCTGGCAGTTGGTCTGAGTGTGAGTGTAGTGCTGTATGTCTGGCAGTTGGTCTGAGTGTAAGTGTAGTGTTGTATGTCTGGCAGCTGGTCTGAGTGTGAGTGTAGTGTTGTATGTCTGGCAGTTGGTCTGAGTGTAAGTGTAGTGTTGTATGTCTGGTAGCTGGTCTGAGTGTGAATGTAGTGTTGTATGTCTGGCAGCTGGTCTGAGTGTGAGTGTAGTGTAGCCCACTCCTTCCTTATATGGCGAACAAGCTCTCGTCAATGTTAGGAGTGGTTTTTTCATTTATTACAATCAATATTATTCATCCTCACTGATCACCGCCCATTCTTTTCACAGTAAATACGTAGTTTATTTGATTCCATAAAATTCGAGCGTCAGTGGTCTTCAAACCGTTGTACTATCTGTGTACCTGTAAATTCAGAGTCTGAAGTTCGTTGAAAATCTATACTATTAAGGTACTAAGTTAGAAAACGAGTAAAATTCAAATCTTGTCCTGATTTTCCGAGTGGAAGCTGTCCCACGCTAAGAAGCTCACGTCACGTGATAGAGAGGGGATTTCTGGAAACATAATTCAGAAATGCACTAGATGAGAATTTAAAGTGTGAACAAGCCGTGACAAATTTGATTTGTTGGGACAACAAATGGGACGTGGAGGAGATGTGATTTCGAAAAAGGGAAACGAGATGCATAACCTGTGATTTGAAATGACAGATATAGATCTTTCAGGGATTGAGATGTAATAGATAACAAAAACAGAAAAATGTTTGTGACAGAATTAAGTGTACCCCAAGCAACCTATAACTAAATGATGGAATTCGCTGATGTACTGATTGATTGTACACGCTGACAGAAATGTTGCCGCCCGCTCTGTCATATGAGAAACGATTTTAAAAGAAAAGCTGTTGTGTACTGACATACCTTCAGCGTTGTTTACACAAATATTTGCTACAGTCGAACAAAAACAGCAGAAAGGAGACATGTCGTCCTCTATCGCTCTCTGTTTTCATTTTTATCTTAATTTTCTGATTAATCGGCGAAGTCAGAAGACATATGCCTGGAAAACAAGTAACATTCTGAGCTGTAGTGATGACATATAACAGTTACATAACATTACCTGCTTACGTAACATACTGGATTAACATATAAAGACCTTGTATAGTGCCGGAAATTTCCTGCCAGGATTAAAGCAGCATTCGGCAACTGCAAAATGAAAGTGTACAAATCTATGCAGGAAGGACTGGCTGTTTGAGACCGTCAAAAGATTTATGTCCGCAGACTAAGATATAAAAGACGTAATAAAGTGACATGAACTTTTCCAACAGGATGTTTGGCAGGTTTTGGAGTCTGGGATTGTGGGAGAACTCTTCTCAAAAGAAAACCACTTTAGCTATTTGAAAACAACGAGGTTTTCTCGCTATAAAGTGTTAAAGTAGGTTTCATTAGCTTGGAAAAAGACTTTAGGCAAAGAACTTTACACGAGACAGAAAGAACTTACACAACATCATTAGAAGCGAGTAGCTAGAAATAGTAAGAAAATCGCCAGCCCAAAGTTTGACACAGACTGTCCCGGCCATGAAGTCAAAGGAAAAGGAAAAAGATGACCAACTAGCAGCAAGACCCAATACCAGAAGGCCGCATCAAAACAAACAGAAATGACCTATATAACTCCATCCAACAACAAAAAAATCGAAGAACAGGCCCAACATTCCCCATCAGAAGCACACACCATGCACGAACAACTGAGCTACAAGCAACCAAGGGCAGTGGATGCTAATCCCTTTTACACGCTAGGGCTCGATGAGCAAGCCACCAACATCGGAGTAATATCTCTAGAAACACCCAAGGACGTCCTGATGTTGGAAGCCCCGACTGTACTGAAACAGCTGCCCAGGACCAGCAACAGAGCCAGGTATCTTTCCTATTTCCGGTAGTGCGAACCGAACCCCGGATTCCAGAAGAAGGAGCGACAGAACTGTTTCGTGGCCGGGTGGTTATGCTGGGTGGTCAGGATTACGGGTTCGCTTTCACAATCATTCTCTCGGTATTTTTCTTTATTTCTTCTCTAAAATATTTCTCTACAATTTTTAGAGTTTAATCTTGCATAGTTTAACACTTTGAAGAAAACGCAGAAGATGCAGTCGACACCAGTGAGGAGAGAGAATTTTGGAATAAAAATACCAGAATGAAAGCTCCGGTCCTGTTGTGTTCTGGTCTTGTTATGTCCTGGTCTTGTTATGTTCTGGTCTTCTTATGTCCTGCTCTTGTTATATTCTGGTCTGGTTGTGTTCTGGTCTTGTTAGGTTCTGGTCTTCTTGTGTCCTGGTCTTGTTATGTTCTGGTCTTGTTGTGTCCTGGTCTTGTTGTGTTCTGGTCTTGTTATGTCCTGGTCTTGTTGTGCCCTGGTCTTGTTGTGTTCTGGTCTTGTTATGTCCTGGTCTTGTTGTGTTCTGGTCTTGTTATGTCCTGGTCTTGTTGTGTCCTGCTCTTGTTGTGTTCTGGTCTTGTTGTGTCCTGGTCTTGTTGTGTTCTGGTCTTGTTATGTCCTGGTCTTGTTGTGGCCTGGTCCTGTTGTGTTCTGGTCTTGTTGTGCCCTGGTCTTGTTGTGTCCTGGTCTTGTTATGTCCTGGTCTTGTTGTGTTCTGGTCTTGTTGTGTTCTGGTCTTGTTGTGTTCTGGTCTTGTTGTGTCCTGGTCTTGTTGTGTTCTGGTCTTGTTGTGTCCTGGTCTTGTTGATTCTTGGTCCTGTTGTGTCCTGGTCTTGTTGTGTCCTGGTCCTGTTGTGTCCTGGTCTTGTTGTGCTCTAGTCTTGTTGTGTCTTGGTCTTGTTGTGTCCTGGTCTTGTTGTGCCCTGGTCTTGTTGTGCCCTGGTCTTGTTGTGTCTTGGTCTTGTTGTGTTCTGGTATTGTTGTGCCCTGATCTTGTTGCGTCCTGGTCTTGTTGTGTTCTGGTCTTGTTGTGTTCTGGTCTTGTTGTTTCCTGGTCTTGTTGTGTCCTGGTCTTGTTGTGTCCTGGTCTTGTTGTGTCCTGGTCTTGTTGTGCTCTAGTCTTGTTATGTCCTGGTCTTGTTGTGCTCTAGTCTTGTTGTATCCTGGTCATGTTGTGTTCTGGTCTTGTTGTGCCCTGGTCTTGTTGTATCCTGGTCTTGTTGTGTCCTGGTATTGTTGTGCCCTGGTATTGTTGTGTCCTAGTCTTGTTGTGTTCTGGTATTGTTGTGTTCTGGTATTGTTGTGTTCTGGTATTGTTGTGCCCTGGTCTTGTTGTGTTCTGGTATTGTTGTGCCCTGGTCTTGTTGTGTTCTGGTATTGTTGTGCCCTGGTCTTGTTGCGTCCTGGTCTTGTTGTGTCCTGGTCTTGTTGTGTTCTGGTCTTGTTGTGTTCTGGTCTTTTTGTGTTCTGGTCTGGTTTTGTTTTGGTCTTGTGTTCTGATCTTGTTGTGTTCTGGTATTGTTGTGCCCTGATCTTGTTGCGTCCTGGTCTTGTTGTGTTCTGGTCTTGTTGTGTTCTGGTCTTGTTGTTTCCTGGTCTTGTTGTGTCCTGGTCTTGTTGTGTCCTGGTCTTGTTGTGTCCTGGTCTTGTTGTGCTCTAGTCTTGTTATGTCCTGGTCTTGTTGTGCTCTAGTCTTGTTGTATCCTGGTCATGTTGTGTTCTGGTCTTGTTGTGCCCTGGTCTTGTTGTATCCTGGTCTTGTTGTGTCCTGGTATTGTTGTGCCCTGGTATTGTTGTGTCCTAGTCTTGTTGTGTTCTGGTATTGTTGTGTTCTGGTATTGTTGTGTTCTGGTATTGTTGTGCCCTGGTCTTGTTGTGTTCTGGTATTGTTGTGCCCTGGTCTTGTTGTGTTCTGGTATTGTTGTGCCCTGGTCTTGTTGCGTCCTGGTCTTGTTGTGTCCTGGTCTTGTTGTGTTCTGGTCTTGTTGTGTTCTGGTCTTTTTGTGTTCTGGTCTGGTTTTGTTTTGGTCTTGTGTTCTGATCTTGTTTTGTTCTGGTTTTGTTGTGCTCTGGTCTTGTTTTTTTTCTGGTCTTATTGTGTTCTGGTCTTGTTGTGTTCTGGTCTTGTTGTGTTCTGGTCTTGTTGTGTTCTGGTCTTGCTGGTTCTGGTCTTGTTGTGTTCTGGTCTTGCTGTGTTCTGGTCTTGTTGTGTTCTGGTCTTGTTGTGCTCTGGTCTTGTTTTGTCATGAAAAAGCATGAAAAATCTTCTTTCAGTGAAAATGCACATTAAAACTGATCGATGACATGAAAATAATTTTGAAAATGGATTAATAAAATATCAAATTGTATTATTTTAGCTAAAAGAGATCGTTACTGGTTATTTTAGCCAAGTTCGATAGTTACTGGCTATTTTAGCTAAGTAAGATAGTTACTGATCATTTTAGCTTAGTAAGATAGTTACTGTTTATTTTAGCTAAGTAAGATAGTTACTGTTAGCGGGGTAGGGGTATCCCCTATCAAAGGAGAAGTAAGACGACTCCTTACCTCCGTCAGTCTACGGGACACCCTTGGGCAAGGTGGAGTACCCGTATAGCCCCCCCCCACCCGATCAGGGTGACGTGAAGCCATAGAAGCAGGTGGTGGATGGAATGGGAGAGCAGCTGACAGATAATGTTGGTTATGGTCACCATTCTATGATGGTAGACAGATGATCTCAATGTAGGGACAACGGCTATGATCACTGAATAGTACAGTAACTGCCCAGAAGGAAAGCAATGCTAAACTAACTTCTGGAAACATACCAAGAAACCCAAACAGCAACATGGAAAGTCAAACAGGATAAAGATCTGGTGGTGAGGCCCCCAGGCCAGATAGATCTAATTTTAACACTGGGGAAGAGTGTGAGACAGAGGTCAGTACTAGTAATTAGATGACGAACAAAATCCTGATGGTGTTACCAAGGAAAACCCTTGCATCAAACTAAAAAGAAAAATAAGAGTAGGAACATGGAATGTGAGAATTATGTATGAGGGAAAGTACCAAATACTAAGTGACGAGATGAAAAGAACGGGGATACACATTTTGGGAATCTGCGAACATCGATGGAAAGGATCAAGACACTTCAAGAGCGAGAATGATAATATCTTTATATACTCTGGTGGAGAAGTAGAAGGAAAGAATGGAGTGGCTTTTTATTTGGACAAATCAACATCAAAAGCATTACTAGGCTACAATCCAGTAAGTGATAGAATCCTCACAATCAGACTTAAGGGCATTCCTAGAAATGTAACAATCATCCAGATATATGCACCTACATCAGCAGCAGAAGAAGAGAAAGTAGAAAACTTTTATAACACATTGCAAACGACAATAGACCAGATACGGAAAAATGATATTGTATTAATAATGGGTGATTTTAATGCAAAAATTGGTACAGAAAGAGCAGAAGATGAAGGACATGTTGTAGGGAAATTTAGCACAGGACATAGAAATGAGGCAGGTGACAATCTAATGGCTTTTTGCATGGAAAATGAGCTAATGATCGCTAACACACTTTTTAAACAACATCCTAGAAGACTTTACACGTGGACATCACCTGATGGTAAAACCAGGAATCAAATAGATTACATTTTAGTGCAAAGAAGGTGGAGGTCAAGTATAACATCAGCAAAAACTTTACCAGGTGCTGATTGTGACACGGACCATGAGTTATTAATAGCAGACATGAAGATAAAGATAAAAAAAGACAGTTACGGGATCAAGACCACTCCGCTTTGATCTTACAAATATACCAGAACAATACGGTATAGAAGTGAAGAACCGTTTCGAAATCCTGATGGCTGTACAGGAGGAGATGACACCAGATGAATTGGCTACGCAGGCCAAAGATATCTTAATAACAACAGCTAAAGACATGGTTCCAGTAAAGAAAACACAAAAGAATGGATGGATTACAGCAGGTACACTAGAACTGATAAAACAACGTAGAGAAATGAAGACGCAATGGAAAGTGACAAACAACAACAAAGAGAAATATAAAACTTTAACAAAAGAAGTACAAAGAAACATAAGAAAAGACAAAAAACAATACATTCAAAATTGTTGTGAAAGAATAGAAGAACATCAGAAGTGTGGAAGAGATAGTGAAATGTTTAAAGAAATGAAGACATTGACGAGAAATGTCACACCTAAGCTAAATGTAATTTGTGATGAGATGGGGAATACCTTGACAGAGACAGAGGAAATTCTAGAAAGATGGAAGGAATATTGCAAAGGAATGTATGAAACAACCGACTGTGGAAACAGAAATCAACGGTGTGAATTATTATTGGAGGAGAAAGAACCCGAACCGACAATAGAAGAAGTTTTATGAGCAATAAAGAATCTGAAAAATGGTAAATCACCAGGATGTGATGAGATAACAGCTGAATTTATTAAAGCAGGAGGAAAGGAGTGTGCAACAATCTATCATGCACTATGTAAAAAGATATGGTATTCAGGTATTTGGCCAAAAGAATGGAAAAGAACTGTATTTATACCATTGCCAAAAAAGGGTAACCTGAAATTATGCACAAATTACAGAACTGTTGCCCTGATTAGTCATGCCAGTAAAATTCTGTTAAAAATCATAATGGGTAGACTTCGACAGAAAATAGAAGAAGAAGTCAATATGGTCCAAGCTGGTTTCAGGCAAGGAGATCATATATTCAATCTAAGATTAATAATAGAGAAATGCTGAGAGTTTAATGTGAATCTATATTTATCCTCAAAGGCATTTGATTGTGTACAACACCAGAAACTTTGGGAAATAATGGAAAAAATGGGATTTCCAACACATCTGACACAACTAACGTCACTGCTGTATCTAGACCAACAAGCAGCAGTAAGAATAAATGGTGAAACAACAACTTGGTTTGATATAAAACAAGGGGTACGTCAGGGGTGCATATTGTCACCTTACTTATTTAACTTGTATACTGAAAATATAATGAGGAATGTTAGAGAAGATGTAGACAAAGAATATTACGATGCCATAAAAATTGGAGGTTATGAAATACCAGAGATTAGATATGCTGATGACACAGTGTTACTGTCCACAACACAAAAAGGAATGGAAAAACTAATTATGTCAGTCCGTACGAACAGCGAAGAGTAGAACCTCTATCTTAATGCAAAGAAAACTAAATTGATGACAACTGACAAAACAAACAAGGCAACTGAAATATGTATCAATAAGGAAAAATTGGAAGAAGTGGAGAGTTTTGATTATTTATTTGTTTTACTTTCTGAAGAGCGATAGATGTCTTCCTTTTAATTTCCCTCATTGTATCTCCATTATTAGTTAGTAGTGATCCAAGATATTTTCTTAAAATTTCCCACCTGTATTCTATACTTTTTTTCTTAATCCTTCATTTACATAAAGTAGCTACTTTATTTTTGAACAATTTGCGACGTAAATCGAAAAAATGGACACACGGTTTACATGTTTATATAGTAAGAATTGGCACAAGAGTTTTGCCCCTTACTATTCGCAGTTCACTCCCTTCGTATCGACAACCATAACCAATTTCCTGATCACGTGTCTGCCCTCTTGGTCGATGGCAGCTAATGCCAACCTTGTTGTTGCTGTCTGAACAAAACCAACAACGCAGTACATGGCTGTAGCAACATAAGTCAAAGCAGCAACGTGTATGTCTCTGATAAGAGGATTTTATCTTTTATCTCTGTCCCTTTCTGTACGCTTTTTCTGCTTTGTTCTTTTGTTACTTTCTCCTCTCCTTTGTTCTTCCATATCCATCCATTCATCAATCTATCCATCCATCCATCCATCCATATTCCCTTACTGCGAACCGAACCCCGGACTTAGATGAACGAGCAACCAATACAACTGCTGTAAGCCCCTGGAATGTCTCGTGGCCGAGTTGATTATGCTGGGCGGTTGCATGCGACTTAAGCGAATGAAATAAATCTATAGGTAGCAAATGTGCACATCTAAAGCAACCCATTATTCCTTTCATGTCAGTTAGTGAAGTTTACAATTATCTTTCATCTTTAAAGAACAACAACACAGCAGGACTTGATGAAATCAGCGACAAGATATTACGCTACTCAGCCCCAGTAATTACAGATACATTAACATACATTTACAATCAGTGCATTGCACATTGTCATTTTCCTCAGGCTTTTAAAATTGCACAAATATATCCCCTTTTTAAATCTGGTTCAGAGAAAAATCCCTCGAGCTATAGACCAATTTCCATTCTAACGACTTTGTCAAAATCCCTAGAAAAACACATTCTAAAAACCAGCCTTACAACACATGCAAGAAAATGATTTGATTGTTGACTGTCTGTCAGGTTTTAAGCCGAAACATTCCTGCCACACAGTTCTTACAAAAATGACAGAATGTTGGTTATCTAATATAAACGATGATAAATTATGTGGTGCTGTCTTTGTTGATTTAAAAAAAAAGAATTTCACATGATTGATCATGGAATCCTAATTAGAAAGCTTGAGACTTATAAATTGACAAAATTTATTACATCGTTTCTTTCCAACATTCAGCAAGTAGTTTGCCTCAGAAACTCTAGTCAAGTTCATCTGTGGCTGATACTAGTGTTCCACGGGGATCTACTCTTGGTCCTCTCCTATTTACCCCGTGCATCAATGATCTTCCACTTCATCTTGTGACCTCTTTGTTGATGACTGCACAGTTTACACTAGTGACAATGACTGTATTAACCTTGAGTCAACTCTTCAAATTGAAATAAACATTCTAATTAACTGGAGCAACAACAGCAGAATGCTCATAAACACCAGCAAAATAAAATCCATGCTCATTACAACAGGACATAAATTAACAAACTCACCAACAACAACACTACAGATCCATGCTGGAACTTCACAGATAGAGAATGTTAGTGAACATAAAACTCTAGGTCTCATGATTGACCACCACCTCTGCTGGAATCATCATGTGGACAATCTAACCAAACTCATTGCACAAAACGTTTACCAGTTTACTAAAATTAAACATTTTCTTGACATAGACACCAGAAAAATATACCACATATCACAGATACAAACATACTTGGACTACTTTTCCACAATCTGGGATGGTTGTTCCATGTCAAACATGAAAGGACTTTACTCCCTTCAAAAACGAGCCGTAAAGCTTATAAATGGCAAACATGCATCACATATTACAAATAAGGACAAATATCTTGATATTCTGCCCCTCAAAAAGATATTTCTTTTCAACAAGGCCAAGTTAATCCATAAAAATTCTACTGCACAATGCCCCACCCTATCTGTGGTCGTTGTTTAAATCCAACCCAAAACACAGTCAACGCTTAAGCAATTGTATTCTCCGAAAACCAAGGCTTGACATGTTTAGAAAAAGCTTCTCTTACTCAGATGTCCACCTTTGGAATGCCCTACCAACTGACGTACAACTTATAAGTAATATTAGTTCTTATAACTTCAAACTTTGTCAGTATCTGATTGATATGGACTATATGCCTCCCTAAGCATAGTCTAAAGTAGTTTAGGGTATGGCTTGATTGTTGTGACTTTTTTATACTGCTTTTCTATAAATTTCTTAGTTTTTAATAAAGGTAAGAATGAAAGTTTATTTCATGTTGTCGTATAAATCAAAGTGTAGAGTGTATGGACAAGAGATAGGTTTATTATTAATTTATGTAATCATTTAATGTGTCTTCATGATTATTATGATCTTTAAGAAATGCTGAATGACTATGGCTGAGTAAAACTTGTATGATGAAGGGCAGAATGTTAGACGGGCGTGCGTGCCCAATTCTTAACCCTTTGAAAATAAAGTATGTTCGTTCGTTCGTTCTATTTGTGTATTCGTGCGTATATGTGTGTTTAAATCCACTCTGATATAACGTGTTCTTTGTCTGGTTTAACGAAACAGCGTGATCTCTTCTGGACATGAGAAAAACTAACATCTAAGTTGGTCGGGAACACCAGGGATCGCACAACTATACAGAATCATGGTTACCACCTGTCAATCAATCAGTCATGTGCCGTGCAGCGTGGCGTATACGATCATTTCTCTCCACAATTCCATGTTTTGATTATGAGATCCGCCGGTGACTTTCCTCCTAGCCACACTGACAGCCCATCCAGTAAATTCTCTCTCTCTGTCTTCCTCTGTCTCTTCTTCCCTCAGTTTTTCCAGTTGCCACAATGTGTTCCAATTTTCCTCTTCTCAGGAAATGTCCTACAAATCTCGCTTGTCTGCCTCTGATCTTTGCTGTAAGTTGCCTTTTAACTCCAGCCTCTCTTAAGACTTCTTCGTTGGTTTTTTTAGTTGTCCATGGTACCTTCAACATCCTTCTTATGAATCACATTTCCATGGCCTCCATTTCTCGCTGTACTCTCTTATCCACGGACCACGCTTCACATCCATGAAACAAAACTGGCTCGAGGTAACATAAAGCACGTAATGAATGAAATATTTGTATATAATTTGTTTGATCTCCCAGCAGCTGCTCAGTAAAATGTTGTTTAGCAACTTCCACAACAGCTTTCTACAAAAACTGTCTTCTATCACGAAAGACTTCCTTATTATCCAACCTGAAAAAACCCCTAATAATGTCATGGTTTCAGCGAAGATGAATGTGCAGAAGTGATGATTCTGTACTGAAGATGATGACCGAGGGTTGTTTTTTTTTACTGTCCACAGACAGCAGAAGCCGAAATATTGATTGTTTGGTAGCAGGAAGTAAAGCTTACTCCTCTCAGGTTTATCTCTGTTCTCATCTAAAATCTGTAATACATTATGCATTTTAAACAAATGAAATCACACAAATGAAAATAGTATCAGCCTGAGTAGTTCCACGTTGAGTTTGGAGCTGAAAATCTCCCAAGACGGCCTAGCCAGATCTGCCGGTCTGGCAGGATTGATGGCGAGAAAATCCGATTTTTTTTTCGTCTTAAATAACCGCACACAAGGTGAGCATCTCCTAGAAAGGTCACTCGGAAAGTGCAGAGGTTCCACCCTTAGCTGAGAATTATTTTTATCTGGACATGACTCACGTGTTTTAGGTGATTTCACGTGCAGCCTTGAAAAACACTCAGTGCCAGGTCTAATATGAGAAACATCTTTATCTCTGAGCAGAGAACGGTATCTCCACAACCTGCGGTATTCGGGCGTGTTGAGTTTCAAAATAAGATGAACTATAACTCCTAGCCCTCTTTTAACGCATCACAACATGAACAAAATATTTCATAAAACGAGGAAAACGTGTGTCGATTTACCGTAGTTCGGGCAATGTTGATATAAGCTACACTCTACGAGTATGGAGTGTTTTAATGACCTTGTGTTACTGGTGGGGAATCTGGCAGAAAATTATGACGGGTATTTGTTGTTACATGAGGGCGTGTCCCGCCCCGACATTCCGTTACGCTGGCGAGGATTATACTCTTGTGCTGCCATCTTTGTTGGCCCTCTTCATACACGCAGACATCCGCAAATAAGTGGATGTATTTATAGATATGGCTACAAAAATACGCAGGATCGGTGCAGTCAAAATGGCAAAAATATAAACCTCCAGATAAGCAGGAAAGAAGCAACAACTTCACGTGGTTATTTTCTAGCCTAAGGTTTAGACTATCACCCTTCGCGGACACGATAAAAATAGCACAGGATAAGATTTCTTTTACACATTTTGATTGTTGACTTTGTAGATAAAACTGACTGACATATAAATTTAAAAGAAAAAAATAATTGTTTACCAAGTGTTTGGTAGATACGTTATTTGTCGTATAAAGAGTACCCGTGTCCAAATGGTTTAGTTCACAGTTATTTTAGTTATTTCTTGTAATCATATTAGGCTGTGGTTGGTTTGTTGTCGTCAAGTTATTATCAAGCACTACATAATGAGAAGAAGGGAATTAGATATATGAAAATTGAATAAAAACATAATTTTATTAAGCTAGATGTATAAAAACCTATGAAACATCCTTATAAAAACATCAGGGAATACACTATATGGGGAATGAAACACGCGAACACATACACATACAAACACACACACTAATGCAATTATGCCGTGAGAGAAAATAGAGGACAAGAAGAAGATGACGAAGAAGAAGAAGAAGAAGATGATGATGATGATGATGATGATGATGGTGATGGTGATGGTGGTGGTGGTGAACACATACTAACATCTCGAAAGTTTGGCTAAAGAGTAAGACGAAAGTTTTTGTGGAAAAAAATAAAACCAAAATTTACTACAAAATATACCATTACATTCCGAAAGAATTTTAGCCGGATATAAAAGAAAAGTCAGTCGACCACAGCAATATTACAGGTCATGTCAAGCTCAACTTTAGCGTTTTGTCCTCGCACTGTTTTTCATCATTCTCAGCTACAAGTTAGCAAACAACAATAACTTGGTTTTGTGCGATGTCTGTGTTTATGTTTTGTCTGTCATCCATATCCCTTAGTATAGAGCGGAGGTTACAGGCAGACAAAACTTCTGTTACTAAAGCACGGGAATTACAGGTGTAAAATAAACTCAGAAAAAAGCTCCCACACTTGGCTCTCACACGTGGCTCCCATACTTGACACTTCTAGCGCCAAAATACTGCACGTAAGACTTGTATGTGCGCTCTACCTGAGAGGATTTGATTTTTAAAGGCGGAATCTTTGAGTTTTCCATAGCCTCGTTTCAGTTTCAGTGTATCACGTGAAAAAACACTTGCGTCGGCCTTGGTTCACCGCGCAAAAGAAGAGATTCGTGTGACAGCTGAAAGATAGCTGGACAGCTGACAGTAATCAGTTAACTGCCTCTTCCAGGGCAAAATAAACCTCTTATGGTTAGAGCATTAATATCATGTGACAGGTTCAAGCTTATTAAACATATTAAGAGTGCTCTTTTAGCAGCCAATGCCTGGTTGATATTTAGTGTTTATGCGGGTATATAACCAGTGGCAAGTTGATATTTAGTGTTTATGCGGGTATATAACCAGTGGCAAGTTGATATTTAGTGTTTATGCGGGTATATAACCAGTGGCAAGTTGATATTTAGTGTTTATGCGGGTATATAACCAGTGGCAAGTTGATATTTAGTGTTTATGCGGGTATATAACCAGTGGCAAGTTGATATTTAGTGTTTATGCGAGTATATAACCAGTGGCAAGTTGATATTTAGTGTTTATGCGGGTATATAACCAGTGGCAAGTTGATATTTAGTGTTATGCAGATATAGAAGCAGTTGCAAGTTGATATTTAGTATTATGCAGGTATAGAAGCAGTGGCAAGTTGATATTTAGTATTATACAGGTATAGAAGCAGTTGCAAGTTGATATTTAGTGTTTATGCGGGTATATAACCAGTGGCAAGTTGATATTTAGTATTATGCAGGTATAGAAGCAGTGGCAAGTTGATATTTTGTGTTTATGCAGGTATAGAAGCAGTGGCAAGTTGATATTTTGTGTTTATGCAGGTATAGAAGCAGTGGCAAGTTGATATTTAGTGTTTATGCAGATACAGAACTATTCTCTCACACTAGGGTCTCGCATACTATCACTTCACAACTTGATAAAACGAGGTGGGCGTCAGCCGCTGTCAGGCCTGTGTTCACTGAAAATATTATAATCTGTTGTGCCTCGCATTCACGAGTGTTCCCTTTTCTCAACAAAAACGTCTTTAATGCGATGTCAGGAACACTTATACACTGAATTCGCCGGCTAGAGCTGGCCGAAGCCGGATAAGAACACACTCTAATGGCTTTGAGAAGTGAGCTCGTTACCATTGGTATACTTCTGTCCTTTGTCCACCTACTGCGATTCTTTCAACTTAGAACAGTCCTTATTAGTGTTTGATACACTGTAGTGTAAGACTTGATACACAGTCAAGCTTTGACCCTTTGGTCTTGTCTTTAATGGTATTTCCACTGCGCCGTCCTATCTTTAATGGTATTTCCACTGCGCCGTCCTATCTTTAATGGTATTTCCACTGCGCCGTCCTGTCTTTAATGGTATTT
Organism: Achatina immaculata; assembly: GCA_009760885.1. Taxonomy (NCBI): domain Eukaryota; kingdom Metazoa; phylum Mollusca; class Gastropoda; order Stylommatophora; family Achatinidae; genus Lissachatina; species Lissachatina immaculata. Next base: position 10,621,573 of record CM019693.1, read on the forward strand.
CCACTGCGCCGTCCTGTCTTTAATGGTATTTCCACTGCGCCGTCCTGTCTTTAATGGTATTTCCACTGCGCCGTCCTATCTTTAATGGTATTTCCACTGCGCCGTCCTGTCTTTAATAAAGTTTCTCCATCACCGTTTTTGCTTGCTGTTATGGTGCCATTTTGATACAAGATTTTGAGAGTCATTGCCTGGGAGTTTACAGCATGACCTAGGGAGGCTGGTAGTAGTCAGAGAGAAATTATATTCCTAAATATTCAACAAGTAACATGATGATGATGATTTTTGCTGTTTTTTTTTTATTTCACAAACTGAATGCGACTTCTAATACTAGCTTCCAGCCAATCTGCATACGCCCCAGGATGTCAAAAAAAACCCCGCCTACCTGCAATGCTGAACTAGAAGGATGAACATCTAAGAACGTCAATCAGTTAGTCAACCAATCATATGTCCCTGTATGCCATATATTAGTGTGTTGTATGCATGCGTGTCTCGCTAGATCCAGCTGAAGACATAGAACTTTGCACATCACAAGGTAATATCCAAGAACCTAATCTTGGACTCCAGTAGGGCAAACAACCTTCTAGTCACGAGAGTACAGGTAAGTGACTACTCAGCAATGAGGACTGAGCAGTAACGTTTCGCTTTATCATGATTATAGTTAGTCCATCGCCTGTGCTGTATATTTATGTACCAAGTCTTCTCAGACGTTCGCGATAAATCAGCCAAAGAGTTCTTAGTCGGCTGGTAATTTCCTGTCACGTGATAGGGGTAATCAAGCTCAGCTCCTTTCATGAACCCGGATTCTGTCACATGTTACCACAAACATGTATTCTTCGCTTTCCATACATTTTGGAACTGGATCTTTGTTTTAAACCTGCCGGTAGAGTAGCCTTGTTCAAAACTTCCTTTGATGGTGGTGGGGGGGGGGGGGGGGTACTGTTCTGTCTTCTGGCCCCGGATTTTGTATTGAAATATTCTTTGATTTCCAGTCTTCCACGTAGTTTTAATATACTAGCCAGAGAAATGCAAGATTTATTTCATTATTCCAGAAAGTTTCATTCCTCTCTATTTTTCACGTCAGGCCCAAAGCTTCTCAGTCATCCAGCTGTATAGGCCTTGGGGCCCTTTGGGGCTAATCAAGAAAAGGCAGACAGGACTAAGACTGTTAAAACTACCCTCTAGTGTGCCACATAACAAAACACGGGAACTTACACCATATTCCTATCTGTCCGTATGTCTGTCTGTCTGTCTGTCTGTCTGTATGTATGTATGTATGTATGTATGTCGTCTGTGAATCCCCCTTTATGTATGTATGTATGTATGTATGTATGTATGTATGTATGTATGTATGTATGTATGTATGTCGTCTGTGAATCCCCCTTTACGTTTATATTTATTACCTGTGTGTCTGCTATATCACTTCTGCCAATATTTCTCAACCAGACAAAAACTGCATTTGAACGTGATATCGCCCGGTGTTGCGTATATACCTCGCATCCCAGAGAGCTATCGCCACATCAGACAAACCTGGCTTATCGAATCACACTTTCATCAAGACCTTGATGACTCTGCCAAGCAGTCATGGCCGACAATATGTGAAAACTCAGTAAGTCGGATCATCGATTTAAACATTATGGGTCCATCATGACAGCGCCATTCATTTCAACTCCACTCACTCAGTCACCTGTATCCCCGTTTCATCTTTTTTTTTGTCACTGTGCTTTATATTGCACGTGGTTTCAATGTACTAGTCAAGACCCTTGTCATGTTTTCTCTCATTTATCTTTTTCCCGCCAGTAAACAAGCATAACTTACTATGAGAAACGTTTTGATATCAATCCACTCAGTCAAGATGGTGATAATCTTCGTAAATACCTTCTTACTTTTACACCTCAGATTGGTGATTTAAACCAATATAATTTACTTTTACACCTCAGATTGGTGATATAAACCAATGCCTCTTATCCTCAGAACAAAAACTGGTGATATAAACCAATGCCTCTTATCCTCAGAACAAAAACTGGTGATATAAACCCATACCTCTTACCCTCAGAACAAAATCTGGTGATATAAACCAATGCCTCTTACCCTCAGAACAAAATCTGGTGATATAAACCAATGTCTCTTACCCTCAGAATAAAATCTGGTGATATAAACCAATGCCTCTTACCCTCAGAACAAAAACTGGTGATTTAAACCAATGCCTCTTACCCTCAGAACAAAAACTGGTGATATAAACCCATATCTCTTACCCTCAGAACAAAATCTGGTGATATAAACCAGTACCTCTTACCCTCAGAACAAAATCTGGTGATATAAACCAATGCCTCTTACCCTCAGAACAAAATCTGGTGATATAAACCAATGCCTCTTACCCTCAGAACAAAATCTGGTGATATAAACCAATGCCTCTTACCCTCAGAATAAAATCTGGTGATATAAACCAATGCCTCTTATCCTCAGAACGAAGAGGTGGTATAAACCAATGCCTCTTACCCTCAGAACAAAAACTGGTGATATAAACCAATACCTCTTACCCTCAGAACAAAATCTGGTGATATAAACCAATGCCTCTTACCCTCAGAACAAAAACTAATAATATAAACCAATGCCTCTTACCCTCAGAACAAAAACTGGTGATATAAACCAATGCCTCTTATCCTCAGAACAAAAACTGATGATATAAACCAATGCCTCTTACCCTCAGAACGAAGAGGTGGTATAAATCAATGCCTCTTACCCTCAGAACGAAGAGGTGGTATAAACCAATGTCTCTTACCCTCAGAACAAAGTGGTGGTATAAACCAATGTCTCTTACCCTCAGAACGAAGAGGTGGTATAAACCAATGCCTCTTACCCTCAGAACGAAGAGGTGGTATAAACCAATGCCTCTTACCCTCAGAACAAAGTGGTGGTATAAACCAATGCCTCTTACCCTCAGAACAAAGTGGTGGTATAAACCAATGCCTCTTACCCTCAGAACGAAGAGGTGGTATAAACCAATGCCTCTTACCCTCAGAACAAAAACTGGTGATATAAACCAATGCCTCTTATCCTCAGAACGAAGAGGTGGTATAAACCAATGCCTCTTACCCTCAGAACAAAGTGGTGATATAAATCAATGCCTCTTACCCTCAGAACAAAGTGGTGATATAAACCAATGCCTCTTACCCTCAGAACAAAGTGGTGATATAAACCAATGCCTCTTACCCTCAGAACGAAGAGGTGGTATAAACCAATGCCTCTTACCCTCAGAACAAAAACTGGTGATATAAACCAATGCCTTTTACCCTCAGAACAAAGTGGTGATATAAACCAATGCCTCTTACCCTCAGAACAAAGTGGTGATATAAACCAATGCCTCTTACCCTCAGAACAAAGTGGTGATATAAACCAATGCCTCTTACCCTCAGAACAAAGTGGTGATATAAACCAATGCCTCTTACCCTCAGAACAAAGTGGTGATATAAACCAATGCCTCTTACCCTCAGAACAAAGAGGTGATATAAACCAATGCCTCTTACCCTCAGAACAAAGTGGTGATATAAACGAATGCCTCTTACCCTCAGAACAAAGTGGTGATATAAACCAATGCCTCTTACCCTCAGAACAAAGTGGTGATATAAACCAATGCCTCTTACCCTCAGAACAAAGTGGTGATATAAACCAATGCCTCTTACCCTCAGAACAAAGTGGTGATATAAACCAATTCCTCTTATCCTCAGAACAAAAACTGGTGATATAAACCAATGTCTCTTACTTCGAAACTGAAATAGTTGAAAGAAGGATTGACAAAGAGAGAAATAGAGAGTAGAGAGAAAGAGCGAGAGAGACTAGAAGATAAACCTCCGAAACTTGTTGTATGGATACCGTGAGAGATCAGAAATAATCAATAAACTGGGTTTCATAACTGACTTTCTTGTCTGAAGTTATCTCCCTGGGTTTCAGGTCATGCCGTTCTTCCTTGAATGCAGCTGCAGCTGCTGCGCCACGCCGAGCCTTGTTTCTGTTTTATTTTAAATAAAGGCGACAACGTTAAAGAGCTGCCCAGGCGTTCTTCCTTTCCTGGCGCGTAAACACGATGACTTTCCAGTGATGCTTCAAGGTCATAAATATCAGCAGGATCCAAAGCATCCTAAGGGCCATATCCATTCAAATCTTGTATGGAGAAGATGTTGTGGCTTGCATGTTTCCAGATTTCCTGAACAAGAGGCAGGATCTTGGCTCTGTGTGCGTGGCCCGCGTCACGCTGCAACATCGCCAAGAACATGTCACACAGCATGAGCATCATGGAGCTTAACTTCAGTCACTTCTTCTTCTTCTTCTTCTTCTTATTTTCTGCTTCATCTTCTTCTTCTTCAGCTTTCCGAGCCATTAAGGCTCATTGCTGCAGATAAAATTCGCCTCCATTCCTCTCTACTCCTAATCTTCTCTCTCCAGTTGGTGACACCAATTTCTTTTATATCCTCTTCTATGTTGTCTTTCCATCCCTGACTTGGTCTACCTCATCTTCCCTCATCTCTTGTGCATACATCATTTTCGTTTGTCTATTCTCTCTCATTCTTTCTACATGCCTCAGCCAGCATAGTCTGTTCAGTTTCAAGATATTTCTAATCTGTTGGGATATAAATAAGCTGTTCAGTTCAGTGTTCTTTCTAGCTCTCCATTCTCCACTGTTGGTATCCTTTATGAGCCCAAAGGTTCTTCTTAGGATCTTGTTTTCAAAGATCTGCAATTGTTGTGATGTTAGTTTTTTTTTCATGTGTTTTATAAATGACTAAAAAACCATATTGTGATAAGACAGAATGGAATATCTTGAAACAGTGAGATCTGAACAAGGGCTCATCATGTCATTAGTTCTTTTAATGCTGAATAACTGATATTAATAGAATAACCAGCTTGTCGTAACTTATGTCTCATATTTCTCGCTATTAAATTTGGAATGAAGCCAATACATCGAAATGCTTAGGAGAATTCAATGCCTTTAAATCAGTCCCAAATGTGTTCACTGCTTTATGCGGACCTGTTTTTGGCACGATGGCCATAGTTTGCCGACCTTAGTAACACAGGCACTTGCAAATATTTGCTTCAGCTATCACTGCTGTTCTGTACAATGCTCAGACATTTGCACTGCTTTCACTGATATTGTCAGGAACACTTATCGATTTTTCTGATCATTTATCGGTTTGACTGTCTTTTAAAAGTGAATGTGCCAGATGCAGGATCGCATTGTTTACACTTGATCGTTTGTTGGTTTTTCCGAAAATTGAGAATCTTGGCATTGTGGAAATAATGAACAAAATAATAAATTTTTATGAGAGAGAGAGGAGAGAGAGAGAGAGAGGTTGGAAGAAAATGAAAAACGAAAAATGCGCCACATATGCGAAGACTTTCTGCAAATACTGTCTTTTATCATAGTTGGCGCATCCCGGGGCAAATGTTCCTGTTGACAGAGCATGGATTTTTCAGCCAATCAGAAGATAGCAGATGTTGTCCAAGCTTTCGCGGATAATTTTTTCCATCAACACCGAACAACAGGCCCATAATCTAATCTCGCATATTGAAGACATTTTCTGTCATTTCTTCACTTTCTATCGTATTTATTCGTTTTCTTCATCCAGCGTCTTCTTGTATGTGTATCTGCTTCTCATCTTTACTTTGTCGGAGTATCCCACGCTACTTCTCAAATCCTTCCATTTTTTTTTCTTTTCTTTTCTTTTCTTTGTATTCTTGGCCTCTGAGTTTTATCTCTTTTTGTGAAACTTTTTTTTTCAAAATCAGCTTTGAATGTCCATCATTCAGGGAGATTTGCTTTCTTGTCAAGTCCTCCCTCGCTGCATTTACAACCATGAGAGAGGAGGGGTAGGGTGGGCAGTTAACATCAGTTCTGACGCATGGAATTGTTTACTCAAAGAAAGTTGACTGTATTGTACATGTGAGGAAAGAAAACATTTTGATTAATGGAAGGAAAGATTTTATACAAAAATCATAAAATCATGTTTTCACCCGCGTGTTCTCTCTTTCTCTCCCTCTCTCTATCTATCTATCTATCGCATATTAACTAAAATGACAGAAAGCTGGCTGTCTAATATAAATGATGACAAATTGTGTGGTGCTGTCTTTGTTGATTTTAAGAAAGCCTTCGATACGATTGATCATGAAATTCTTGCAAAAAAGCTAGAAGGCTATAGATTACATCCTGACCTAACAAAATGTATTACATCTTTTCTCTCAGGTAGAAAACAAGTAGTTTGCTTTAGAAACAAAATATCTGGCTCGTCTGTGGTTGATACCGGTATTCCTCAAGGCTCCATTCTTGGTCCTCTTCTCTTTGCTATCTATATTAACGACCTACCACTACATTTAAAGCACTCTTCATGTGATCTTTTCGCCGACGACTGTACTGTTTACAATAGTGAATATGACATGAATAACCTACAGACAACGCTCCAAAATGATATAAACAGTTTGATTAAATGGAGTAATAAAAATGGTATGTTGATAAACACCAACAAAACAAAATCCATGCTCATCACTACAAGACAGAAACTGCAAAATGCAACTAAAACTTCACTACAGCTTTGTGCTGGGACTAAGTCAATAGAAAATGTTCATGAACATAAAACCCTAGGACTCATCATTGATCAGCATTTAACTTGGAATTCTCACGTACATAACCTAACAAATTTGATTGCACAGAAAGTTTACCTATTAGCCAAGATTAAACACTTTATCGACAAAAACAAATATACTACATATCACACATACAAACACACTTAGATTACTGTTCAACAATCTGGGATGGATGCTCAGTCTCAAACACAAAAAGGCTCCACTCACTTCACAAGCGAGCATTAAATCTTATTTGTGACAAACACCCAGTACAGACTGTAGATCAACATAAGCAACTCAAAATTCTACCCCTCAAAAATAGAATCATTTTTAACAAAGTTAAGTTTGTTCACAGAATTCTGTCGCACAATGCTCCGCCTTACTTGTGGTCACTGTTTACGTATAACACTAAACATAGCCAGCGCTTAAAAAACAGTCTTCTTCCTAAACCCAGAATTGATATGTACAAGAAAAGCCTTGCATACTCTGCAGTAAAGCTCTGGAACACCCTCCCCTACAATTTAAAATCCATTGGTAATACTTCATCCTTTAACTCAAACCTATTTCATTATTTACTTGGTTGTAATTATATGCCTCCATAAAATAGCCAGCACTCTCTCAACACATGGCTCGTAAACCATCAAGTACTTCAGTGACATAGTTAGAAAAGCAACTTGTTAGATATTGCTAGAAATTATTTTAATGTTTGTTTAAAAAAATATGTTAGAAGATCTGTATTTACAACGTATTTTTATTTATGTATATGTCTGCGGGTGTATGTGTGCGTGAGTGCTATTTTATTAGGTTAATTACTTCTTCTCTTTTACCTTGAATGTAGTAGTTAAATCTTACACTCTTTTGATATGTTTTTATTAATTTAATTTGTATTTTTGTACTAAATCAAGTGTGTGGGAAGAATGAAAGATGGAGTGATGAAGGGCAGAATGTAAGACGGGCCTGCGTGCCCAATTCTTTACCCTTGAAAAATAAAGATTATTCATTCATTCATTCATTCATTATCTATCTATCTATCTATCTATCTATCTATCTATCTATCTATCTATCTATCTATCTATCTATCTATCTATCTATCTATCTATCTATCTCACACAGTATCTCTCTCTCTCTCTCACTCAGTTTTTCATGCAGTCTCTCTCTCTCTTTCACTCAGTTTTTTATGCAATCTCTCTCTCACATACACTTTCTCATGCAGTCTCTCTCTCACACTCATTCTTTCATGCAGTCTCTCTCTCTCTCTCACACTCATTCTTTCATGCAGTCTCTCTCTCACACATACGCAATCTCTCATGCAGTCTCTCTCACACATACACAGTCTCTCATGTAGTCTCTCTCTCACACATACGCAGTCTCTCATGCAGTCTCTCTCTCTCACATACACAGTCTCTCATGCAGTCTCTCTCTCACACATACGCAATCTCTCATGCAGTCTCTCTCTCACACATACGCAGTCTCTCATGCAGTCTCTCTCTCACATACGCAGTCTCTCATGCAGTCTCTCTCTCACTTACGCAGTCTCTCATGCAGTCTCTCTCTCACCTATACGCAATCTCTCATGCAGTCTCTCTCTCTCTCACCTATACGCAATCTCTCATGCAGTCTCTCTCTCACCTATACGCAGTCTCTCATGCAGTCTCTCTCTCACCTATACGCAATCTCTCATGCAGTCTCTCTCTCACCTATACGCAATCTCTCATGCAGTCTCTCTCTCACCTATACGCAATCTCTCATGCAGTCTCTCTCTCACCTATAAGCAATCTCTCATGCAGTCTCTCTCTCACCTATACGCAATCTCTCATGCATTCTCTCTCTCACCTATACGCAATCTCTCATGCAGTCTCTCTCTCACCTATACGCAATCTCTCATGTAGTCTCTCTCTCTCATACATACACAGTCTCTCATGCAGTCTCTATCTCTCTCTCACACACTCAGTTTTTCATGCAGTCTCTCTCTCACATACATTTTCTCAAGCAGTCTCTCTCTTACACACTCATTCTTTCATGCAGTCTCTCTCTCACCCATACGTTGTCTCTCATGCAGTCTCTCTCAAACACAGGTTTCATTGACATCATCACAGCGACGAATGAAAGAACACAGGTTTGACGTCATCACAGCGACGGATGAAAGAACATAGGTTTGACGTCATCTCAGCGACGGATGAAAGAACACAGGTTTGACGTCATCACAGCGACGAATGAAAGAACACAGGTTTGACGTCATCATAGCGACGATGAAAGAACACAAGTTTGACGTCATCACAGCGACGGATAAAAGAACACAGATTTGAGATCACCACAGCGACGGGTGCAAAAACACAGGTTTGACAGCACAGAGTAGGCTACAAAGAACACAGGTATACAACTACAGAAAGGTCAGAACAAAATATCAGTGCTGACAGAGGGAAATAGCATTGAAAACACAGAAAAATATCATTCCTTAACGTTTTTGTCTTGTTAAACTTTCACAAATTTCTGATGTAGTAGAGCACAAGATGATAGTTCAGACATAAAAAAGTCCCGCCCCGTGACCCGCTACTCCCTGCCCCCCCCCCCCCCCCCGACAAAAAAAATGTTTGTTAGGAAACCCCTATAAAATATGAAGGAGCTGACTATGTCTTGAAAGAAATAACAAATCAGTGGACTTAACACAGTGGCTCTCATCTATTTTTGCACATGCCCCTTTTCACTGTATGTCAGGATGTCATTTCCCAGCCCACCACACCCCCACTCCCCTTTTTTCAAGATTGTCAGACTTAAGAGATGCGTAGAGAGAGATGTGGACTGTCAGACTTAAGAGATGCATGGAGAGAAATGCGGAGATAATATTCTAACAGTTTCAGTCTGTGCTTCCAGATGTTTAATCAATCCCTCGAGACCCTGAACTGTCCCACAGTCCATGAGGAGGGATTCCCCTCACTGAATGAGAACCCTTGATTTAAGAAAAAAAAACAATTAAAAAAGATCTAGCTGGGCCTGCTTAGTTCTGTGGAAGTGAGTCGCTAATATAGAACTGATCGTTACAAAGATCTGTGGACGATACAATAAGAACTCTTATTTTTCTCGTCCTCCGTACCAGAGGCTGATGTTTTAGAGTTATTTAGACAGCCAAAGTGGCATGTGAGAATGTCTGTATAAAAGTCAATGTGAAAAGCAGTTCATGGGAAAATCGATATTTATTGGCCGTTATGAGGCGTAAACATGAAATATCAGGGAATAAAAGGAAAATTTCAAGGAAGCTAGACAGAAAAAATAAAACATCTTGCGAGATTTAAGGCGTCATGTGATGGTGAAATAGACAGTCAAAAATCGGTCTGAAGAAAACGTCAAGTTCAGAAAAATATATGAGGAGATTGGAAAGTCCATTCCATGTGTCGCGGCACTTGATGATGATGATGATGATGATGATGATGATGATATAAACTGCCAGTCCTATCGCCCAATAACTTCTTTCATCTCATAACACAAACGTCTTGACAGGATCAAAGGAAGTATAGTCATCTATCTATCTATCTATCTATCTATCTATCTATCTATCTATCTATCTATCTATCTCTATCTATCTATCTATCTATCTATCTATCTATCTATCTATCTGTCTGTCTGTCTGCCTCTCTGTCAGTCTGTCTGTCTGTATGTATGTATGTATGTATGTGTGTATGTATGTATGTATGTATGTATGTATGTATGTATGTATGTTTATCTATATGTCTGTCTGTTTAATTTTCTAGTCCATGCGTTGTTACCTGACAAGATTTTCAGAGGTTGCAATTATTATCTTTGAAGAGAGATAAGATTCCAGGGCTTCAGTCTGACTTGACAGAAACTCATCATTTAAGAGTACAGTTATTTTACCGGCTAATTTTAACCTCTCGGCGACGCTGCAGTTGCTGGTACCAGACTCCGTCAAGGGGAGGGAAGTCCAGACGGCGCATCACTTCCTGTGCCTGAATGGCTGCCCCTGTTTTAAGGGAAGTCCATAGTGGATGAAAACAGAATGGCTAATCGGTAGGTAAAGGGAAAGAGGGGCTATGGCACCATCTTACAGAATTCATCTTGAAGGCCATGTCCTGCATTTATAGTCAGAAGAATTATGCAGCGGGTTGAGGGAGGGGGGATTGCAGAAACCCTAAATATCCCATTAAGTGAAGCAAATCGCCGGCCCCAATCAAGATGTCAACAACACTGAAAGGTTTATGAGAAAGGAGACAAGACAAGGCAATATTTATTATTTGCTGCTATATCTTCGGTAATAAAATAAATGAAAGTGCAGCTGTAAAGCAAGTGGAAACTCTACATCCGAACTAAGGCTAGCGCTTGATTTCAGAACTTTCCTGAGAAGATATTAATAACCTACAACTAGGTCACTTGTGTCTGTACCTGTAACTATTACCTGTTAATTGTTGCTGTGGAGATGCGGGCTGCTGTGCCACGTTTATGTAATGTCGTTTCAGCTTCATTAAGAAACCCTTATATAAGGTTTACGTGGTTTTGTACTTGGCCGTCTTTCATTATTATTTTATAAATTATCCTCTTCATTTTTATGTTTAGTTGTCGTGTTCTGGCATACTGCTGCTCTGTTCTCTGTTTTATTTCTATTTTCCGCCTGGAAATTAAGATATTACGGGGTATATTATCCAGGTGGAAAGTAGCGCGCTTGACGACCGAGATATTTAACACTTCACTTCAACCGTCACGGCTGGCCTCATCCAGAGGAAGCGACTTCCGAGGAGGACTATCAAGTTTTGATGTTTGTTGACTTCCTGCCCTTGGTGGGGGGCTCGTGGTTTGTACGGGAGCTTCTGCCTTCGTGTACAAGGAGAAGATGAAACAAATGTGCTCTTCAAAACAACGTTGGATTCTTCTTCTTCTTTTCCTCTGGTTTTCATGTGTTTAATTCTGCATCTGACGAAAGAAGGACGGTTAACATCAGATCCAGCTCTCTCGAAGTCATGAGTGTAAAACAGGGTGTGGCACAACAGGAAGATGAAAGAGACAGGTTCCTCTTGAGATGAAGCTTACCGTGCAACCTATATTTGCAATCTACTCTCGGGACAGTCCTATGTGCCCCAGTCCATCCAGGAGATAAATAGGACCTTTTACCAAACAACATTGCCTGTACATGCCACAGAATGTTAGATCTCTTCACCAGTTATTACTCTGTTATCTCCCCTGACCGTTTCTAGTCGTTATAATCTTTATGTACATTTAAACTACACAAGCCTGTATACTTCACCTTCGCTGGTACTAGTATTTGTAAAATTAAACCTTTCATCTCTGCCCACTTCTACTCCACTAATATTAGTTATTTGTAAGATTAAACCTTACACTTCTGTCCACTTCTACTCCACTAATATTAGTTATTTGTAAAATTGAACCTTACATCTCTGCTCACTTCTATTCCTTTAGAACCAGCTATTTGTAAAAAAAAAAATATAGCATATATCTCTAAAACGGCTCCACCACCTTGGTTTATACATCGATTCCTGCTCTGTTTATCTACTAAAATATCACCTGTCTTCTTCTTCGTTCGCTTCTACCATCAAGACCGCACCGTGATTCTACTGAATTTACTCCCGTGGTACTCAATAGGTCCCGTGGTCCCCGTGTGGTCCCCGAAAGGACCACATGAGATCCCCAAAGGGATAACAAGAGGTTCAAAGTATTGCAGAGCTTGAGTCTGTATTCTTGGTGGGTCTCAGAAGCGGGATTTCGTGACACGATGGTTTTCGTTGCACCAGTTTAATCTAGAGTTGGACTTTCTTACCGGAAAACCTCGACGTGTTTTGGGATACCCGTGTATCCCTGCCGAGTGAGAGATGGTTGCCTATCCAGGCTAGAGTTGGACTTTCTCACCGGAAGACCTCGACGTGTTTTGGGATACCCGTGTATCCCTGCCGGGTGAGATGTGGTTGCTCATCCAGTCCAGCGTTGGACTTTCTCACCGGAAAACCTCATCGTGATTAGGATACTCATACATCCCCGCCGGCTGAGAGGTGGTTGCCTATCTAGACTGCCCTGGTCCAGTGTCTCCGACTTCAGCATTTTGTGGTCGTGGCCGCTACCCTTCCTAGTTGTGAACAGGATGGAGCTTTTGTCCAGGATGACGAATCCTCGCCACTAGTGACTTCCACCCCTGGGTTGAGTGGGTTTAGGCATATTATCTCAGTATGGGGGTATTTAGGACGTGGCCGACCTCTTGAGCGGAGGTACCGTGACATGAGTAGCCATCAAGTTTCACTCCTGGGTTAAGCCGGTTTAGGCATATCTCACCAGTATGGGTGTAGAACGAACGTGGCAGGCCTCTCGAGCAGAGATGCTGTGGTATGAGTAGTTCTCGCCGCAAGACTGCTGGACATACCGATTAAACTTCACTTTATCCTTTCCATCATCTTTTCACATCGGCGCCGCACGGCAACCCTGATTGCTTTTCCCCTCATTTTCTTCATTGCCGGGAGGGGTTTCACTCCACGCGCGACATTCGAAGTCTCGCCAGCAGCTGGATAAAAACCTGTGTCCTTGACCACTGTGAAGGAGCAGGATAGGGTGTTAGCCATCTCCAATTTAATGATCCAATTAATAGTTCAGTGTCTTCATAACTGTCGTCTTCCTTATCACCAAAATGTGATGTAAGATTTTACTCAGAGCTGTGGAATCGGATATGGAGAGAGTGACTTTTTTGGGTGGAATCTAAGTCGATGTTGGGGGGGGGGGGGGGGTGGGGGTGTGTACGTGCCCTTTATAATAGAGTCAGTCAGAGTCAGTATAAGCGTGCCTGTTATTTATAATGGAGTCAGTCAGAGTCAGTATACTTCAGAAGAAGAAGAAGAAGAAGGAAGAGGAGGAGGAGAAGAAGAAGAAGAAGAAGGAGGAGGAGGAGGAGAAGAAGAAGAAGGAGGAGGAGGAGGAGAAGAAGAAGAAGAAGAAGAGAGTCAGTGTCGGCAGAAGTTCTTTTGTGGTGGAATTGGGGCTGTAAAACAGAAAAGTACAAGACTTGTACCTGGAAACAACTGTTCGTGAAATCTGTGTCGACAGAAATCCACAATCTTAAAACGAGTCAATAGGATCCGAACAGTAGACATGAGTCACAGTGGAAGGTCTGGGAATACTGACTGCACAAGCTATGATTATATGTGACATCTGACATGATTAAATACCTGTCACCACACAACATCACCGCGGAATTGTTCAGACGTCTCTTAAACCTTGAAGTATATAAACCACCTGTTGGATTAAGTTGCAGAATAAATGACCTGGGGTTTTTCAGCTGTCAGGTAGCACCTCTCACCTGTGCTGGATTTTGTCAGATGCGTGGAAAAAAAGGTGACGGTGAATGTCCTCGAGGGAAACATCTTGCTTGAGATGAGAGGGCAAATTTAGGTGCTTAATCCATTTAATTTTTTCTTTCCGCGTGTCAGCCTGATATCATCATCATCATCATCATCATCATCATCATCATCATCATCATCATCATCATCATCATCATCAGCGGCCACACCGCCGTAGGACAGAGAAGTAAACACTTGGCCACTTGACATTCCAAATAATAAATTATTTGCACAAAGTTGTGTTGTGATGTGCCTTGAACATCAGTGTTGTGTCATGTGTGCTGTGATGTGACTTGAACATCAGTGTTGTGTCATGTGTGATGTGATTCGCCTTGAACATCAGTGTTGTGTCATGTGTGCTGTGATGTGACTTGAACATCGATGCTGTGTGATGTGTGCTGTGATGTGCCTTGAACATCAATGCTGTATGATGTGTGATGTGATGTGCCTTGAACATCAGTGTTGTTTGATGTGTGTTGTGATGTAACTTGAACATCAGCGTTGTGTGATATGTGCTGTGATATGACTTGAACATCAATGCTGTGTGATGTGTGCTGTGATGTGCCTTGAACATCAGTGTTGTCTGATGTGTGCTGTGATGTAACTTGAACATCAGCTTTGTGTGATGTGTGCTGTGATGTAACTTGAACATCAATATTCCTGTCTGCTTTCATCATCCTATTTTATGACCCATTTTTGTCTTATTTAATAGTGCTTTCATGTATACAAGGACCAGGCATATTTTACACCTTTCGTGTAGAAAAGTGACAAGACAAACCTATAATCTGTAATCAGAGATTGCCATCCCCGCACTCCGGGCATTCCCACGTGTGTTCCGCCTTCCATTCCAACATCTTCTGAAGCGTGCGCCTGCCAATGGAACCAGTCACGCCCTGGTTGGTGGTAACACACGCTAAACCACTTCGTTCGGAAAAACGTCCCTTTCACCTCTCCTCCCCCCAGTTCGATCATCCTCCTGATGTGATTGTCATCATTCAACCCGATGTCGTCCTCCATACTCAGCCTATCCAAGGTGGCTCTTGCAATCTCCTCTTTGTACATTCCTAGAGGGCTCTCTGAACTGATGCCTGCCAGCTTGTCCGCTATCTCATTTCCTTTGACTCCTGCATGACTGTGCAGTAGATCCACGTCAAAATGGATAACAGAGAGCCCTCTAGAAGTTGAACCCACTACCTACGGAAGAAATGCCTCTTAATTCTCCATAACAAGCTTTGAGAGTCTGTTACATTGACACCGTGCGAGTCGTCCTGTTCCACCAGCCAGGAAATTGCTTCTGCTGCTGCCTGCACCTCCATTCACAAGCTCGAAGCGGTGGTTGTATAGGCTCCTATACAGGTTTGCCGTTACGATAGACAACATAGTCCCTTCCACTTGATAGAAGAGAGATTCTACTACAACTTTTATGTGTACAAGAGACAATACAGATTCTACCACAACTTTTATGTGTACAAGAGACAAGACAAATTCTACCACAACTTTTATGTGTACAAGATACAAGACAGATTCTACCACAACTTTTATGTGTACAAGAGACAAGACAGATTCTACCACAACTTTTATGTGTACAAGAGACAAGACAGATTCTACCACAACTTTTATGTGTACAAGAGACAAGACAGATTCTAACACAACTTTTATGTCTACAAGAGACAAGGCAGATTCTATAGCAACTTTCATGTGCACAAGAGAAAAAAGAGAAAGTCTATAACATTTTAGTAAAGAATATATGAACTGAGACTTATCTCCTCTAATACTCCTTGTTTTCTTTCGAGACATCCAAAAGTCTGCATCTAAGAGATAATTAACGTGTTCCATTCACATGGATATTTTTTCCCAGGAATAACCATCGTATGACGCCTCAAGACACAGACAGACGGAAGCCACAAGACCTTCTGGCAGTACTGGTGTTCCATGGAAGAGTTGCTGGAGAAGCGAGAGACTGGCTATTGTCTAGGACACTTTCGCAAGCAAAACATGAAATGAGCACTTTAGATTCAAAAGTCGCGTATGACCTGGGATACTGACAGGTTGTATAATTTACATACCAATGTTCGTATCTTAATTGAAGGTCTGAAAATTGTTCATTTCCTCATAGGTCCATTCATTCATCAGTACATCCATGTATCCGTCAATCCATCCACGCTTCCATACATCCTTCCATGCATCCACCAGTCCATCCTTGCATTCATCCGTTCGCCCATGCGTCCACTGGTCCCTCCATTCACCAGTCCATCTATCTATCTATCTATCTATCTATCTATCTATCTATCTATCTATATATCTATCTATCTATCTATCTATCTATCTTATCTATCTATCTATCTATCTATCTATCTATCTATCTATCCATGCATCCATCCATCTATCTATCTATCTATCTATATCTATCTATCTATCTATCTATCTATCTATCTATCTATCTATCTATCTATCTATCTATCTATCTATCCATCCATCCATCCATCCATCCTCCATCTATCTATCTATCTATCTATCTATCTATCTATCTATCTATCTATCTATCTATCTATCTATCTATCTATCTATCTATCTATCTATCTATCTATCTGCCTACCTGCCTGTTTATCTGTTTATGCACGTTTATGTATATCATTCGTGTGTCTGCATTTCTGTACTCCTGTCTGTCTTTGTTTGTGTATTTATTAGTCTGTTTTACTTTCTGCTGTGGCTGTCTTTCAAGTCTTTACCAACTTCGGAGCTTCCGCATCGTTATCAAAACAGGCCAAGTTCAGAAAAAGATCACAAAAATCGTAATCAGAGAAAGAGAGGTAAAGAGAGGGAGAGAGAGAAAAGAGACTATACATGTCTACATATATATTTTATCTTTCCTCTTAGAGCAGCACAGATAAGACAGTACGTGATTTTTGTGTCTGAGCTTTCTAGAGAGCTACGCACACAAGATCGAGTTAACAGATGTTTACAACTGATGAGTCTCTCCTCTCTCTGTGTCTCTCTCTCTGTGTCTCTCTCTCTTTCTCTCTCTCTCTCTCTCATTCCTTTCTTTGTCATTACTTTCCGGCCACAGCTGTTGAATCTATTTTCTAGATACATTTTCCACACCCCCTCTTTATGTTGGTTACCATTTTTATATTCATTCACTGTTTTTCGTTGTTTTTATACTTTTTCGTATAGTGTTTTTTTCTAAAATCATCTTTCTTGGTTGTTGTGACCTTTCTTTGCTCTAATCATCTTTCTTTATTTTTATCAGCTTTTCTTCTTTTTAACCATCCTTCTTTATTTTTATAATCTTTCTATATTTTTATGATTTGTATAACTTTTCAATTTTTATATTATATCATTGTTTTTATATTATGTCATTGTTTTATATTATGTCATTGTTTTTATATTATGTTATCCATTTTTAATATACTTTCATTCTTAACATAGTCTTTCACTGGTTGTATATTCTTTCAATGTACAGATGTATACTGCACGTATATGTCGGCTTTATCTACTAGTGATGTTTTGTATGTTGGGCTCTCTGATTATATTCGACCACATCACAGAAAACCAACATCAAAAGTACTTCATTTTCACATGCGACAGGAACGACTTTCACAAAAACATGGACGATAAGTAAACAAATCAATTTGGTCGGATGTACACACGGAGCCATCTTGGCCATATAACGAATACTGTGCATGCTCTCACAATAACGCGCTTCAGCTGAACTATCCGTCACAGACAAGATCTAAACCTAGACTTCTCGCGCACACCTTCTCGCCATCGGCTTCGCGTCACTTCACCTTAATCTCCCCTGTTCAAACCAGCGAGGTTCCTGTTGTCCCTTTCTTCGTGTCTTCTTTGTTAAGTCTTAGTGAACCGTAACATATAAGAAGGAGTTAACACTGGTGCAAATGTTTTTTTAAACCTGTTTTATTGTTTTCATATTCTATCACCTTTCACACCTACTCCCTTCACGCGCATGTCCCGTATTCTATCACCTATCACACCTACTCCCTTCACGCGCATGTCCTGTATTCTATCACACAGATTTTTTCACCCTTTTAAAATTCATGTAGTTCTTAGAAACACAAAATTATGGCAATCAATCTTCCATCTTGTTACTTAGGCGCTATACAATCATCTACGTCAATAAACTGATACCTACAATTATCTAAACACAAGCATTAGTCTCCATCAATAAATTATCATCTACAGTCATCAAATACAAAAACTCTCCGTCAATAAACTGGCATCTACAACCATCAAAACACGTCTCCATTAATAAATTTACATCTATGATCATCAAAACACAAGTATCAGTCTCTATCAATAAACTGATATCTACAGTCATCAAACACAAAAACTTTCCATCAATAAACTTGCACGTACAAGCATCAAAACACAAGTATCAGTCTCTATCAATAAACTGATATCTACAGTCATCAAACACAAAAACTTTCCATCAGTAAAACTTGCACATACAATCATCAAAACACAAGTATCAGTCTCTATCAATAAACTGATATCTACAGTCATCAAACACAAAAACTTTCCATCAGTAAACTTGCACATACAATCATCAAAACACAAGTATCAGTCTCTATCAATAAACTGATATCTACAGTCATCAAACACAAAAACTTTCCATCAGTAAACTTGCACATACAATCATCAAAACACAAGTATCAGTCTCCATCAATTCAGCTGTACCCAGAAACCAATACAACGCGTGTGCGCATGTCATCACAGACAGCCAATCTGGCATGGCGATATAGACTCCCACGTTTACATCTCGCAGAAAGAAAGAGAAAGGATTCTTTGGGTGGGTCGCAAAAACATAACAACGAGGAGGAACGTCTATAGGTTAACACAAACATCGATTTTCACCGGCGGTTCCCGGGTATTCCTTTCTGTGCTGCGGAAACACAAAAGTTATGCCAGTGATCTCCCTTGCTTTCGTCAACCGCTGAGAATATACGTTTGCTTGTGTGTTTGTGTGAGTGCGTGTGTGACTGAGTGTTTGTTTGTGTCTGGGGAAGAAGTCGGTTTGGGAATAAAATGGGAGCTCATGTGGGGAATGAGGAATCATGGGAGTTTGGATATCTGCTCTCCTCCATCCGATGATAAAACAGAAGGATCAGGTATGAAAAATAAACAGAATGACAGCTTGGAAGTTTCTTATGTGGGGAGAGGCGCTTGAGCAGTGAAGTAATTAGTGGACTGATCTCTCATGACGAAGGTAGGGTAATTCGAATCCAACCGGAGACGCCTAATCAGCCAGGTTTACAATCAGACTCTTACTGGAACTTGAATAGGAAAGGCAGACATGAAAGATGCTGACTACATCACTCTTCTGTGTGCAGGAAGGTCAAATAATATAGGGACACTATGTCAGCTGGGCACTTCTATAGCTGGTAGAGGTAACCTTATCTTTATTTTAGGGAGATGTACAGGCAGACAGGTAGAGAGACTTACATAGATACAGACTAAATAACGGAATGTATATATTTCTCACTGTCTCTCTCACTAAGTATCTTCCTACATAACTATGTAGAATGATGAAACACAAACTGACAAGCATAAAAATAAACACATAGAAAGAGAGACAGACAGACAGACAGACAGACAGACAGGCAGGCAGATAGATAGATAGATAGATAGATAGATAGATAGATAGATAGATAGATAGATAGATAGATAGATAGATAGATAGATAGATAGATAGATAGATAGATAGATAGATAGATAGATAGATAGATAGATGGGGCTATGAATGAAACAAAGAACCACACACAAAAAAACATTACAGTTGTACTATGTCTCCATTGTGGTCATTACTGGAATGTCTGCGATCAATCCTGGACATTTTCTGCAGGAAGAATCATGTACACTCGAGTATGAATTTGTCCACATCCAAATCTTGCTGGCATTGACGAATCTGAAGTTACTGAGGGTTTACACAAAAGGTTTTTAATGAAGAAAAAGAAAGTGTAAATGGCACTGGGGAAAAAAATGAACCCCCCCCCCCCCCACCAAATATAAAGCGATAAAAATCTATTCTCACAGCCATATACGCCTTCATGTGGCGGGAGATAACTTGATGTTTTCCGATTCGGACAAATTTTTTTTCCCCCGTCCAGTTGCAGATTATTTTCCATTTGAATGTTCTCGTGAGGTGTTCTTTGTCCCACAATTTCCTTTTTTTTTCTCAAATTCGCTTGTGGGTTTCCGCCTGTGATCCATTTACATAGACCCAGATTATGCGTGATGTCATATTTTCCATTCATTTACAGACATACATGTGTACTGTCCTTGCCAGTGTGCCTAGCCTTACAGGTAGATATTTGCCAGTTTTGAGCTCATTTCTCCTATAATAATGTGTCTGGCTTCCAGTTTTACAGCTGGGTCGATTTGGATGCCACTAGGAGTTCTCCAACCCGATCAGTGGCTCCACATGGGGTCCGTGGATGGATATGGGGGATTCAGCGACCAGAAAATGGACTGATTCGATTAAATAAAACTCTAAGAATCATTTATATTTTATATATTCCTTTATTATTAATGAGGTGTCTGCGGCTGTTCTCGGGCCCGTAAAGGGGTCTGCGGCTGTTCTCGGGCCCGTAAAGGGGTCTGCGGCTGTTCTCGGGCCCGTAAAGGGGTCTGCGGCTATTCTCGGGCCCGCAAGGAGGTCTGCGGCCAATAAAAGTGTTAAGAACTAATGGGTTAGAATCTGAGATGACAGGGTAGTTAACTTTCAGTCCTTCTAACAGAGAATCCACAGAAATCACAGAAGTTAATAGATAAGATACACAACATAAGCCACGATTGGGAACCAGAGATCAATATCTAGAAGACCAAAGTAACGGTGTTCAGCAGGAAAGACTGAGAAGCCACAGATGGATATAACCGCAAACAAGGAAAAACTGGACCTCGTGACTAACTACTGCTATCTAGGACACACACTAGTTGAAGATGGGGGATGTGAGATGGAGATAATGAAAAGAATAGGAATGGCAAAACGTACATTCAACACCATGAAGACAGTGCTGTTATCTTACACCATGGAGACAGTGCTGTTATCATACACCATGAAGGCAGTGCTGTTATCATACACCATGAAGGCAGTGCTGTTATCTTACACCGTGAAGACAGTGCTGCTGTTATCTTACACCATGGAGACAGTGCTGTTATCTTACACCATGAAGACAGTGCTACTATCATGTGCTTATAATGTTACTACCACGTAATTTTAATGTTATTATCACGTTCTTCTAATGTTACTACCACATAATTCTAATGTTACTACCACTTATTTCTAATGCTACTAACACGTGCTTCTAATGTTACTAACCCATACTTCTAATGTTAGTACCACGTACTTCTAATGTTACTACTATCTAATTCTAATGTTACTACCACATACTTGACTGATTCCATGGACAAGGAGATGAGAAGGAGCTATCAATGTTACATGTAGCGTGTCAGGTGTTAACATAAACACCGAACGAATTTCCAAGATGTTGTACTTGAATGTTATTGTCATTATAACTTCCAAGATGTCGTAGTTGTATGTTATTGTCATTATGACTCCAGGTTTTTTTTTAAATAAACAAGTGTCAGTGTAAACCGTAGAAAGAAAGTTCGTAATACGGTTAATAGCTCCAATTTTCTCCAAGGTGTGAAACAGATTTGTACGTGTTCAGTATTGACGTGGCTTCTCTGAGAGTGAAGTTGTCGATTTGATGGCTTTGATGGCTGTCAGGGCGTTGTTTTATTGTGGAGATGGCGGGTTCTGCTCCCTAGCTTTCATTCAAAGTTTTTTGTTGGTGCTAGGGAGTTCATGCACCTTTCGAACTTGTCCAGAGTTCACTGATAATAACCCCTGATGATGGATGTGTGTGTGTGTTGGGGGAGGGGGGAGTGTCTGAAGCTCCCATTTTCAAGGAAGGGCGTGAAGGGCCTCCGGTTTTAAGATGGGGCCCATAGTGGGTGACAACAGAATAGTTCATCAATAGAGTAAGAGGGAGAAGAGGGAGAGAAATAGGAACAAAAGCCCCCTCGGAGGCCCTTGCCATCATGGGTTACTGTTCCTTATAGCCAGCCCGGCTGCAAAATGAGGACATGACACAGTTTATGTTAGGGAAAGCTACTGACATCACCCTTCACCACGAGACACACTGGAGTGAGCTATATACGGTGATGTTCATTCGTGTGGGGGAAAAAAAAAGTAATTGAATGAAAATGAGGCGTCGAGAAATCCACGAAGACTTTAGAGAAAAAAAATAGAAGAATAAATATAAGCCTGCCTCCTGAATTAGATATTGAGATTAGAACCTTAATCCCTGTACCAACTACGGCGTTTAAACGTAATGTTTTGTGTTTAATGATCAGCTAATGAAATCTCCCCCTGCAGTCAGAAGCGCCGGGTTCAAATTGCCGTCGATTTGATGGCGTGAGGTCAGGAACATGATGTTCCTGCTCTCTTAAACCATTGGCTGCAGCCAAGAATCTCCACACAACATCTCCAGGGAGATGCGTGGGAACTATATTACATGGCGGAGTGTTTCGAGCGAGCAATATCGAGGGGGCGTGAAACGAGAGTGCTAGAACATGATGAGGTTCCACGGCGAGAGAAGAAATAATAAAGATGTCTTTATTCTTGTATAACCGAGTTAACAAAAGATATCTTTCATCTGCTGTCATGTTGATCGGCGAGCGAGCACGCGGACTAGTAGGCAAACAAGTGGGCACGCTGATAGAAGGCAAGGCGCGTTGAGAGTTAGATTGGTAGAGAGTAAATCGAGCTGAGAATAAATCAGGTTGAGAGTACGACAGATGGAGAGTAAGGCAGGTTGAGAGTTTTACGGGTTGTGAGTAAGGCAGGCTGAGAGTAAGGCAGGTTGAGAGTAGGGCAGGTTGAGAGTAATACGGGTTGTGAGTAGGGCAAGTAGAGAGTAAGGCAGGTTGAGAATAATGCGGGTTGAGAGTAAGGCAGGTTGAGAGTAATACGGGTTGAGAGTAAGGCAAACTGAGACTAATACGGGTAGAGAGTAATACGGGTTGAGAGTAATACGAGTTGAGAGTAATACGGGTTGAGAGTAATACGAGTTGAGAGTAATACGGGTTGAGAGTAATACGGGTTGAGAGTAGGTTGGGGTGAGAGTAATACGGGTTGAGAGTAAGCCAGGTTGAGAGTAAGGCAGGTTGAGAGTAATACGGGTTGAGAGTAAGCCAGGCTGAGAGTAATACGGGTTGAGAGTAGGACAGGTTGAGGGTAATACGGGTTGAGAATGGGGCAGGTTGAGAGAGGGCAGGTTGAGAGTAATACGGATTGAGAATAGGGCAGGTTGAGAGTAATAAGGGTTGAGAGTAAGGCAGGTTGAGAATAATGCGGGTTGAGAGTAAGGCAAGCTGAGAGTAATGCAGGTTGAGAGTAATACGGGTTGAGAGTAGGGCAAGTTGAGAGTAAGGCAGGTTGAGAATAATGCGGGTTAACAGTAGGGCAGGTTGAGAGTAATACGGGTTGAGAGTAAAGCAGGTTGAGAGTAATACGTGTTGAGAGTGGGGCAGGTTGAGAGTAATACGGGTTGAAAATAGGGCAGGTTGAGAGTAATACGGGTTGAGAGTAGGGCAGGTTGAGAGTAAGGCAGATTGATAATAATACGAGTTGAGAGTAGGGCAGGTTGAGAGTAAGGCAAGTTGAGAGTAATATGAGTTGAGAGTAGGGCAGGTTGAGAGTAGGGCAGGTTGAGAGTAAGGCAGGTTGATAGTAAAGCAAGTTGAGAGTAATACGGGTTGAGACTAAAGTGGATTGAAAGTAAGATGGGTGGAGAGTAAAAAAGAGTTGAGAGTAATACAAGTTGAGAGTACGGCGGGATGAGAGTGTGACGAGTTGACAGGAACCTGAGTTGACAGCAAGATGGAGTGAGAGTAAGCCGGGTGTGGCAGTAAACAGGGTTGGCAGCAAGACGAGTGGAGAGTAATAATGTACACGGAGAGTGATACGCATTGAGAGTAGGACAGATTGCACGGTAAGAGTAGGACAGGTTGTAGGGTAGGACAGGTTGTAAAGTAAGAGTAGGACAGGTTGTACGGTAAGAGTAGGACAGGTTATAAAGTGAGAGTAGGACAGGTTGTAAAGTAAGAGTAGGACAGGTTATAAAGTGAGAGTAGGACAGGTTGTAAGGTGAGAGTAGGACAGGTTGTAAGATGAGAGTAGGACAGGTTGTAAGATGAGAGTAGGACAGGTTGTAAGATGAGAGTAGGACAGGTTGTAAGATGAGAGTAGGACAGGTTGTAAGGTGAGAGTAGGACAGGTTGTAAAGTAAGAGTAGGACAGGTTATAAAGTGAGAGTAGGACAGGTTGTAAGATGAGAGTAGGACAGGTTGTAAGATGAGAGTAGGACAGGTTGTAAGATGAGAGTAGGACAGGTTGTAAGATGAGAGTAGGACAGGTTGTAAGGTGAGAGTAGGACAGGTTGTAATGTAAGAATAAGTTATATGTTTGAAGGAAGATACTGAAACACGGAAGAACAAAGAAGCGAATATTAACTTTGTTTGAGGGTCACGGGTATGTAGAGTTGTATATGGAGACATTAACTTTGTTTGAGAGTCACGGGTATGTAGAGTTGTATATGGAGACATTAACTTTGTTTGAGAGTCACGGGTATGTAGAGTTGTATATGGAGACATTAACTTTGTTTGAGAGACACGGGTATGTAGAGTTGTATATGGAGACATTAACTTTGTTTGAGAGACACGGGTATGTAGAGTTGTATATGGAGACATTAACTTTGTTTGAGAGACACGGGTATGTAGAGTTGTATATGGAGACATTAACTTTGTTTGAGGGTCACGGGTATGTAGAGTTGTATATGGAGACATTAACTTTGTTTGAGGGTCACTGGTATGTAGAGTTGTATATGGAGACATTAACTTTGTTTGAGGGTCACTGGTATGTAGAGTTGTATATGGAGACATTAACTTTGTTTGAGAGACACGGGTATGTAGACTTGTATATGAAGATATTGGTAACCTGTCACAAAGACCTCCTGACCGATAAGAAGGACAGAGACATGGATAAACAGATGGATTGAGTGGGAAAATGAGGAATGAGATGATACACTGGATAAATAACGAGTTAATGGAAAGTTTGTTGTGTGAATAAATAAATAATGAGCGGATTATTATCATTTGTTTAGATTAGTATCCATAACGTAAAAAATGAATGGACAGATTTTTATGCATAATCGATGGAGAATGAACTGGATAAATAACACAGCCCAACAAAAAAATTTTTTTTTTCCTTGGTGCCTTGGTTTTTAGGCCTGTTCCTATGGTTATTTGGGGCGCTGATTCAGAAAATTGCATTGGATAGACCGCGTCAGCTCTAGTTTCTTAGATATGATTGGCATCAGTTCTAGTTTCTGAGATATGGTTGGCATCAGCTCTAGTTTCTTAGATATGGTTGGCATCAGCTCTAGTTTCTTAGATATGGTTGGTATCAGCTCTAGTTTCTTAGATATGGTTGAATTTATAAAATTTTAGTCCGATCTTTAACAAATCTCTTCTGCAGAATTTGGATGTCATAACAAGCTGTCTTATTTAAATGGGAAATTTATGTGTTTAATTTACCCACATTTTCTGTGTACAGTGACCTTTGTTTCACAACTATTCCTCTACTTCCTTTCCTATAATGCAAGCTGGCATACACATCTATAGCTCAAGTGACAAAATCGCTTTTGTTATGTTTTATTACATAACTATGTGCAAAAAATTAAGATGGGAAATCATGGTTTTCGTAGACTACATACATTTATATTTCAAAGGTTTCTCAACCTGATCTGTTTAAAACAGCTGCACTGTATAATAGTTATGATAATACAGGAAGTGCGTGTATATTCCCACTCATATCATTTCCTTTTTTGCAAACAGAACACCGTAGAGGTTATGGCTACCTCAAAGACGGAGTTGCTTGAATCATCCCGACGTATTTTTCTATATTTGTGGGGAGTACACACTTAAAGCAAGTAGGAAACCTATTTCTGAGTTTGTAAAAAGAGCATTTGAAGATTATTTTGGTGCCAAACTTGGAGATCAAGACAAGCTATGGGCTCCTCACATTGTATGTAAATCTTGTACGAAGCATTTGCGCCAGTGGACAAATGGAAAGAGAAGCTGCCTGAAATTTGGAGTATCAATGGTGTGGAAAGAACCGAAAAACCACTTCGATGACTGCTGTTTTTGTATTGTTGATATCATAGGCATCAATCAAAATAATTGTGACAAGTTGTCTTAACCTCATCTACCTTCAGCCAAGAGACCTGTTCCGTACTCGGATCTTGTACTCGTTCCATCTTTCCTTGAACTAGCACAGCTCTCAGAGGATGAGTCTTGCACGTCTGATATCGCACAAGGTAAAGAAAGTGGTATATGGCATATGGTCTGTATCTCAGAAAGTAGAGCTGATTGGGGGGGGGGGGGGGGGGGGGGGGGGAACGTGTGCCATTTTTTGAATAGCAGGACAAATAAACTCAGAAACAGGTCTAACATTTGAGGTACCAAAATGTGTGTTGGCCAGTGTAATCAGTGGATGACAGAATGGATAAATAATGAATGGATTAGGTATATTATGGACAGTTGAACTATGTGTTTGCTTGTTTGTTTGTTTGTTTGTTTGTTTGTTTGTTTGTTTGTTTGTTTGTTTGTTTGTTTGTTAAGCTAGATATTATTATTAATAGATTTGGCATTTTATGGACTAATTGAAAATTACTGACTGGATTAAATATTAATGGGCAGGAAAACAGTAAAGTACAAGCAAGAGATAAGAGTCCCTCAAGTACTTGTATATGAAATAACACAATTATGCTGGAGAAAATTGAGTAAATTGAGAAGTCAAAACGTGGAAGACAGAGAGATAGACAGACAGGCAGGCATGCAGGCAGGCAGAGACAGAAAGAGAGAGTAACAGAGAGCGACAGGAAAAGAGAGAGACAGAAAAAGAGAGTAACAGAGAGCGACAGAAAAAGAGAGAGACAGAAAGAGAGAGTAACAGAGAGCGACAGAAAAAGAGAGGGACAGAAAGAGAGAGTAACAGAGAGCGACAGAAAGAGAGAGAGAGAGACAGAAAGAGAGAGAGAGACAGAAAGAGAGAGAGAGAGAAATAGAGAGACACAAAGAGAGAGAGAAACAAAGAGCGACAGAAATACAGACAGACAGAAAGAGAGTGACTAAAAAAACAGAGAGAGAGAGAGAGAGAGAAAGACAAATAAAGAAAAAACAGACAGGAAGAGCGAGAGATAAAAAAGAAACAGAGAGAGAGACGGAAAGATATATATATATATATATATATATATATATATATATATATAGACAGACAACAGAAAGAGACAGACAGACAGAAAGAAAGAGAGACAAACAGATAAAAAGAAGAGACAGAAAGAGAGAGAAAGAGAGACAGATAGACATTAAGAGAAAGACTAAAAAAAGAGAGACAGACAGACAGACAGAAAGAAAGAAAGAAAGAAAGAAAGAAAGAGGGAGACAGAGAGACACAGAAAGAGAGAGTAACAGAGAGACAGAAAGAGACAGAAATAGAGACACAAAGAGAGAGAGAGAAACAGAGAGCGACAAAAAGAGAGACAAAAAGACACAGAGAGAGTGACAAAAAAGCAGAGAGAGAGAAAGACAAATAAAGAAAAAACAGACAGAAAGAGAGAGGGATAAAAAGAGAAAGAGAGACAGATAGAGAGAGACAGACATAAAGAAAGACAGACAGCAGAAAGAGTCAGACAGGCAGACAGAAAAAAGAGACAGACAGAAAGAGAGACAGACAGACAAAAATAAGAGACAGAAAGAGTGAGAAAGACAGACAAACAGAAAGAGAGAGACATAAAAAAGATAAAGACTAAAAAAAGACAGACAGACAGAAAGAAAGAAAGACAGAAAGAAAGAAAGAGAGAGAGAGATTGAGAGAGAGAGAGAGTTCAGTATCTAACGTCACACAATCTAAGTCAAAGCACGTAACTTCATGGATTCAGTTTCCGGAACAACAGCCAAAGTCTTAACGACACCTGGCCAGAGTTGTCTACCGTGATCTCTAACGAATTATCAACTATCGTTTTTTTTCAGCATCTAATCCCTCGTCTTTATTCTCTCTTCTTACAGACAAAAAAAAAAAAAAATCCCCAAGAATCGACATGTTTATAACTCAGTGACTTTTAACTGCAGGAGTCGATAAACTGAAATCGTTTATTCCGACATAAATATTATTTTTAAGTTTCCTCAAGTCCTGGTTTCACTCCTTGCAGTCTTGACATAGATCACTGGATGGGAATCTTGGCTGGTATCAAACTCTAGACAAATGTTACTTCTGTTCTCTCTGGGCTTCGGTGCGACTGCACTGATGGTTTGTTATCTTCTCTCTCAGCCAAGCTCTCTCTCACTGTGGGATATTTATTCTCTAGTAACTTATTATTTTAATCTCGTTTTTTTTTCTCTTTTTATTTTTTTACCTCAATCCAAATCTCGCTTTTCTTCAATGCTAACAAAAACTTTGGGCAGGAATGTCTCCAAAGCTGAGACGGATGAGAGATCTCCATCCAAATCTCGCTTTTCTTCAATGCTAACAAAACTTTGGGCATGAATGTCTCCAATGCTGAGACTGATGAGAGAGTCCAGATGTAGTTTCATGCGCCAGGTTCAGACTAGAAGAGAAAAGGGGGTAAAGTAACGCCCACGTACTGAAGAAAACAAGTGAAAGATAAACTGCGAGCTGGTATTCTTAGCAGCAGATGCCGTGAAGACGTTAGGGCACAGCATCGTGTCGGATGGGGAGTGGGTTATGGCGGCTATTTTTTTCAATCCCTGAGTGGAGCTAAAAGAAAAGAATGTGTGCAGTGTTTCTGCAGCGGACTCCGCCAGCGTGGGAAGTATGGCGAGCCTTGCCCTGTTAGCCAGGTTAGGTCTGCTACTTGCGGCATCAAGGGAGAAGTGGGTCTGGGTATTAATCAGTCTTGGGTCGTCAACCCTGACACCAGCATCTCAGCTTGGGTCGTCAACCTTGACACCAGCATGTCAGCTTGGATCGTCAACCCTGACATCAGCATGTCAGCTATGGATCGTCAACCTTGACACCAGCATGTCAGCTTGGATCGTCAACCCTGACATCAGCATGTCAGCTATAGATCGTCAACCCTGACATCAGCATGTCAGCTATAGATCGTCAACCCTGACATCAGCATGTCAGCTATGGGTCGCTGATGGCCAGACCAGACAGGTTTATAAAAATTATTCTCAGATACACAACAAGAAATAAAAACTAACAACTTATAATCATCAGGTTTATAGGTTCGCTCTTTTTCTGTTCATTCACGCAGAACTCCGGCGGTCGCCCTATATTTACGGGACTTTCCATATTTTACGTGACACTTTATTTTCACTTTATGTACTAAAAGTGAGTGTGTACAAGTCGGTTCCCTGAAGACTGACATTCTCATTTCCTCATGGCTTTTACATAAAAATATTGTGTCCAGTAATCTGACTTCTGTAAACTGGTCAAAATGATACATCCATACTAGAATATCCATAATATAGCATGCAGTATATCTTGTTGTATATCCATACTACAAGAACTTAATACTGAAGAAGGTTGGCTAGCAAAAAGGATTAAACAGAGAAATCTTAAATATTTTGGACACATTCAACGTCATGAGAATTTAGAGAAGACCGTCTTGGAAGGGTACATAATAGGGAAAAGAAAGAAAGGACGACCAAGACGAGGATGGCTGCAAGACATCGTTGATAACCTGCAAATGGATGCATCAGCAGCAGGCCACCTTACTTACAACCAAGATGCCTACGAGAAAGCTGTTAAGGAGGCAAAGTTCCGCAACGGAGACGCAAACGAAAAAAAAAAATCAAGAGGAGTATGTTGGGGGCGAGATCTTTAAATCAGAACCTTCGCATGAGAACAGAGTGCACTATTGACTCTCATGCATAATAAAATAAATTATAAAGGAATAATGAATTTGTCCCATTTTATTTTAAGACTTAAGACAAACGGCAAAGAGACGTCTTCTTCTTCTTCTGCTCCTTCTGGAACTGCTAGCTTGATATTCTTACAGCCGTTGAGGTGTAGGTGCTAAGACAAGGCACTGTGTCGGATCGGGAGCAAGTTACATCAGCTCTTTTTTAAGTCCTTCAATTCAGCTAAGAAGCAGAAGGTATGCTATACTTCTTAGCAGACTCCACTACCATGGGGACTATGACGATTCCTGCCCCGTTAACCAGGCTACGGCTATTACTGAAAGTGTACCAAAGGCGAAGTAGGACAGGGTCTTGGTCAACTGTGGTTCATCAGCCCTGAAGCCAGATTATCAGCTCTACCTCGCTGACTGCCAAATGAGACAGCGTGTACACAAACTACTGAAGGCAGGACTAACCAATAAAACTGGCCACATTTTTTTTTGTCTTCTCTATCTTCTAAAATTATATCAACAGAAAAGACAAAAATCTATAATTGTCTGCCATGACGAGGAGATGAAGAGTGAATCTATTGAAAACAGTAACCGCGTGGAGATAGTTCTCTTGTTTGTAAAAAATAAACCTTGACCCACTCTCCGGGCGTCCCGCGAGAAAACAAGCAACAGTCTCTGGGGAAACGCAAGGGGAATAGGAGAAAGAGAGAGGCTTGGGGAGAAATACCTCAGTGCACTGACCTGGTGGCACATGAAATCTCAGTGCACTGACCTGGTGGCACATGAAAAGGAAAAGCAAGAGAAATGATTGAAAGTGTCAGAGACGGCCACATAATTAAGAAGCGAAGCTTACCCGTGCGATATATAATGAATTAATCTGTCCAAGCCAGTATTGCAGTACCACAAGAAATATTATGATTATTTGTGCCTACCATTAGATAGCTTAGCTTCTATGATTACCTGCAACTAGCATTAGATACCCGCTATGATTACATGCAACTAGCATTAGATAACTACTATGATTATCTGCAACTAGCATTAGATACCCGCTATGATTACATGCAACTAGTATTAGATATCTACTATGATTACCTACAGCTAGCATTAGATAGCTACTATGATTACGTGCAAGTAGCATAAGATATCTACTATGATTACCTACAGCTAACATTAGATAGCTACTATGATTACGTGCAAGTAGCATAAGATATCTACTATGATTACCTACAGCTGGCATTAGATAGCTACTATGATTACGTGCAAGTAGCATAAGATATCTACTATGATTACCTGCAACTAGCATTAGACAGCTACTTTGATTACCTACAGCTAGCATAAGATATCTACTATGATTACCTACAGCTAGCATTAGATAGCTACTATGATTACGTGCAAGTAGCATAAGATATCTACTTTGATTACCTACAGCTAGCATTAGATAGCTTATGGAAGCTTTTTATACTCTCTACCTTCTCTCTACCTTGCCTACATATAAACAGATGTCTGTCTTTGGAGACACTCTTTGCACTAAAACTGTTTGCCTTGCTTTATAGTGTTTACTTTAGAAATCTTCGTCATAATCTTGTAGATTATGTGGAAGACAAAAACTAATGAAATTTTAACGATTATCATTGGAAATACGAAATGTATGATGATGTTGTATGTGTATCGCAGGATGTTTATAGCGATGTATATATCAGACATCTGTTTCTAGCATTCGTATAGGTATGAGGGCAATAGTAACATATTTTCTTACAAAACTGTAACACTTTTGGTAGGAGCTACTTTAGTTTAGTGCCTAGAGAAGAGGCACATACTACTTTAGTTTGGTGTCTAGAGAAGATGCACATACTACTTTAGTTTGGTGCCTAGAGAACAGGCACATACTACTTTAATGTGGTGCCTAGAGAACAAGCACATGCTACTTTAGTCTGGTGCCTAGAGAACAATCACAGACTACTTTAGTCTGGTGCCTAGAGAACAAGCACATACTACTTTAGTCTGGTGCCTAGAGAACAAGCACATACTACTTTAGTCTGGTGCCTAGAGAACAGGCACATACTACTTTAGTCTAGTGCCTAGAGAACAGGCATATACTACTTTAGTCTAGTGCCTAGAGAACAGGCATATACTACTTTAGTCTGGTGCCTAGAGAACAGGCACATACTACTTTAGTCTGGTGCCTAGAGAACAGATACATAGTTTGGTGCCTAGAGAACAAGCACATAATACTTTAGTCTGGTGCCTAAAGAACAAGCACATACTACTTTAATCTGGTGCCTAGAGAACAGATACATAGTTTGGTGCCTAGAGAACAAGCACATAATACTTTAGTATGGTGCCTAGAGAACAAGCACATACTACTTTAGTCTGGTGCCTAGAGAACAGATACATAGTCTGGTGCCTAGAGAACAGCCACATACTACTTTAGTCCGGTGCCTAGAGAACAGGCACAAACTACTTTAGTCCGGTGCCTAGAGAACAGGCACATACTACTTTAGTCCGGTGCCTAGAGAACAGGCATATACTACTTTAGTCCGGTGCCTAGAGAACAGGCACATACTACTTTAGTCTGGTGCCTAGAGAACAGGCACAGACTACTTCAGGATAATGGGGAAGCATGATCCTCAACGTCACCCGGTACAGCAGACAATCAAGCGAATTCAACTGAGTGATGATAAACGGTAATGAGAGAGACGAGAAGAGATAATATTGTCAAAATATGAACTCATGACGTATCAGACTCAACACAAGTGAAAGCATAAAGAACAAATGACAGTTTAATGCAGGGTTTCTCAGTCAGGGTTAACGGTGCCCCTTGTGATGCTGGCATGGAACTCGATCTGCTGTTGGACTGTAACTTTTTCTTGCAGTTTTTCTGCTCTTGCTGTTAGCTGTCTATATATGAAGTAAAATACTGACATATTTTAAAACCATACTGGTAGATACGTAATTAGACTAATCCTGATGATGGTTTCAGCAGCCTAATGAAAGAGACACACTGGGTAGTCTACTGACGGAGGAGGTCTGTACAAAGGTTTTAAGTTCCCCCTTTCAAAGGGAAGCTACTTTTGTTTTTGAAGCGAACGACGTAGGAAATCAAAGTCGGTCAACCGTAAAAGCAGAATAATAAAAATGTGAAAGATCTGTGCCAAGTCGAAGTTAGAGCAGCAATAAAACTGTTAAATGAGATTTATTGTGCTATATGCAATATTAATGTCCGCGTTTAATGTCTTGCCAAAGACAGAAGGCGCCAGAGAAAAAAATGCAGAAAAGAGAAATATTATAGATATATATATATATATATATACTGGGTAGGAAACTCGTAGTGAAAGCAGATTTTGGAAGCGGAAACGTATGTTTGACTCTAGGCCTGGCCAAACAGACTCCGCCAAGGTAACCGAAAGCGACCAATATCTTGCCAGAACCGGTCAAAATTCTATATCAGTCTGCCAAAATCCTATGAGATCAGGGCCAAAATTCTACCCTAGCCGACCAAAATTCTATCTGAACAGCCTAAAATTCTACCCTAGCCGGTCGCAATCCTATAAGAACAGGCCAAAATTCTATTCTAGTTGGTCAAAATCCTATCACAGACCGATAAAATCTTACCAGAACGGGATAAAATCCTATCAGAACTGAACATAACCCTATTAGAGCCGGATAAAATCCTATCAAAGACCGATAAAATCTTACTAGAACGGGATAAAAATCCTATCAGAACTGAACATAATCATATTAAGAAAGGTAAAGGTAATCCTGTCGTGCCTTAGAGGCACATAAGGATATGGTGTTAGTGCCCATATTTTCTATAATCATGTTAGAACTGGATAAAATCCTATCAGAACTGAACATAATCCTATTAGAGCCGGATATAATCCTGTCGGAACCGAACATAATGGCGCCAGAGTTGGGAAAAAATTCTACTTAAATTTCCTGAAAGTGTTTCTGGGAACAAGATGTGTGTCACTAAATCTCGTGAACGTGTCATGTATCGGCGTGTACCTCGTCCTGGTGGAGCCTGCTGATAAGCTTAATGTTGTAGCTCTGTGTGAGACATCGTTTCATCTTCATATGCGCACTTGGAGACATTAGGACCGCCATTACAGCCAACTCTCCTCATCTCTGGTTATTACTTGCAGAGAAAAAGAACAGTCTTACATATTAAAACAAGAAAACTATACGGACTTTAGTTCTTGCTCTTTTTTTTTCCTGATTGTTCTGGTTCTGCGAGCCCTTGCTCTTTACAGTCGAAGCCATGAAGATGTTGAGACACAAGCATGGACTAGATTTGCCTGAAGATCTGGAGCATGTTTCTGGACAGTTTCTGTCGTCATGGAGATCACGACAAGCCCTAGCCATCCAAACGTCTGTAAGGAGTGCAAAAGCTCTGGGGGTTCTATCAGGATCTGGAGAGGACAGCGAGCTTTGCCATGTCGACAGGGATCAGGATCTGAAGTGACCAACAACTTCGAAAGCAGAATTAGAAGATGAAGGAGTGCATTAGTGTTTTGCAGTGAGCATCAAGAGTAGGCGTGGCCAGTGTCTTGGGCAGCTCTGATTTGCTGGACCCGATAAACGAACTGTCAGTCCAGCACGGACATATTTGTTCTCAAGATGTGTGGGGACCACTATCCTTGCATGTGTATATGCAGACTACGTAAACTTACATACAGACGTAGACATACTAGAGATGAAAGGAACTACTAGATGCAGACATACAGGAGATGAAAGGAACTAGCAGATGTAGAAATATAAAAGATCAAAGGAGCTAGCAGGTGTAGACAAACAAGAGTTGAAAAGAACCAGCTGATGTAGACATACAAGAGATGAAAGGAACTAGTAGATGTAGACATACATGAGATGAAAGGAACTAGTAGATGTTGACATACAAAAGATGAAAGGAACTAGTAGATGTAGACATACATGAGATGAAAGGAGTAGATGTAGACATACAGAGAATTAATCAATCTGTATGTCTGTATAAAGTATATGTTTTGAAATGTATCAGTACTGACGTATAAGAAACTACATAGTGCTAGCATGTGCGTACAGTCAAACTAGCGAATAATTGCAAGGAACTGTAACGTAGGTTCAGATAACATGGCTTGGTAGGAATTATCAAGCACATTAAATATGAAAGTAGTTATTACTATTGTCTTTAGAAAATCTGTTATCCTGCTCTTATTAAAAACAAAAATGATTAAGATAATGGAAAGTTCGGATAACTGAAAGAATCTGATAATGCAAAATTCATATACTAGGCCATGTGATAAGAATTTTTTTCTACTTTGTTTTGCAGTTTCAAGTTTTTTTTTAAACTCATATACTTTTAATTATAAATTTTCATGAAATCTATTACATAAAAATGCGTGTGAAAGTAACCAAAAAAAAAAAAAAAAGTCTAGCGATAGTGAAAAGAAAAGATAATAAACTGAGTTAGAATAATATTGGTTAACACACTTGACGCGGAGAGACAAACTGGTGACGGCGAACCCGTTTATTGCCAATTCTGATAATCGGAGCTTGGATTATCTCATGCTGTTCTTTATGTACTGTCGTGTGTCTGGGCTTGCAGTGCTGACTCCAATAGTAAGACAAACACACATAAAAAAAAACTTCAATATTTGATGCAAGAAGCCAGGCAGGGGACATGTACAGAGAAATGGAAGTAATAATCCCTTTCTGTTGTTTTGTATTTCAGGGGAAATAGATTGATACCTAGAGAGACTAACATTCTTTAACTGACACTTGCTACTGCCCTTGTATTGAGGTATTCCTTTTGTTTTATAAATGCAAGGGTATGATATTAATCACATTTATTTAGAAACTGGGAAGGTTGGGTCAGAAAAATAGAGACTGTTTGCAGCTGAAAAAAAAAAACACAAATCGAATTAAGAGTTAAGAAATGGAATAGAGTGACAAATCTTGAGAAATGCTGAGCTGGAAAGATTTAGCAGCAAGGTCGTGTTTTGAGAATCGCTGACGTGTAGAGAATTGTTTCTCAAATAATATACAAGTATATAAATAGCTGACGTGTAGAGAATTGTTTCTCGAATAATATCTTATATCTTATATCCTTCCCGTGCCGTTAAACGTCACATAGGGCTCGCAAAGTACTTCGCCAATTTTTCCTGTCTTTGGCGAGTCTTTCAACCTCATCAAAGGATTTTATACCTGTTAATTTGCCCTCTCTTAACAATGTCCTCTTCAGAGTTTCACGCGGTCTTCCTCTTTTTCTTCGGCCTGTTGTGTTCCACTTGATAGCTTGTTTCGGGATTCTCTGATCATTTCTTCTCATCAAGTGACCAACATATGTCCATCTCCTTTTCCTGATCACCCATGAGACTGGTTGTTGTTCAGTCATCTATCTTATCTCTGCATTGTTCTTGAATTCGTTCCATTTGATGCCGAGTATTTTCTTTATGCATTTGTTTTCAAAAGAGTCTTCTTCTTCTTCTTCTTCTTCTTCGTTCACTTCTACCACCAAAAACCGCACTGTGAACCTACTGAATTCACACATGTGGTCCTCGTTAGGTCCGGTGGTCCCCTGTGTGGTCCAAAATAGACCACATGAGTTCCACGAAGGACCACAAGGGGTTCAGAGTATCACAGTGCTTTAGCCTGTATTCTTGGTGGGTCTCGGAAGCGGGATTGCGTGACACCGTGGTTTTCATTGCACCAGTTTGGTCTAGGGTTGGACTTTCTCACCGGAAGACCTCGACGTGTTTGGAATATCAGTGCATCCCCGCTGGGTGAGAGGCGTTAGCCCACCCAGGACAGAGTTGGACTTTCTCACCGGAAAACCTCGACGTGTTATGAGATACCCGTGTATCACCGCCGGGTGAGAGGTGGTTGCCCATCCAGTCCAGGGTTGGACTTTCTCACCGGAAAACCTCAGCGTGATTAGGATACGCAGACATCCCCGCCGGGTGAGAGGTGGTTGCCTATCTAGACTTCCCTGGTCCAGTGTCTCCGACTTCAGCATTTTGCGGTCGTGGCCGCTACCCTTCCTAGTTGTGACCAGGATGGAGCTTTTGTCCAGGAGGACGAATCCTCGCCACTAGTGACTTCTACCCCTGGGTTGAGCCGGTTTAGGCATTTCCCAGTATAGGCATGTTTGGGACGGGACCGACCTCTAGGGCAGAGGTACTGTGACATTCATAGCCTTCAAGATTCACCCCTGGTATGAGCCGGTTTAGGCAAAATTCACCAGTATGGGTGTTTATCAGGCGTTACCGACCTCTAGAGCGGAGGTGGCATGACATGTCTAGCCATCGAGTTCCACCCCTGGTGTGTGCCGGTTTAGGCATATTTCACCAGTGTAGGTGTATTTCGGACGTAGGCGGCCTCTAGAGCAGAGGTGCCGTGGTATAGCTCTCGTAGCGATACTACTGGACATACCAGGTTAAACTTCACTTTCCACCACCTTTTCCCATCGGCGCCGCACAGCAACCTTTATTTCCGCATTTACTTCCTTAACCGGGAGGAGCTTCACTCCACGCGCGGCATTTGAAAAGTCAAGCCAGCAGTGACTTAACCTCTGGGACAAACCGGTTCATGCATTTCACACGATATGACTGCACTCAGGACGTGGCCGACCTCCAGACCAGAGGTGCCGTGATTTGACTGTTTGCTTCGCTTTATTCTTTCAACCACCTTTTCCGCAGTGATGCTGCGCGGCAACCTCATTTGCAAATTTCTTCATTGGCCGGGAAGAGCACCGCTCCACGCACGGCAGCTGAAGATCTCGCCAACAGCGGCAGATGAGCTACCAAACGTGACACTCATCTACCCTAAGTAACTGGTTTTCAGGCGCCAGATATTCGCCCTCGCCCCTTCTCCTGTCAGTTTAAACAGTTCTGCCACGGGAAGGCCAGGAGCTGGACTTGACTGCCAGAGGCTGTTTGTGGCGCGTTTGCAGTCCTTAGAACCTCAAAAGAGTCTAATTTCTTTTCTATTTCTTTAGTTGTTTTCCAGCTTTCACATGCATAAATGAGGGTGAATTTTACATTTGAACTGAATAGTCTTAACTTGGTTTTTGTGCTTATAACTTTTGAATTCCATATGTTCTCAAGATTCTTGAAGATTGATGCTACTTTTGCAATTCCGATCCTAATTTCCTTTCTAGTGTCACCATCCTGGTCTATGTAGCTGCCAATGTATGCAAACTGATTGACTTCTCCAATATCTGTACCTTCTATGTGTATTTTTCCATTTTGATTAATAGGAATTTTCATTATTTTTGTTTTGTCCTTGTTAATTTCAATTCCTATTTTGCTAGCCATTGAAGACAGGCTATCTGTTTTTTCTTGCATGGAATTCACATTATTACTGATAAAAGTTATGTCATCAGCAAAATCAAGATCTTCTAGTTGGGTCCCATGTACCCAGTCAATACCTGTGTTACCTGTGCAGCATTTTTTTCATTATGAAGTCTACTGTAATCTCAAAAAGTAAAGGAGACAGCATAAATCCTTGTTTCACACCTGTTTCAATCTGGAACCATTCACTCATCTCTTCTTCTGTCTTGACTGCACAAACATATCCATTGTATAAGTCGTTAATGATGTTGACAATTTTAGATGGTATTCCATATAGACATAAAATTCTCCATAATGAATCTGTGTGTATGCTATCAAATGCCTTTTTAAAATCTATGAAGTTCACTATTAATAGTTTCTGCTTTTCAATATGTTCTTCAAGTATTATTCTGAGAGTAAAGTTCTGGTCGAGACAGCTTCTCCCTTTTCGAAATCCTGCTTGTTCTTCTCTCATTGCAGTATCCACTATATCTTTAAGTCTATTCAAAATGACCTTGCAAAATACTTTTGACACAACTGATATTAAGGTTACTCCTCTCCAGTTGTTACAGTCAATAAGGTTGCCTTTTTTTGGTATTTTAACAATGATTCCTTTTATTCAATTAGAAGGGACTTTACCTTTTCTTCTTTCCAAATCTTGTTAAATGTATACAAGTATATAATCGCTGACGTGTAGAGAATTGTTTCTCGAATAATATACAAGTATATAAATAGCTGACGTGTAGAGAATTGTTTCTCAAATAATATACAAGTATATAAATAGCTGACGTGTAGGGAATTGTTTCTCAAATAATATACAAGTATATAAATAGCTGACGTGTAGGGAATTGTTTCTCAAATAATATACAAGTATATAAATAGCTGACGTGTAGAGAATTGTTTCTCAAATAATATACAAGTATATAAATAGCTGACGTGTAGGGAATTGTTTCTCAAATAATATACAAGTATATAAATCGCTGGTTTGACAGGCATTTTTAGCGTTGATTTAGTTCCTGGAACTGCTGATGTGGTCTTCTTCCTTCCTTCCTCCTATCCTTCCTTCCTTGCTTGATTCCTTCCTTCGTTTTCTTCTTCTTCAGTCACGCTTGAACTAGGAGCTGGTGAACTTTGCAACCTCTGCAGTGAGGTTTTTTAACCACAGCATGGTGTCGGTTTGGGAGCAGGTCGTGACAGTTATTTTGTCACTCCCTGAATGGAGCTAAAAAGCAGGGGGTGTGCAATACTTCTTTAGCAGACTCCACCACCATGGGGGCTATGACGATCCCTGCCCCGTTAGTCGAGAAAGACCTGTTACCAGCGGAGAGGTAGGACAAGGTCTCAGAGTTATGGGTCGCCAACCCTGACCTCAGCATGTCATCTATGGGTCGCCAACCCTGACCTCAGCATGTCATCTATGTGTCGCCAACCCTGACCTCAGCATGTCATCTATGTGTCGCCAACCCTGACCTCAGCATGTCATCTATGGGTCGCCAACCCTGACCTCAGCATGTCATCTATGGGTCGCCAACCCTGACCTCAGCATGTTATCTATGGGTCGCCAACCCTGACCTCAGCATGTCATCTATGGGTCGCCAACCCTGACGTCAGCATGTCATCTATGGGTCGCCGAACCTGACGTCAGCATGTCATCTATGTGTCGCCAACCCTGACGTCAGCATGTCATCTATGTGTCGCCAACCCTGACCTCAGCATATCAGTTATGGGTCGCCAACCCTGACCTCAGCATATCAGTTATGGTTCGTCAACCCTGACCTCTGCATGGAACTGCTGATACACAATTCATGAAAAATATCATGAGAATTACTTCGCTTTGTCAAAAGCTTGTTTGTGACAAGTGAAAACAATATACAGCAGTGGAAATGATTGGAGATTCCGGTCCGATCTGTCGACCTTAACAAACAGTTGTTTCACGCCTTTAGTCCCTGCAACATGTGAAAATAAGGCATGAAGAAAGCTCTCCATCATTATCTCAGACGCTGATGCCAACCTCTTTTTACAAATTCGCTACTTCGTCTCCGGTTTTTCAGCATCACCAAACATCTTCTCTTGTAGAGGGCTGAGACCTGACAAGGTCCTTTGGCTCACTGGCTTGTGTCGCTGCTATCCTGTCTAGCCAATTTTCAGCTTGCGTTATGAATGTCTCAGCCTGTTCTCTGACAAGATTAGAGCTACGTCGTTTCTGGATAGTTTATTCGTCTCATATTTTTGCATTTGGGCATTGTTTCACTCCTTTATTTATTTAACGTTTATTTTTATACTGTTTGTTTTGTCTGATTCAAACTTGCAATACATTGTACTGGCTATTCACATCACACTTTACCACTCCTCCAATTGTTTCATGTAGCCTCTACATGTGCAAATCAGAAAATACGGTAAATGCTGCTTTTCTAAAGGAAGTTTATGCTGTTCCAAAAATTTGCTTACCGTCACTTTACGGTCATTTCTAAAAAAAAAATGGTTACAGACAAAATAACCAATAAAATTATGTAAAAACGTCTAAGGACAGTAGTCATTTAAGAAAGAGAGACTTGTTGACGATAATAGCTTTCATTTCACTTTGGCACTTAATATTTTCTTTGTAATGAAACAGCACTACTATTTTCAGCAGATAACAGGTCACGACATCTTTGTCTGGATGAAAGAGCTGGCAGCCAAGTGCTATGATGCAGGGTGCGAATGTTTTGTAAAGCGTCAGATGAAGTGAAAATCTACATAGAACTAGGGGCATCTATTGCTGAATGCTGAGGAGTAGGGCGAGGCAGAGATCGGAGAAGCGAACTTGGACTTGCCCACAGTGTAAGGATGATGGCCCTAATCTAGACTAACACACACACAAAGTTTTAAATTTGACTATAATGGAGGAAAAAAAACCCAATAACTTTCTTTTTTTCACTATTCACTCTCTACGGATTCAAACCAAATCCCATATATAGAAAGTCAGTTTAACATGTAATTCTGTCTGTCTCACCTCACAGCAGGTAGGAATATTATACGTTATCAGCGGCAGATAACCTACACAAGCTTGAACTTGATTTCAGCGGTTAGCTTGGAGATCAGAAGCAGAAAGCTGGATCAAAGAGATGCAAGACAGCTTCTATCCTACAACTGTTACGTGAAAGATAGTTCGAGGTATAAACTGCCCAGCTCACTCAGGTCTAACAGAAGACGCAGAACAATAGGTCAACTTATATAAGAACTTTAGGTCCAACAGACGACACAGAACAGTAGGTCAACTTATACTAGCACTTTAAGTCCAACAGAAGATATAGAACAGTACGTCAACCTACATAAGAACCTTATGTCCAACAGAAGACACGGAACAGTAGGTCAACTTGTACTAGCATTTTAGGTCCAACAGAAGATATAGAACAGTAGGTCAACTTATACTAGCACTTTAGGTCCAACAGAAGACATAGAACAGTACGTCAACTTATATACGAACTTTAGGTCCAAAAGAAGACACAGAACGGTAGGTCAGCTTATACTAGCAATTTAGGTCCAACAGAAGACATAGAACAGTACGTCAACTTATATGCGAACTTTAGGTCCAAAAGAAGACACAGAACAGTAGATCAACTTATATAAGAACTTTAGATCTAATAGAAGGCACATAACAGTACGTCAACGTATACAAGAACAGTACGTCAACTTAGACAAGAACAGTACGTCAACTTATACTAGCACAACATGTCAACCTATACAAGAACAGTACGTCGATCTATGCCAGCACTTTAGGTCCAATAGAAAACACAGAACAGTACGTCAATTTATACCGGCACTATATCACCTTTTTTCATATAAAAAATCACAAATTTGAGTAACTTTGAATACACACCCTGGTAGTATAACTTTGTAAAACTACATCATCTCTGAGTCAAGATTAACCATAACCAGGATGGCTTTAGGTTGATGTCAGTAAGCAGGACCTTCACAAAGTGGATTTGGCCTTTAACCAGGACACACAGACAAAGCTAATAATTTCTTTAACTTAAGTAACGCTGATGATACCTCCATCCAGGACCCTCAATAATTTTTGCAGACGTTTCTACTCGTGACATCATGGCAAAGTTAACCATTGGAACCAGATCGTCACTCGCCCTCCTCTCCCCTCTCCCCTCCCCCCATACACATACACACATACAAGCAAACAGCTTACACACACAGTAAAACACCCACACAATGCTGTTTATGAAACATGGGATGCGTTTTTCTCGTCACAAAAATTGTAGCCAAATTATCTTTTTTTTTTTCCTCACCTGCACAAAAAATTCTCGTGTTTCTCAAAGTGTAGAGCAGACACTGGAGCACAGCCTTCTAAAGACTTGAGAACTGAGCCTCTGGCATAGTTCTCACTGGCCTTCATTCAAATCAACAGAAAACTGGCACCTGTTTTTTGTGTTGGGGAGTGCCAGAATGTGCATCTGGTCTCCAGAAGTTTGACTTTTTAAAAATTGAAATTCTTAATATCTGGCTAAGCTAGAGCAGCTTGTGTACCTTACGATTATGGTTTGTGTGTACACAACATGTCAAAAAGAAATGTCAGGCTGACAGGTAGCTAGAGGTAAGTGAGCAGCAGCAGGTAAGCAGGCAGGTAGGTAGTTAGGTAGCAGACAGCAGATATGTATATAGGTAGGTATGTAAGTAGGCAGCATGTTGGTAGGTTATCAGACAGACAAGGCGGGTAAGTAGATAAGAAGACAAGATGTGAACAGAAAACACAATTAGACAGGGCAGACAGTCAGGCAGACAGACAGACGGATGGACGGACGGACAGACCGACAGATAGATAGATAGACAGACAGACAGACAGACAGATAGATAGATAGATAGATAGATAGATAGATAGATAGATAGATAGATAGATAGATAGATAGATAGATAGATGGATGGATGGATGGATGGGTGGGTGGGTGGGTGGGTGGATGGATGGATGGATGGATGGATGGATGGATGGATGGATGGATGGATAGACAGACAGACAAACAGACAGACAGACAGATAGATAGATAGATAGATAGATAGATAGATAGATAGATAGATAGATAGATAGATAGATAGATAGATAGATAGATAGATAGATAGATAGATAGATAGATCAACTCACCTGCTAAATTAGGCACAATGCCCGCAGTCAGTAGAGACAAAATACCCCAGAAATAAATAACTCCATTCAACTGTAGGAAACAAACAGACGTTTTAAATAATTCCATCTTCTTATCGTTTACGCTGAAGGCATCTGTAGATATAATTAACCATGAAAGACGTTGTCTGTTTCAAACACTAGCAGACGATAACGCTTCCGTGCATGGCGGGAATTTCTGCTGCCGCTGAGACCGATCATGTCCACGTTCTGGAAGGGATGAGAGCTCGCTTTTCAAGAAATGCTGGCGTTCTATAAACTAGACCAGACCAGCCACCGCGAGACCAGTCGCTTCATTGAGAGCGGGGAATGTGCAGGAAATTGGCGGTGCAGCGTTCCGCTTGTGGCGTCGTAGATTGTCAGGCGGATTTGACAAAATGTCGAGAAAATCTTCAGGTTTAGAATCAACTGATTTTCCACCTTGACGGGAGAGAGAGAGAGAGTAGTTTTTTTTTTTTTTTGCTTTCTTTCATTTCGTTATCTTAATAACACCAGTTTTCTGTTATAATTTTATAAAGGACGATTTGAATTACAAATCTCTTCACATCAGATATCCTTTTTTTTTTATTTCTAATTTATTAGGGAAATTTCATTTACGCGTTTGTTTATAAGGCAGTGTATATATATATATATAATTCCGGGATCTAGGTACCTTCCATATCATACATTTATTATCTGTCAGTGTATGTATATATATAATTCCGGGATCTAGGTACCTTCCATATCATACATTTATTATCTGTCTACGACCTAAGGAAAAAGAAGCAAAACAGCAGATTGATTGCATACATATTCTTTTACAGGAATATTGCATTTCAACGTCATATGTATACTTATTATATCTTACAACTGTTGAAACTGACATCATACGTACACTTATTATATTTTATAACTGTTGAAACTGACATCATATGTACACTTATTATATCTTACAACTGTTGAAACTGACATCATACGTACACTTATTATATTTTATAACTGTTGAAACTGACATCATACGTACACTTATTATATTTTATAACTG
Organism: Achatina immaculata; assembly: GCA_009760885.1. Lineage (NCBI taxonomy): Eukaryota > Metazoa > Mollusca > Gastropoda > Stylommatophora > Achatinidae > Lissachatina > Lissachatina immaculata. The sequence goes on from CM019693.1 coordinate 10,665,984, forward strand.
TTGAAACTGACATCATATGTACACTTATTATATCTTACAACTGTTGAAAATGACATCATATGTACACTTATTATATCTTACAACTGTTGAAACTGACATCATATGTACACTTATTATATCTTACAACTGTTGAAACTGACATCATATGTATACTTATTATATCTTACAACTTTTCTTTCCTAGTATTATTATGTCTTCAAGCCCTCCTTTATATATCCAGTGAATGATGACTTTCTTTTTCTTATGGATTTAATTAAATTCCTTCCTGCATTTGCTTTTCTTAGACACTCCCTGTGTGTCATCTTAGCTGTCCGTGGCATTCTTAACATTCTTCTAAGAAACCACATCTCTGTTGTTCTCAGAGATCTTTCCATCGATCTCTTGATTGTCCATGACTCATTTCCATAGAGTAGGACAGGCTCAATGTAGCATTTTAGAATTCTTTTTTCAATGTTCACTGATAGAGATGCGTTGCACAAGATTATATTGATTTCTTTCTGAAAAAAAAACGCTGTGATAAAAATAGACCTCCTAATGGAGCATGTAATCGAAGTCAAGCAATTGGTGAATAAGTGAAAAGCTTGTGTTAAAACTATTTAAAACAAAAGTGGGAAAAGCTTTATAAATTAACGAGCGCATGATTATAACGTTTCGGTTTACACCTTAATCTTACCAAAAAAAAAAAAATATATATTCGTGAGTACAGCTTATTATAATGATTTGGAAGAGTATTCTAGAGGTGAACGGTAGAGTAAGAAAAGCCTTTTTTTTTTAACAAGTCATCCTAGATTTTGGGATGAGAGAGAGAGAGAGAGAGAGAGAGAGAGAGAGATTTTGATTCCATGTATTCTCCTAGTCGTATATGCAGTCACAGTTTATGAAATTCTCGCTGATTTTGGGATAACTTTCTTATCGTTGTGAGAAAACTGATAATAAAAACTGAACAACTATTGAAAAAAAAAAAGAAAATCAAATACATAATACATTCACTTAGAAAAAAAAATGTTTGTTAAAACTTTTATAGCAGCACACCCAGGCACTTTCGTTCAGCTGGCGTAAGACGTTAAGTTAGTCAAAAACTTAAGAACTATTGTATAAGGAAAGTTCAGTTTAAGAAAATGCCATCCCGGACGCGAATGAAGGGACACTACTCAAATATATTTTGTACAAGTGCTCAAGTATTTGTCCTGTAGGCTAGGTTTTCTTCCCTTGCCACCGAAATGGGCAACACTTAGGGCAGTCTGTTTACCTTCACTTCTTGTTAGAAAACAAGTTAGACTGTTGATCAAATATCAAGTGTCACAGTTTGTTAGATGATTAATATAAAGATCCTTCAGCGCCGGATTTATATTTGTTTAGGTCCTTGGCTATATAAATTTCTGAGGCCCTTTGTCCTTGGCTATATAAATCTCTGAGGCACTTTGTCCTTGGCTATATAAATCTCTGAGGCCCTTTGTCCTTGGCTATATAAATCTCTGAGGCCCTTTGTTACTAATTTACACCAGATAGTCTCACAAAGGTGCATATGTACTTAATGTGAAACTGCAAATTATTCTGAAATAAATGCATTTACTGACTGCATAATTATCATTTCCTTGTTGGATTTCTCTCATAGATTATTTTACAGTAAACCTCGGAAACAATATTTCACGTATTAAAAAAGAATTAAGGTACGTGAACATCAGACACGAATTTGTGACAAAATAAAGAACCAGGATTACTTTTATTCGTGTAAATAAAACTGAATTCATTTTCAAAATCTGGAAACTCATTTCATATACAGCTGAAAACATTTTATATTCATGCCAACCTGAAAAGACAGAAAATTGTGATTTAAAATTAATTACATTTAAAGCTGTTTTAAAACTACATATAAATAGTTGCTACACAATATTTCCAACACTTCGGTACACTTAAGAGGCTGCATAAAATTCTCTTGTAAGAGAATTCTCTTGTCTTATGAGCCGTGTTACCAAAATCCTGCTTCGTATTGTCATGAGAAGAGTCACGGCCAAAATAAAACCAGAAATAGCTGAAGAAAAGTGTGGCTTCGTCGAAGGAAAAGGCTCAAGTAATGCCATATATATATATATATATATATATTATATATATATATATATATATATATATATATATATTATATATATATATATATATATAATGAGAACACTGATGGAAAGATCAATAGAAGTAAAGACAGACCTGTACTTATGCTTCATAGACTACTGTACAGCATTTGATAAAGTGAGACACACAGAAATTATAATTGAGATGCTTGAAGGGCTCTTCTGGACATCGTGGTTCGTGAAAATAAAAGTAAAGGTCTCAGCCTGAATAAAAAGAAGACTGAAGTGATGGTTATCTCAAAGAAAAGAATACCACCAAAATGTAGCATTACCATCGATGGCACAACACTGAAACAAGTTGATAGATTCAAGTACTTAGGAACGATTATAACAGCTGATGGGAAATGTCACAACGAAATAAAAAGCAGACGTGCTCAGGTCAAGTCAGCATTCCAGAAAATGAGAAACATCTTGGCAACAGATCCATATCAATGTAAACAAGTTTCAGAGTACTTAAATGTTACATCGAGCCAATTTTATTTTATGGATGTGAAGCACGTTCCATGAATAAGAGAGTACAGGAGAAATGGAGGCAATGGAAATGTGGTTTATAAGAAGGATGCTGAAGGTACCATGGACAGCCAAGAAAACCAATGAAGAAGTCTTAAGAGAGGCTGTAGTTAAAAAGCAAATTACAGCAAAGATCAGAGGCAGACAAGCGAGATTTGTAGGACATTTTCTGAGAAGAGGAAAATTGGAACACATTGTGGCAACTGGAAAAATTGACGGAAGAAGAGACAGAGGAAGACAGAGAGAAAAGTTATTGGATGGGTTGTCAGTGTGGCTAGGAAGAAAGTCACTGGCGGATCTTATAATCAAGTCTAAAGACAGGGAATTGTGGAGAGAGATGATCGCCTACGCCACACGGCACTGGAATTGAATTTAATTGTAAGAAAAGGCAAACTGGAAACTTAATGACAGCAGGAAAATGGAGGGAAAAGGGGAGAGAGGAAAACAAAGAAACAAGATACTTGACGGACTAAAAGAGTGACATAGAGCACGGCCCAAAACACATCTTATAGAAAGAGCAAAGGACAGGTGGTTGTGGGAAATCAGTGACGACCAGGCCTGACTGGCATAGGCCAGAAAGATATATATATATATAGAGAGAGAGAGAGAGATAGAGAGAGAGAGAGAGAGTAGAGAGAGAGAGAGAGAGAGAGAGATTCTATTTTTTTACGCCATGCGCTGTGACCTGGCCTAGTTTTTGCCCATATCAATCACTGACGCCCACTTATATCCGGATTTTGGTTTTAATCACAGCTGTCTGTCATTCTTTCTCATCTTTTACTCACAACTGTCTGTCATTCTTTCTCATCTTTTAGTCACAATTGTCTGTCATTCTTTCTCATCTTTTAGTCACAAATGTCTGTCATTCTTTCTCATCTTTTAGTCACAACTGTCTGTCATTCTTTCTCATCTTTTAGTCACAATTGTCTGTCATTCTTTCTCATCTTTTAGTCACAATTGTCTGTCATTCTTTCTCATCTTTTACTCACAACTGTCTGTCATTCTTTCTCATCTTTTACTCACAACTGTCTGTCATTCTTTCTCATCTTTTAGTCACAATTGTCTGTCATTCTTTCTCATCTTTTAGTCACAAATGTCTGTCATTCTTTCTCATCTTTTATTCTTTTAGTAACAATTGTCTGTCATTCTTTCTCATCTTTTAGTCACAATTGTCTGTCATTCTTTCTCATCTTTTATTCTTTTAGTAACAATTGTCATTCTTTCTCATCTTTTATTCTTTTATTCACAATTGTCTGTCATTCTTTCTCATCTTTTAGTCACAACTGTCTGTCATTCTTTCTCATCTTTTAGTCACAACTGTCTGTCATTCTGTCTCATCTTTTGCTCACAACTGTCTGTCATTCTTTCTCATCTTTTACTCACAACTGTCTGTCATTCTTTCTCATCTTTTAGTCACAACTGTCTGTCATTCTTTCTCATCTTTTAGTCACAACTGTCTGTCATTCTTTCTCATCTTTTAGTCACAACTGTCTGTCATTCTTTCTCATCTTTTAGTCACAACTGTCTGTCATTCTTTCTTATCTTTTAGTCACAACTGTCTGTCATTCTTTCTTATCTTTTAGTCACAACTGTCTGTCATTCTTTCTCATCTTTTAGTCACAACTGTCTGTCATTCTTTCTTATCTTTTAGTCACAACTGTCTGTCATTCTTTCTCATCTTTTAGTCACAACTGTCTGTCATTCTTTCTCATCTTTTAGTCACAACTGTCTGTCATTCTTTCTTATCTTTTAGTCACAACTGTCTGTCATTCTTTCTCATCTTTTAGTCACAACTGTCTGTCATTCTTTCTCATCTTTTAGTCACAACTGTCTGTCATTCTTTCTCATCTTTTAGTCACAACTGTCTGTCATTCTTTCTTATCTTTTAGTCACAACTGTCTGTCATTCTTTCTTATCTTTTAGTCACAACTGTCTGTCATTCTTTCTTATCTTTTAGTCACAACTGTCTGTCATTCTGTCTCATCTTTTACTCACAATTGTCTGTCATTCTTTCTCATCTCTGTGTGATCTCATGATGACCGGAGCAGACGACGCCGTGATATAATGTTGAAGCATGGATATTTTCGGATGGGGAGTGGGTTACACTGGGATGCTTGAAGTCCTGGAGTGGGACCAAGTAATGAGATTCTGATACCATCGCCATGACAATCTGACCTCATTACAGACCCCCCCCCCCGCCATGGATACGTGGAGTATGCAGGTCCAGTAAGAGAGTATTGAAGCCAATGTATCGCCCCCGGGGTGCTGGAAGTAAGAGAGTAGTGAAGCCAGTGTATCGCCCCCGGGGTGCTGGAAGTAAGAGAGTAGTGAAGCCAATGTATCGCCCCCGGGGTGCTGGAAGTAAGAGAGTAGTGAAGCCATTGTATCGCCCCGGGGTGCTGGAAGTAAGAGAGTAGTGAAGCCAGTGTATCGCCCCCGGGGTGCTGGAAGTAAGAGAGTAGTGAAGCCATTGTATCGCCCCGGGGTGCTGGAAGTAAGAGAGTGGTGAAGCCAATGTATCGCCCCCGGGGTGCTGGAAGACAAAGGTCATGGGGCCCGCAATACTTCACCGGCAAATCGCGGTATAAGAACGGGGTGGGGGGGGGGGGGGGGGCTGAAATTAGTTCTGTAGCACATTGTAAAATTTCTCTCACAAACCATGGCAGGGCCTCCCAAAGAAATTTTATAAGCCAGCAACCCCCCCCCCACCCCACCCCTCTCCCTTATCTTACTTCATCTCCCCGGGCCACCATTCTTCTTCTTCTTCTTCTTCTTCTATCTCCCTGGAGCTGCGTCCTGGTGTTCTTAGCACCCGGTGCAGTTTAAGTGTTGAGGCACAGCACCGCGTCGGGTTGGTAGCTAAAGTCTCAGAGAGGAGCTAAACTGCAGAGAATGTGTGGTCCTTCTTTAGGGGGCTCCGCGGCCACGCGGGCTATGTCCGTCCCTACAGCCAGGCTAGCTAGGGATCAGGAAAAGAGGCTGAATACGACAAGAAAGGGGAGAGAAATCTTGAGAAATGCTGAACTGACGAGGGTTGGTAGCGAGACCTATGTTAAGAATTTCTGACTTGTAGTTAATAATTTGTGACATAATGTATATAAATTACTGACTTATAATTTCTTCATCTTCTTCTTCTACCCTGAAACTGTGAGTTGGTGATCTTTGCAGCTGGATCAACGAAGATGTTGAGACATAGCATCGTGTCTGGACAGCTATTTTTTTCAATCCCTGAGTCTACCTAAAAAGCAAAGCGGTATGCAGTACTTCTTTTACAGACTCCACCTCCGTGGGAGCTATGTCGATCCCTGCCCCGGTTGCCAGGCTAGGCCTGTTACTGGGGGTACCAATGAAAAGGTGGGACAGGGTCTTCGTCAGCAATGATTGGCCAGTCTTGATCTTATTGTATCAGCTACGGGTCGCCAGCTCTGACCTCAGTATATCAACTACGGGTCGCCAGCTCTGACCTCAGTATATCAACTACGGGTCCCCAACTCTGACCTCAGTATATCAACTACGGGTCCCCAACTCTGACCTCAGTATATCAACTACGGGTCGCCAGCTCTGACCTCAGTATGTCAACAACGGGTCGCCAGCTCTGACCTCAGTATGTCAACTACGGGTCCCCAACTCTGACCTCAGTATATCAACTACGGGTCTCCAACTCTGACCTCAGTATATCAACTACGGGTCGCCAGCTCTGACCTCAGTATATCAACAACGGGGCGCCAGCTCTGACCTCAGTATATCAACTACGGGTCGCCAGCTCTGACCTCAATATGTCAGCTACGGGTCGTCAGCTCTGACCTCAGCATGCCAGCTACGGGTCGCTAGCTCTGACCTCAGTATGTCAATGAGGATCACTGACTGCCACTCTTAAAACAGGAGAAACCCTCAGGGGGTCCTGAACTAAACCCCGGCTGGACCCTTCACTCACAGGGCCTGGGGATAGGATCTTGTCCGTCTCTCTTTTATCGGCTTCAGCAGCCATATGATTCTGTAACACTCATATTTTCAACTTGTTATATCTACGATGATTGTTTTCATTCTAAATAATTCATAAAACGCATTTTCATATATATAACACTTTACGCTTATCCCGAATTTTGAACCTTGACCTGACCTGTCTCAGTCGTATAACTAGTTTTTCCTACCTCTGAACCTTGACTCGACCTGACCCAGTTGTTGTTCTGACCTCTGAACTTTGATCTGACCGGCCTCAGTTACATAACACATATTTTTTTTCTATATTTGAAGGCAACATTTTGCCCTGGCTTAATTCAGACGATGAATTGACAGAATGGAAGCTGAGTTCAGACCAAGACGTTCAGAAATATGGAGAGATATAACAGAGCCTAACCATGGATACACTGTAGTGGGAATATCGGCCGTGTTGTTCTATGTTCTATCACGGATAGTCCGAGTGTTTACGCCAACTGTTCCTGCCAAGTCCTCGTGGAAATGGAAGAACATAACAGTTTCATTCGTTCATTCCACTATCAGTGCGGTCTGGGCAGTTTTATGGTAAGCATACGCTTTTATTTTTTCCCGTAAGACGCCATGACAAAAGGGCCAGTCCTTGAGTCGCAGCCAGCAGAAAATGTGACGTGGGCGTGTGTATAGTTACTTGGTTTGACATATAACAAGGGATCCGTCAAGCGTGCATACTGTTGCCTTACCTATTTATTTTGTATACTGAAAATATAATAAGGAATGTTAGAGAAGATGTAGACAAAGAATATTACGATGCCATAACAATTAGAGGATATGAAATACCAGAGATCAGATATGCTGATGACACAGTATTACTGTCCACAACACAAAAAGGAATGGAAAAACTAATTATGTCAGTCCGTAAGAATAGTGAAGAGCAAAACCTCTATCTTAATGCGAAGAAAAATAAATTGATGACAACTGACAAAACAAACAAGGCAGCTGAAATGAAGAAAACTGGATGAGGTGGAGAATTTTTAATATCTTGAATCATTACTAATACTGGAGATACAATACGGGAAATTAAAAGGAGGACATCTCTAAAATAAATAAATAAATAAAACAACTAAAGAATCTGCGGAGATGAACAGACAGAACTACAAAAATAAGATTTTAAGGACATGCATCTTTTCCATTGCAACATATGCCTGTGAGACCAGGACACTTAACAAAACAGCTGAGAAACACATAAATGCCTTTGGATGTAACTGCTATAGAAGAGTCCTTCAAATATCATGGACACAAAAAAAAACAAATATATCCATACCACAAGAACTTAGTACTGAAGAAGGTTGGCTAGTAAAGAAGATTAAACAGAGAAAACTTAAATATTTTGGACACATTAAACATCATGATAATCTAGAGAAGACCGTCTTGGAAGGGTACATAGTGGGAAAAAAGAAAGAGAGGAAGACCAAGGCGAAGATGGCTGCAAGACATCGTTGATGATCAGCGAATGGATGCATCAGCAGCAGGGTATCTTGTTTACCACCGAAAGGCCTACAGGAGAGCTGTTTGAGAGCTACAGTTCCGCAAGGGACATGCAAATGACTGACTTGCTTTCAGTGTGTACGCCACATAAATATAGCAAAATACATGGGAATGATTCAAGCAGTTCCATCTTGGAGTAGCCATAACCTTTATGGTGTTCGATTTGCAAAAATGAATTGATATGAGTGGGAATATACAGATACCTCATATTCGATCATAACTATTATACAGCGCAACTGGTGCAGATAAGGTTGAGAAGTCTTTGAAATATAAATTTATGTAGTCCACGAAAACCATGATTTACCATCTTAACTTTTTTGCACATAATTATGTAATAAAACATAACAAAAGCGATTTTGTCACTTGAGCTATACATTTTTATACCAGTGTGCATTATAGGAAAGGAAGTAGACGAATAGTTGTGAAACAAAGGTCACTGTACACAGAAAATGTGGGTAAATTAAACACATAAATTTCTCATTTAAATAAGACAGCTTGTTATGACATTCAAGTTCTGCAGAAGAGATTTGTTAAAGAGCGGATTGAAATTTTATAAATTCAACCATATCTAAGAAATTAGAGCTGATGCCAACCATATCTAAGAAACTAGAGCTGATGTCAACCATATCTAAGAAACTAGAGTTGATACCAACCATATCTAAGAAACTAGAGCTGATGCCAACCAAATCAAAGAAACTAGAGCTGATGCCAACCATATCTAAGAAACTAGAGCTGATACCAACCATATCTAAGAAACTAGAGCTGATGCGATCTATCCAGTGCAATTTTCAGAATCAGCGCCCCAAATAACCCCAGGAACAGGCCTAAAAACCAAGGCACCAAGGATTTTTATTAAATGTTGAGCTGTATAATCTTGGGGTATCCTTTGTCTGACAATCTTGACAAAACCACTGAAATGACAGATGCCTTTCAGGCCCTCAGCTCCACAGAACACACAGAGAGCCTTATAGCATGTGCCAAATTTAAGGAGTACAACAGGCTGTTTCACAGAGCACTATGTGTAGAATGAGCAGGGTTTTGGGCATTTCTAGTTTGTTACACCATCCATCTAGTAGGTCAAATCTAGTTTGTTACATCATCCATTTGTAAGTCAGTTCTAGTTTGTTACACCATACATCTAGTAGATCAAATCTAGTTTGTTACATCATCCATTTGTAAATCAAAATAGTTTGTTACACCATACATCTAGTAGATCAAATCTAGTTTGTTACATCATCCATTTGTAAATCAATTCTAGTTTGTTACACCATACATCTAGTAGATCAAATCTAGTTTGTTACATCATCCATTTGTAAGTCAATTCTACTTTGTGTCATCTATCTATCTAGTAAGTGAGTTCTAGTTTGTTACATCATCCATCTAGTAAGTCAATTCTGGTTTGTTACATCATCTACTTAATAAGTCAGTTCCAGTTTGTTACATCATCCATGAAGTAAATTTAGCTTTGCTCCCAGATAGTTCACTTTAAAGACTATGTATGTGGACAAACAATGGTAAGTTTGGCTTTGCTCCCAGATAGTTCACTTTAAAGTCTACATATGTGGACAAACAATGGTAAGTTTAGCTTTGTTCCCAGATAGTTCACTTTAAAGTCTACATATATGGACAAACAATGGTAAGTTTAGTTTTGCTCACGACTTTGTACTCGTTAAATAATAAAGCTGTTCCTACTTTTTTCCTAGTTCATACATTTTGATATCACAGCTTTACTGCAGTGCTTTGTGTATAGTTGTATATTTATACATTATTTATCATGTGTTACCAAGGGATGTTATGCCCACTAAGCTGGCTTTCTTAACAATGTCCTCTTTAGAGTTTCACTTAGTCGACCTCTTTTTCTTCAGCCTGTTGTGCTCCACCTGATAGCTTGTTTTAGTATTCTCTGTTTGTTTCTTCTCATCTCATGGCCTGCATATGTCCATCTTCTTTTTTCTGATTACCCATGAGACAGGTTGTTGTTTGCTTATCTGTCTTATCTCTGCATTCTTGAATTCTGCTCCCAGATAGTTCACTTTAAAGAATACATATGTGGACAAACAATGGTAAGTTTAGCTTTGCTTCCAGATAGTTCACTTTAAAGTCTGCATATGTGGACAAACAGTGGTAAGTTTAGCTTTGCTCCCTGATAGCTTTCTGATCTTTAAAGACTACATTTGTGGACAAACAATGGTAATGTTGATGAAACTATTATTGTCCTTACAGATTTTATGAAAACCACTTGTCATAATTTTAGTTTCATAGATTCTACCTTTTTTTTTTAATGAAAACTACTTTTCTTATTTTGTTGTTGTACAGACTTTATGAAAAGTTCTTATCATTTTCCTTGTTCACATTGACAGAGATGCTGTTTGCTACAGACAGTTCTGCTGGTTGATTGTCTGTTTGGTTGTGAACTTTGCAGTTAAAAATCAAAGCGTAAACGTTGAAGTGCAGGATTTGATTAGGATGGGTGTGGAGTAAAGAAGTTTTATTAAAAACCAGAAATGGACACACAGAGGAAACTTCTCTGCACCGTACAAAAAATATGGATCCTTAGTCTTGTGATCTTGGAACACATCAATCCTTCCTTACCTTTGTGATCTTTAAACATATGAATCCTTATCCTTGTGATTTTGAAATGTGTTAATCCTTATTGGACAATATGGCGAAAGAGGCAGAAAAAGCAGCAAAAACAGGAGACAGCAAAACTTTATATAACATACAAAAGAGGCTAACAGGTACTATTACATCTAAAGAAAGACCAATCCTTAGCAAAACTGGAACACTATTAACATCAAATAAAGACCAAAAGCAAAGATGGGCTGAACACTTCCAAGAAATACTCAATCGACCACACCCAAAAGAATTGTTAAACCTTGAAACTGACTTACCAGCCCCACAACTAAATGTCAATCTAGATGAAATTAAATTGCATGAAATTGAAACAGCAGTGAATTTAATGGCTAACAACAAAGCTGCAGGTGAAGATGAAATAACAGCCGAGATGCTAAAAGCTATCAATAGTGACAACATGAGACAACTACAGAGAATGTTTAACAAGATCTGGAAAGAAGAAAAGGTCCCTTCTAAATGGGAAAAAAGGAATCATTGTTAAAATACCAAAAAAAGGCAGCCTTAGTGACTGTAACAATTGGAGAGGAGTAACCTTAATATCAGTTGTGTCAAAAGTATTTTGCAAGGTCCTTTTGAATAGACTTAAAGATATAGTGGATACCGCAGTGAGAGACAAACAAGCATGATTTCGAAAAGGGAGAAGCTGTCTCGACCAGATCTTTACTCTAAAAATAATACTTGAAGAACATATTGAAAAGCAGAAACCATTAATACTGAACTTCATAGACTTTAAAAAAGGCATTTGATAGCATACACAGAGATTCATTATTGAGAATTTTAAGTCTATATGGAATACCATCCATCAAGTGGAACGAATTCAAGAACAATGCAGAAATAAGTCAGATGATTGAACAACAACCAGTCTCACGGGTGATCAGGAAAAGGAGATGGACATATGTTGATCACTTGATGAGAAGAAATGATCAGAGAATCCCGAAACAAGCTATCAAGTGGAACACAACAGGCCAAAGAAAAAGAGGAAGACCGCGTGAAACTCTAAAGAGGACATTGTTAAGAGAGGCCAAATTAATAGGCATAAAATCCCTTGATGATGAAGAAAGACTCGCCAAAGATAGGAAAAATTGGCGAACTACTTTACGAGCCCTATGTGATGTTTAACGGCACGAGAAGGATATAAGATATAAGATAATCCTTATCCCTGTGATCTTGAACCACATAGTCCTTATCCCTGTGATCTTGAACCATGTAATCCTTATCCCTGTGATCTTGAACCATGTAATCCTTATCCCTGTGATCTTACCCACAAGATCAGACTGATGCAACAACATGTATAGAATAGAATGAAGAGACAGAGTAGGGCTCTTCCAAAGTTTTCTTTTCAGAACTAAAAACTGCACCATCTTCCCTGCAGGTAGGTTTATAACTGTAATAAAGACAGTTTCTGATTAGCTGACAAGTTTGAGTCAGGATTGGTGAACCATAGCTGACCAAGGCTTTGTCCAGCCTCTCCATTGGTACCCCCAGTACTAGCCTGGCTAATGAAGCAGAGACCACCATTTTCCCCATGGTGGTGGAGTCTTTTAAAGAAGTATTGAATACCCTCTACTTTTTAGCTCCATTCAGGGACTGGAAAAAATAGCTGCCATAACCCAGTCCCAAGCCAACATAATGCTGTGCCTCAACATCTACTCTGCATTGTCTTCAGAGCATACCAGCTTTCAGTTCTGAGATATAAAGAAGAAGAAGAAAAATAAGAAGAAGAATTTAATGGTATGATAAACACAAATCCAACACCAGCATAGCAAGACAGGCACTGACATGGAATCCTCAAGGAAACAAAAAATGATGAAGACCTAGACTTACTTGGAGAAGAGAAATTATGACAGTGCTCAGAGACAAGGGATGCACATGGAAGAAAGCAGAGAATAATTCCAAGAACATGGATGACTGGAGACCCTTTATCCGTGGCCTATGCTCTCAAGGGAGTGAAAGGCGATGATGATGATAAACACACTGTAATTATTCCATTTGTAGTAATCTCCAGTAATGTGCAATACAAAATGTTTTACAGAAGTTCTCAGCATTTCCGAGTATTGGACCTAGCCATAACCATTGAACTGCCAAAATAAAATTGTCAACTTCACCTTAGTTAATCTACAGATTTAGCTTGATCTCAAATGTGAAAAAGAAAGGATGATGATGATGATGATGACGATGAAAACTTGCCTTAGTTTTCATCAGAGCTCCCATATCTTTCATATCAAAACTTGCCTTCTGTTCACTAATTTTTAAACTAATTTTTTTCAGTTTTTATGAATGTCCGGATATGGCTGAGGATTTGATAACAGTATACACATTATCCTCACATACTCTAGTATCATTTTCTGTGGGCAAGTATCATATGATATTATTATACACATTATTCTCATATACTCTGATGTAGGCATGCATCAAATCATAATTATCATTCATACATGATGTGGCATCATTATCATTGAACAAGTATCATATGATAGCAGTGTACACAACACTCTGGTATCATGTTGTACTGGCAGGTACATGTTGTACTGGCAGGTACATGTTGTACTGGCAGGTACACACCTTTTTATAACTTTCTGTAGGCTGTTATTATTGACTTATTTAAATATTGAAATGTTGCACTGTTGTCAGAAATACACATCCAAGAAATACACATCCCTTCTTTTTATGTATCAGCCATGGAGCACAAACAGAGACAATCACAGCTTTAGACAAGGATTAATTGGGTAATGATATACACACATTATGTGGTGTGCTAGATAGCACATCATGCTGGATGCTGGATAGCACATCATGCTGGATAGTACATCATGTTGGATGCTGGATAGCACATCATGCTGGATGCTGGATAGTACATCATGCTGGATGCTGGATAGCACATCATGCTGGATGCTGGATAGCACATCATGCTGGATGCTAGATAGCACATCATGCTGGATACTGCATAGTACATCATACTGGATGCTGGATAGCACATCATGCTGGATGCTGGATAGCATTGGCGAGCATGCTTCTTCATCTTGTGTGATCCTTGGTGTTTCCAATCAATTCAGATGCTTTTCTTTCTCCGTGCCACTTGGTCTATCCACTGAGATATTTTTCTCTTGGCCTTCTTCTCTTTCTTTTTACCTTGAAATTTCCAGCCATTACAAAGTTCTCTAACTTCTGTCTTCTCATAACATGTCCAAGAAATTTTGACCATCTTTCTCTTATAATTTCTCCTTCTTTGTCTTTCTGTCTGTCCAGGGTAGTTGTTGCATTTTTCTGCAAAATCACATTTCTGTTGCTCTCAGTTTCTTTATCATCCATTTGTTAATTTCCAGGGTCCACAACCAGATAGAAATAATGGTTCTGTGTGGCTCTGTAAAGCTTTCCTCTCTTGTAGGGACACTTTCTTATTTGTTAGTATCTTCTCCAAGTCAAGAAAAACTGATTTTGCCTCATCAGTTTGTGATTTGATTTTGATTATGCAATTGCTATCATTTCCCATCGCAATATATGCCTGTGAGACCTGGACACTTAACATATGCCTGTGAGACCTGGACACTTAACATATGCCTGTGAGACCTGGACACTTAACAAAACAGCTGAGAAACACATAAATGCCTTTGAATGTAAATGCTATAGAAGAGTTCTCCAAATATCGTGGACACAAAAAAGAACAAATATATCTATACTACAAGAGCTTAATATTGAAGAAGACTGGCTAGTAAAGAGGATTAATGAGAGAAAACTTAAATATTTTGGAAACATTAAACATCATGATAATTTAGAGAAGACCGTATTAGAAGGATACATAATGGGAAAAAGAAAGAGTGGAAGACCAAAACGAAGATGGCTGCAAGACATCGTTGAGGATCTGCAAATGGATGCAGCAGCGGCAGGCCATCTTGCTTACAACCAAGAGGCCTACAGGAGTGCTGTTAGGGAGGCAAAGTTCTACAAAGAGACATGCAGATGAATGAATGAATGAATTGCTATCAGCTGTTATGACACAGACATGGCCAGGCACATTAAAGGTTCCTCATATCTTATAAGACAGTTTAGAGACTGCCGAGTTTATGTTGTTTGTGGAAACTATTAAAGGTCATTTTTTTAGCAGTTTTTTTTTCATTTCGACTGATTTTATCACTGGCTGACTGAGCCTACAGTAACACCAGACCACATTTCTGTTGCAAGGTCCAGTCTCTTTCTTCTGTGCTTCCTGTGTTTTGAATTTGGCCCTCATTTTTTTCAACAAATTGCCTGTCTGTTCTAAGCAGAGTCTTGCTCAGTATGGCACTACTTTCACCAGCTCTTCCAAAATATGGAACAGAAAAAAAACCCCACAGTTGTGGTATTTATTTCTTCTGCTTGCACTCAACGCCTTGTTAGAACTGTTGCCAGTAGTTCCATGTCACACATCTCTTCTGCTTGCACTCAAAGCCTTGTTAGAACCTTTTGCCAGCAATTCCATGTCACACATCTCTTCTGCTTGCACTCAAAGCCTTGTTAGAACCTTTGCCAACAATTCCATGTCACACATCTCTTCTGCTTGCACTCAAAGCCTTGTTAGAACCTTTGCCAACAATTCCATGTCACACATCTCTTCTGCTTGCACTCAAAGCCTTGTTAGAACCTTTGCCGCAATTCCATGTCACACATCTCTTCTGCTTGCACTCAAAGCCTTGTTAGAACTGTTGCCAGTAGTTCCACATCAGACATCTCATCTACTCAAAACTTTATGGACACCTAGTGCTATTATTTAAGATAATTAACAGCCTGTCCTGTTTTTTTTTTCAAACTGCAGAATATGGACATGTTACACAAAAGTGTTAATTAATGTATAATTAATCTTTTCCTGCCAAATTTTAACAACTGATTCCAGCAAACAAGTACAAACTGACTGAGTAACATCCATGCAATCTCCAGTAAATCATGTTTGTGATACAAAGTCTGATTTAACTGTAACTGTGTCTCTTATCTTCAAGTTTGTCCCTTATTTCCACAACAAATAACTCAACCACACATCTACACAAAAAAAAAGTTACTTTCCCTGTGTCATTCTTTGTGTTTTTTTCTTTGTAACTGATGGCATATCTCTGATGGCATATCTCTGGTGGCATATCTCTGGTGGCGCATCTCTGATGGCATATCTCTGATGGCATATCTCAGATGGCATATCTCTGATGACATATCTCTGATGGTGCATCTCTGATGGCATATCTCTGATGGCATATCTCTGATGGCGCATCTCTGATGGCATATCTCTGATGGCATATCTCTGATGGGTGTCTTGCAGATATCCTGCCTCGTGACCTCCTTCCTCTGGAAGTTCTCTTCATTATATTTGTATGAAATATGGCTTTCATCCATATATGGTTGTTCAACCCATCAAATCTTCCTTTGAAGGGTGCTGTTATTATGAATGAGAAATCAGGATGGTTAACAACCTTGGAATTGGTTACTTTTATTTTTTTGTGAAGGGGGGGGGGGGGTCTAATACCTTGGATATGTTGTCCATGTTTCAGATCTATAGAAGAGGTTGCTAAACTGATAAGTCAGACCTTTTGTCTTTAGAGTTAATTTTCTGTTGCTTTTTTAAGTTTTTTTTCATACTACTATGCTGAGTCAAAAGTTTGTTACGCTTCTGCCGTGAGTTTCACTGCTGTACAAAATCTACTTCTCGAACCAGCCTCTTTGGAAAACCACTTCTGCTACCTGGCCTTGCTGGAGCTGTTGACTAACTGTGTTGGGGTACTGCAGGAAAATTCACTTTTTATCCGCAATGACGATACAGCGGAGAAACCTTTTGTCATGTGAGTCTGGCAACAGCTGGCGACAGACGTCAGCACGTCCCTGAGCTTGCTGTGCAGCGAAGCCGTGGGGGACTCGTCAAGGCTGCCTGCTACTGAAGCAGAACCCACGCAAATGCCGAGCTATAGTGCTCTGAGAAGGGTCCAGCTGGGCTGACAAGCATACTGGGATTGATACTGTCTTTAAGAGCTTGGCTAACAAGCTCCGAGTACTGGTATTGATACTGTCTTTAACAGCTTGGCTGACAAGCTCCGAGTACTGGTATTGATATTGTCTTTAACAGCTTGGCTGACAAGCTCCGAGTACTGGTACTGATATTGTCTTTAACAGCTTGGCTGACAAGCTCCGAGTACTGGTACTGATACTGTCTTTAACAGCTTGGCTGACAAGCTCCGAGTACTGGTACTGATATTATCTTTAAGAGCTTGGCTGACAAGCTCCGAGTACTGGTATTGATACTGTCTTTAACAGCTTGGCTGACAAGCTCCGAGTACTGGTACTGATATTGTCTTTAACAGCTTGGCTGACAAGCTCCGAGTACTGATACTGATATTGTCTTTAACAGCTTGGCTGACAAGCTCCGAGTACTGATACTGATATTGTCTTTAACAGCTTGGCTGACAAGCTCCGAGTCATTCATTCATTCATTCATTTGCATGTCCCTTGCGGAACTTTGCCTCCCAAACAGCACTCATGTAGACCTCTCGGTTGTGAGCAAGATGGCCTGCTGCTGTTGCATCCATTTCCAGATCGTCAACGATGTCTTGCAGCCATCTTCGTCTTGGTCTTCCTATTTTTCTTTTTCCCATTATGTATCCTTCCAATACGGTCTTCTCTAAATTATCATGACGTTTAATGTGTCCAAAATATTTCAGTTTTCTCTCTTTAATCCTCTTCACTAGCCAGCCTTCTTCAATATTAAGCTCTTGTAGTATAGATATATTTGTTCTTAACTGGTACTGATATTGTCTTTAAGAGCTTGGGACAGGGCTTCACTGGTGACTGAGTGGCGTCACTACCTGGGGTTGTCTTTGATGTCGGTGTCACCAGAATTGAACTTTTGGAACAACTTCCTTCCAGCGCTGTCATCAACTATCTCTTCCCCTTCCACGCTGCAGATTTCACAGGCAGCTGTAAAGACATTCAGCTTTTTCTTCCAACATTGCCTCAGGAGGACGCGAACGACAACTTTGCTGTCCGCCATATTTCCTTCTGCTGATCATTTGTCTCTCGATTCATTGCCTAAAACTTTGGGGCAAAAGCTTTGGGGCTCCTCTCAGGATCTGGAGAGGACTGCGGGCTTTGCCATGTCGACAGGGATCAGGATCTGAAGTGACCAACAACCTCGAACGCAGAAGAGGAAGAAGATTTGCCTAAAAATAGGTATGCACGTTTTCAGAAATGACATCAGCGTGACGTTACAAATGTCAGTACAACGTCTAAGACCGGAACCTTGACTGAAATTAGGGTATGGAAAAACGTGACGAATTTTTCACTCATCGTAATAAGTTAAGAAACAGGAATTTGTTAGCTTTCCTTATTAAAGAAAAAAAAAAGTATCTTTACATTTTTCTACAGAACTAACGAGTCTTTGGAAAGTTTTTAATCCACGTGATTAATCCACTTTCTAATAAACTATACTTCTTCTTCTTCTTCAGCTGTCCGAGCCATTAAGGCTCATTGCTGCAGATAAAGTTCGCCTCCATTCCTCTCTATTCCTAATCTTTTATCTCCATTTGGTGACACCAATTTCTTTTATATCCTCTTCTGTGTTATCTTTCCATCTCTGTCTTGGTCTTGTTTCCCTCATCTCTTGTGCATACATCATTTTCGTTTGTCTGTTCTCTTCCATTCTTTCTACATGCCACAGCCAGCGTAGTCTGTTCAGTTTCAAGACATTTATAATTCTTTCGGATTTAAATAAGCTGTTCAGTTCAGTGTTCTTTCTAGCTGTCCATTCTCCACTGTTGGTATCCTTTATCGGCCCAAAGAATCTTCTTAGGATCTTGTTCTCAAAGATCTGCAATTGTTGTTCATCTTTCTTTGTTGTACTCCACGTTTCTGATCGATACATGACGACTGGTCTTATTATAGTTTTGTAGATTGTTATTTTGGTGTTTTGGGGCAGGATTTTGGATTTTAACAGGTGTTGCAAGGCAAAGTATATTTTATTCCTTATCTGTACTCTGATTTTAATTTCCTCACTTACTGTGTTGCATCTGTTGAAGGTTGTGCCTAGATATTTGTATATTTCTGCTTTCCTAATAACCATATCTCCAACATTTATATAATCTGGATCATTCTGCCTCTGGTCTCTTGATATCTTCATATACTCTGTCTTATCTTGGTTAATGGTCAAGCCCACTTTTAGAGCCACATCTCTCAGGTGTATGCAGGTATTGATGACTTCTTGCATAGTTTCCCCCACCAGATCAGTGTCATCAGCGTATCCTAGTATTTTAGCTTGTTCTTCTGTACTGCTTTCTTCTTTCGCTTTTCTGATTACATTTTCTAGTACTAGGTTGAACAATAATGGTTTATAATAAATAAACTATATTCCAATGTTATATTTTACATTTTATTTTGTTTATTTATAGTATATGTTACCCATTTTATCTTCTGCTGTAGTTCCCTGATGGAGGTGTAAGCTGAAATATTACATGTTTTTCTTGACTGAAAGTAAAGTTTGTTTGCACAGTTTTATAGCAATGTGAAGCATAATTCTTTATGCCTTTCAACGTGGCACATGATGATGATGATGATGTTTCGCCAGTTATAAAACAAGGAAGTTAATCCTGCTGTTGCTGTATTCCAGATTCTCGTGACATAATTTTCTTCTTGTATTTTGCAGGCTATTTTTTGTTTGACACCGTAGATCTGGTACAGAATTATAGAACATGGCAGCTGTATGTACTACTTGTCCATCATGCAGTTGTAAGCTTACTTTGTTGTTTGATGTTGTAGTTGTACACCAACATACGTACTTGTAAGCTCTTTCCCTGCATTAAAAAAAACCGTGAAAATGCAAGTCGACTATTCTGGTGTCTTTTATGCGTTATATTCGATTGTGGGAGATAAGATAATGACTGTCATAGACATATGATATGGACATAATGAAGAAGGTTGAAAGTTGACAGGAAACTCTCTGTTGTATGGAGTTTAAAAAAGCAGCGTAAAACCTCAGATCGTTAAAGAAGCACCCCACCCCCAAGACAAGCATTTTGGCCCTTTAGACAACACATTCATAAGTCCAACATCTTACATCCTTCAGCTTACATCTTACATCCTTCCCATGCCGTTAAACGTCATATAGGGCTCGCATGCTAGTTCGCCAAGTTTTCCTATTTTCGGCGAGCTTTTCAACTTCATCAAGGGATCTTCCGCCCATTAAACTGGCCTCTCTTAACAATGTCCTCTTAAGTACAACTATAAAATCACCTGAAATGTCAGACCTGAGAATTTTGTAATGTTGTTTTTCACATTTTTTGGGGGGTAAAAAGCAAAAATTTAGGAATATATTTCAAAAAGACGTTTACAGCTCTTTGGCAAGAAAGGTAGAAAAGTTTTGAAGAATTAACTTGAAGGCCTTGCTCTAGCTAAGAGACTCCAGATATGTTGATGATATCAGCATTCCTTTGTGATAATTTGTATTGATGATGCCTGCATTCCTTTTGGATAATTTGTATTGATGATGTCTTTATTCCTTTGTGATAATTTGTATTGACGATGTCTATATTCCTTTGTGATAATTTATAGTGATGATGTCTGTATTCCTTTATGATAATTTGTGGTGATGATGTCTACATTCCTTTGTGATAATTTGTAGTGATGATGTCTGTATTCCTTTGTGATAATTTGTGGTGATGATGTCTACATTCCTTTGTGATAATTTGTAGTGATGATGTCTGTATTCCTTTGTGATAATTTGTGGTGATGATGTCTACATTCCTTTGTGATAATTTGTAGTGATGATGTCTGCATTCCTTTGTGATAATTTGTGTTGATGATGTCTGTATTCCTTTGTGATAATTTGTATTGATGATGTCTGTATTCCTTTGTGATAGTTTGTATTGATGATGTCTGTATTCTTTGTGATAATCTGTGCTATAATTACACCTTCTGCTGCCTGACTGTCCTCAAAATGACAATGACTATGTCGTGTCACGGTCTGCAGCTAGGATGTTATATCTTCACCTAGTGCCCCAATACATCCGACTTCAGCCTGGTGTACTGTACAGGACCAGCTTTGCCTTCTCATTTCGATCCCTGTTCTATTTCCAAAAGATCCTGCCTTGATGTAGAATAAGTTATTGGTCATGTGATAACCCTGACGGAAGCAGGAAACTATGAATCGCTGAGCATTATCTCATTCAAGTACTGTATCTTCTCCCCTACCCACCCTCGAGATATCTGGTCACAGACATCACATGATTCATAATGAGACCTACGCATCACGTGGTTCTTAATGTTAACTAAGTTACGGGCAGAGCCAAGTGACGTGATTATTCAAGGGAATTAACCTAATGTAAAACTTACCACCAATAATATATCGTGGATTGTTACCCCTTAAATGTATTCGACCAAAAACAAAAAAAAAAGTTCTCAAGATTTTTATAATTATGTTATTATTGCAATTTATCAAATTTCATTTCAAGGTCATAACCTGTTTTATGGTGGCTGTGTGGTCTCGACATTATGTTGGGTACGCTCTTGTGGCACTTATGTTAGAATGGAATAGCATATTTCTCCACCTCCGCCAGTTGCTTCAAATGTATGGCGTCAGAAAGCTGAATCCGTGGTATCGACTTAACAGCCTCATTAACCTGGGTATGTATTCCACTGTCTCAGCTCCGGCACTGTAACAAACCTGGTATCCTGCTAAAATTAAGAAATTATATTTTACCTTAAAATTGTAGACCTTATCTATCACAACTCAAGAAAAGAGAAAAAAGTAAGAGAACACAATTTTGTAGGATTAGACCTAAAAAAAATCGTAGACAAAGCATTTTAGTGAGATGTGAGAGAAAGAATTTAGTCTCACAACTTTATCACTGTGTGACAGACAAAGAATTTAGACTCACAACTTTATCACTGTGTGATAGACAAAGAATTTAGTCTCACAACTTTATCACTGTGTGACAGACAAGGAATTTAGACTCACAGCTTTAGATACACCTAGCAACAATGTGTGTCATTCATTTGTGTAACTGCAGCTTATGGACAGCAAATATCTACATATACTGATGAAATGTTTTTATATGTTGTCATCACATTAAGAGTTTGTTTTTTCTGTGCACTCCTTCTTTCTTAAAATTCCAGTGTCTGTAAAACTTCACCAATCAGTTCAGCTGTGAGTAATTGTTTAAAATATTTTCTGCATTTTTCAACAGCAACATTTATTGCCTTCCGCATCCTTCTGTTGGCATGGATGATTCGCTGGATTGTCATCCACAAGGATGCTGTACCACTGATATTTTACACTCTGGGTAGCACTGGATTGGCCACCATTGTGACTATAAACATCATTTTGTTCTATAGACTTCTGCAGTCAGATTTTAACTCTTTGAAAGCTACAGATGGAGGCTGTAAGAAGGGCAACAAGACAGTTGTTCACAAAGAGGAATGCCGAGAAAGTGAACAGTAGAAACAAAGCATTGTTTTATAACGTGGTGACAAATAAAGTAAAAAGTATGATTCTTAACATAATACAGATCATGTAAGTTGCTTTTGTGAAAAAAACGTATGTGCATAATTTACTTTGAGAAAGGACATTGTACATGTCTGCAGACAGAGGTAGCATACTTGTATTTCATGTTTTTCTAACCTTGTCTCACCTCTGTTTTTTTTTTCCTCAAATCTTGAATTAGCATCATCACACTCGGGCCACACCCACACATGAGTTGTTCTCTGTTTCAGTAAAAGCAAAGAGTATGAACACTAATAGTAGCAGTCAGCCTTTGGTTCTCACTACCTTGAATTCTACCAGACAGTCACCCAGCTCTTCCTGTCCCCCTCCGCACACCTCTATCCATCCTCTGTAGATATATATTATCAACATATGCCCTTTCCTCCTATTGCCCCAGATCCTCAGCCACCTGCTTCAGTATATCCATCCTATCTATAGGAATGATATCTGTTGTGATAGTGTTACGTGTAACACGATCTGCTACCTCATTGCCTCTCAATCCAACATGTCCTGGATGATATATCCACATCAGCCTGGTGACACTGCACTGCTGCAACCATTCAAGATGTAGCAAACCGCTTTGTTTTCTTCTGTTTATGTTTAATTCATAAACAGTTTCAAAATGTTTTTTTAAAGTAACAATTATTTGGATTTTAATGACCTATATTTGTCTCATAAAACCGAATGCAGGGATTTTTTTCAGTTTTTAATATATATTTCTTTCCTCTTTAAACTCTATTTCACTTTTTTTTTCCCAGATGTCATACTTGTGAATTTTAATTAGTTGTGTTTTCAGTATGGACTGTGATGCAAATACTCTTTCATTAAATATGCAAAGTCTGTTTAAAAATATGTGTATATCTTAGAATATTTCTGGGTTCCAAAATGTTTTTTTAAGTGACAATTATTTTTATTAAAAATAACCTTTTCTTTTCCCAAGTTAATGCTGTTTCAGTTGTGTTATTGCTTAGATAAACAGAAAAAAATATCTAAATTTCATTGTCTTAGTCCCAAGGAACCCTGCTTTGTTGTGTCAGCAAAGACTGAGCTGCTATGTATAAATAGCAGACTTTTCCCAGGGAATGTTTGGAAAGAAAATCCATCTAAGTGATGTTGCTTTTAATTTTAGATTCAATTATTCGTTTTTTTTTAAAAACATTTTTACAAGTTTTTTTACAAATCTTTTTATTTTTAAGAGCTTTACTTTAGCACTATCATTCCATATAAATCAAATACTGAAAATATTTCTGGTTTTTTTTTTAATGTTTACTTAATAAATCCTCTGTATTGCCTTGTGCAAGGAAATCATTTGTTGCTCTCTTGTGCCTTATCCATCTTTGAGCAGTGAGCAATCATGTTATATATATATATATATATATATATATATATATATATATATATATATATATATATATAGATAGTTACGGGATCAAGACCACTCCGCTTTGACCTTACAAATATACCAGAGCAATATGGTATAGAAGTGAAGAACCGTTTCGAAATCCTGATGGCTGTACAGGAGGAGATGACACCAGATGAATTGGCTATGCAGGCCAAAGATATCTTAGTAACAACAGCTAAAGACATGGTTCCAGTAAAGAAAACACAAAAGAATAGATGGATCACAGCAGGTACACTAGAACTGATAAAACAATGTAGAGAAATGAAGACGCAATGGAAAGTGACAAACAACAACAAAGATAAATATAAAACTTTAACAAAAGAAGTACGAAGAAACATAAGAAAAGACAAAAAACAATACATACAAGATTGTTGTGAAAGAATAGAAGAACATCAGAAGTGTGGAAGAGATAGTGAAATGTTTAAAGAAATGAAGACATTGATGAGAAATGTCACACCTAAGCTAAATGTAATTTGTGATGAGATGGGGAATACCCTGACAGAGACAGAGGAAATTCTAGAAAGATGGAAGGAATATTGCAAAAGATTGTATGAAACAACCGACTGTGGAAGCAGAAATCAACAGTGTGAATTATTATTGGAGGAGAAAGAACCCGAACCGACAATGGAAGAAGTTTTATGGGCAATAAAGAATCTGAAAAATGGTAAATCACCAGGATGTGATGAGATAACAGCTGAATTTATTAAAGCAGGAGGAAAGGAGCGTGCAATAATCTATCATGCACTATGTAAAAAGATATGGCATTCAGGTGTTTGGCCAAAAGAATGGAAAAGAACTGTATTCATACCACTGCCAAAAAAGGGTAACCTGAAATTATGCACCAACTACAGAACTGTTGCCCTGATAGGTCATGCCAGTAAAATTCTGTTGAAAATCATAATGGGTAGACTTCGAAAGAAAATAGAAGAAGAAGTCAATATGGTCCAAGCTGGTTTCAGGCAAGGAAGAGGATCAAGAGATCATATATTCAATCTAAGATTAATAATAGAGAAATGCAGAGAGTTTAATGTGAATCTATATTTATCCTTTATAGACTACTCAAAGGCATTTGATTGTGTACAACACCAGAAACTTTGGGAAATAATGGAAAAAATGGGATTTCCAACACATTTGATACATTTAACATCACTGCTGTATCTAGACCAACAAGCAGCAGTAAGAATAAATGGTGAAACAACAAGTTGGTTTGACATAAAACAAGGGGTCCGTCAGGGGTGCATATTGTCACCCTACTTATTTAACTTGTATACTGAAAATATAATGAGGAATGTTAGAGAAGATGTAGACAAAGAATATTATGATGCCATAACAGTTGGAGGTTATGAAATACCAGAGATTAGATATGCTGATGACACAGTATTGCTGTCCACAACACAAAGAGGAATGGAAAAACTAATTATGTCAGTCCGCAAGAACAGCGAAGAGCAGAACCTCTATCTTAATGCAAAGAAAACTAAATTGATGACAACTGACAAAACAAACAAGGCAACTGAAATATGTATCAATGAGGAAAAACTGGAAGAAGTGGAGAGTTTTGAATATCTTGGATCGCTACTAACTAATAATGGAGATACAATAAGGGAAATTAAAAGGAGGACATCTATCACTCTTCAGAAAGTAAAACAAATAAAGAATCTGTGGAGAGGAGCAGACAGAACCACAAAAATAAGATTTTTAAGGGCATGCATCTTTCCCATAGCAACATATGCCTGTGAGACCTGGACACTTAACAAAACAGCTGAGAAACACATAAATGCCTTTGAATGTAAATGCTACAGAAGAGTTCTCCAAATATCATGGACACAAAAAAGAACAAATATATCTATACTACAAGAGCTTAATATTGAAGAAGGCTGGCTAGTGAAGAGGATTAAAGAGAGAAAACTTAAATATTTTGGACACATTAAACATCATGATAATTTAGAGAAGACCGTATTGGAAGGATACATAATGGGAAAAAGAAAAAGAGGAAGACCAAGACGAAGATGGCTGCAAGACATCGTTGACGATCTGGAAATGGATGCAACAGCAGCAGGCCATTTTGCTCACAACCGAGAGGCTTACAGGAGTGCTGTTTGGGAGGCAAAGTTCCGCAAGGGATATACAAATGAATGAATGAATGAATATATATATATATCTTACATCTTACATCCTTCCCATGCCACTAAATGACACAAAGGGCTTGCATGGTAGTTCGCCGAGATTTCCTGTCTTCGGCGAGTTTTTCGATCTCATTAAGGGATATTATGCTCACTGAGCTGGCCTCTCTTAACAATGTCCTCTTTAGAGTTTCACACGGTTGACTTCTTTTTCTTTGGCCTGTTGTGTTCCATTTGATAGGTGGTTTGGGGATTCTCTGATCATGAAAAAACATAAAATCAGTTGTATTTTTAATACAATGTTTGGTACATTTTGAATCATTCTAATGTCATATATAATTTTTTTTCTTATCCATGACTTTAAGCTACAATTTCATCTATTTTAGACCTTTTTTCTTATCCAGGACTTTAAGCTATAATTTCATCTATTTTATATCTTTTATCCGTTTTCTTGGTCAGAGTTGCAAGCTCTATTTTTATATTACTTTTATTTGCCAAATGTTGTAATACAACTTTTATAATGCTGTTTCTCAGTAGTTAGTGGCATATTTAAAAATCACTAAAAGTAAGTTTTATGCAGTAAAGTAAACTTCACCCAAGATTAGATAAAAGTAAACTTGATCCAAATGTAGATTAAATTAAACTTTACTCAAAGACAGGTTTTAAAAAATGTACCTTTTTCTTTGTATTAAAAATTGAGAGGTAACCACTTAAACTAATGGAAATCTAAGAGATGTTATTTTTTACATTTTACTTTCACATCCATTATTTTTTTCAACTCATTTCTTTACTTTCTTCTTCTTCTTGGTCTTCAAGATTCATTATTTTTGTCTGAAGAAATAAAAAGCTGACACTTTGCAATACTCTTATGTTGTTCCATGTAAAGTTTGCCTCCACATTTTGATATTTCTTCATTATCAAATTGTTTCTTTCCCAGTATTTTGCATTTTACATTATCTCTGCCAGCATTTGTAATTGCCTTGCTGTCATAGAGTGGTCTCCAAAAAAAGATCATTTCATTTTCAGTTTCATATATCAGTTATCATGGTGCCCTGGTTAGCTGATTGGTTAGGCACTCAGTGTATTAATCCAGTTAAACCAGGTTCAAGTCCCAGCCTTCGGATTTTTGTCTGGTACACATGAAAAAAGCCGCCAGTCTCCACCCAGCCTCTACGGGTGGGAACTAGAGAAGTCTGGGAAGGTAAATGTTGCCAGGTGTGATATGACCCCTCACACTTTCATGTGCCGAAGGTCTTGGAAATACGGGCCTAACTCCGTATCCCCAATAAGCCTTAATGACATGGAAACAGGGCTTTTATCTTTTTGTTTAATATCAGGTACATTACTCAAATCTCATTATTTATTGTGTATTTTGTTGTATATCTTTTATATTGTTTGATGTTTTCTTATGCCAGACAAACAGATGCTTGATGTATTATCAATTAGGCACAGACTATGGGGTCTCAAATCTTATATGCTGTATTATCAGACCTTTATAACATTAGTGTTCATTTAGTGAATTGATAATACGTATGATATAGATACAGTTTATGTAATCAGCTATTGTTAAAAGGCATTGTTATCTTCTTTTTCTTCATCTGTTTCACTGGAACCTTAGGCGTAACGTTAAAGCACCCGATGCAGTGAAGGTGTTGAAGCACAACACTGTATTGGATTGAGGGTTGGTTATGGTGGCTGTTTCTTCAGTCCCTGACTGGACCTAAAAAAGAGGTGATGGACAGTTCTTTGTTAGCAGACTCCATCACCATGGGGACCATAAAATATTAGTATACTTTAACTCTCTTTATACTATAAACCACTTAGATGGTTTTGAAAAAAAAAAATTCAAAATAAAATTCAAATAAAATAATGTTGTTTCCAAACCAAAACATGGTGGATATGATTATTTAAAATTTTTTATGTGTTTTTGTAATTTGGTTTTTAGTATAAAATTAGTTAATAGGGCAGTGAAAGGTTATGATGTTTCACATGATGGATTCTTGCCATATCCCTCTATAACATGTCAAGTCTTGTTTTCAGATGAGTTTCTGATTCTGTGCTATCAAAAATTCTGGATCCCTTACTCAGCATGATAAGTTAGTGTTATTGCAGTGTTTGGTAATTCAGTGTTATATCTGCATATCTTATATCTTACATCCTTCCTGTGCTGTTAAACGTCACATAGTGCTCGCATGGTAGTTTGCCAAGTTTTCCGTTTTCGGTGAGTCTTTCAACCTCATAAGGAGATTTTATGCCTGCTAAACTGGCTTCTCTTAACAGTGTCTTATTTATAGTTTCACGTGGCCAGCCTCTTTTTTTTTGGCCTGTTATTTTCCACATGATAGCTTATTTTGGGATTCTCTGATTGTTTCTTCTCATCACATGACTGACATATGTCCATCTCCTTTTCCTGATCACCCATGAGACTGGTTGTTCGCTCATTTGCCTTATCTCTAATTATACTTGAATTCATTCCACTTTATGCTGAGTATTTTCCTTAGGCATTTGTTTTCATGGAAGGTCAGATAGGACTTAAATATTTTGGACACATTAAACGTCATGATAATCTAGAAAGGACTGTCTTGGAAGGGTACATAATGGGAAAAAGAAAGAGAGGAAGACCAAGGCAAAGATGGCTGCAAGACATTGTTGATGATCTGCAAATGGATGCATCAGCAGCAGATCATCTTGCTCACAACTAAGAGGCCTACAGGAGTGCTGTTAGGGAGGCAAAGTTCTGCAAGGGACATGCAAATTAATTAATTAATTTGTTTTCAAAAGAGTCTAATTTGTTGTCTATTTCTCGAGCTGTTATCCAGCTTTTGCATTCATAAATGAGGGTGGATATTACATTTGAGCTGAATAATCTTAACTTGGTTTCTGTGCTTATAACTTTTGAGTGCCTATGTTCTCAAGATTCTTGAAGGTCAACGCTGCTTTTGCAATTCTAATTCTAACTTCCTTTCTGGTGTCACCATCTTGGTATATGTAGCTGCCAAGGTATGCAAATTGGTTGACTTCTTCACTAGCTTTTCTTTCTACGTATATTTTCCTGCTTTATTAATAGGAAGTTTCATTATTTTTGTTTTTTTCCTTGTTAATTTCAAGTACTATTTTCCTAGGCAGTGAAGACAAGGAATCTGTTTTTTTTCTTGCACCGATTTCACATTGTCACTGATAAGAGTTATGTCATCAGTAAAATCAAGATCTTCTAGTTGGGTCCCATGTAGCCAATCAATACCTGTGTTACCTGTGCAGCAGTTTTTCATTATGAAGTCTGTGGCAATTATCTGCATATGAAGCACAAGAAATAGTGATAATCTGCTCAGTAAATGCTAGAAGATTCATGTTAGTGTGAGATAAAACATCCCGCTATAAGTACACATTCAGTGCAGCTTTCATGTGACATGTCTTTTCCAGAAGGTTGTCCCACTCACAGCCTCCTTGAGTGCACTATGGTCTTGCACAAGTTGACTGGTATCTTGCAGTGACATACTCAGACTTTCCATTATGTCCTGAGACCATCTGTAGCGAGGTTGTCCCATCTCTCTTTCGCCGGGCACTATGCCTTCTACTGTCAACCTCTGCAAGTTATTGTGTTTCTTGATGTGATCAAAGTACTTCAGCTTCTAATTCTTATGGTGTTAATGAGCCAGTTTTCTGCGACATCTAGTATCTCTTGGTTCTAAGGACTGTTATAGCCGGAGGTGGGGTGGGGGATACGCTCCCCACTCCAATTAAATGTCTCCAAGGCATGCGTCTCAAATAGCCTCCGACAGTCAAGTCCAGCTCCTGGCCTTCTCATGGCAGAACTGTTCAAACTGACAAGAGAAGGGGCGAAGGTGAATATCTGGCGCCTGAAAACCTTTTTGGGTAGATGAGAGTCATGTTTAGTAGCTCATTTACCGCTGTTGGTGAGATTCTTCAGCTGCCATGCGTGGGGTGAAACTCCTCCTGGCCAGTGAAGAAAAATGTGATTAGGGTTGCTGCGCAGCACCCTCGTGGAAAAGGTGAAGGATTAAGTGAAGTGACCAGTAGTCTTGAGGTCAGGACTACTCAAATCACGGCACCTCTGCTCTAGAGGCCGGCCACATCCTATACACACACATACTGGGCCAGATTGCCTAAACTGGCTTAACCCAGGGATTAAACAAAGACATTGCTGGCGAGATTCTTCAGCTGCCGAGCATGGACTGAAACTCCTCCCGGCCAAAGAAGAAAATGCAAAATTGCAAATAGGGTTTCCGGGTGGTGCTGCTGCGAAAAGTTGATGGAAAGGATAAAGTGAAGTTTAATCAATATGTCCAGTAGTCTTGCATGAGAGCTACTTATACCATGGCACCTCTGCTCTAGGGGCCGGCCACGTCCGATATACACCCATACTGGTGAAATATGCCTAAACTGACTTAACCCAGGGGTGAAACTTGATGAGTACTCATGTCATGGTACCTCTGCTCTAGAGGTCGGTCACGTCCTAAACGTGCCCATACTGGGATAATATGCCTAAACCGGCTTAACCAAGGGATGAAACTTACTAGTGGCGAGTCTGCATCTGAAACATTTTTATTTATCTGTATCTGTTGTCTGCTATACATTCACTGCTGTACATATGTTGCACACTTGTTAACGTTTTGTTTTTTTTAATTTTATAATTAAATATGAAATAGTTTTTACTTATTTCTTTGAAGTTTATTTCTGACTGAAGTTTTTACAAGCAAACTTCATGGCGAGTATCTCCAGTTGTTAAATAAATCACATTCTAGAGTAATGAAATTGTGACAAAATGTGCTTTGTTTGTTAAAATGTGTTTTGGATTTAACACATTAGCACTTTATTGTCTTTACTGACAGTTTTACTAATCTCATGAATTATGGGTTTTTTTTTTTATCCTTGTTGTGATAAGAAGGTGTTTTAAGAAGGTGTTTTAAGGTTTAGGGTGGATTTTCACTTTTATTTTGGAGAGAAAAGAGCCAGGTGAGAATATTATTGGAAGCACATCTTGTCCACAGTCTTCTATGGAGCTTTCATTTTCACAAGCCATTGAAAAAAAAGCATAATTAGGTCAGATAAACAAAATATTAACATTCTCAATAATAACGAAAGAACAATGTAAACATTTCAGTAACTGTTTATACAGCACTTAGATCCAAGAAAAATCTTGCTTCTACACAAACTTCTGAGGAAGAGCAAGATTTTGTGTACTCTGGGTTCACCTTGGAAATGATCAACGGTTTATTTATGTTACATATTATTTGGGGCCAAGTTCATTTTTCTTAATAACTTTATCATGTCAGAGTGAATTATGAAATGACAACTGTCACAGTGAGGTTTATTTGTTTCTTTTTTTTTTGTTTTTTGTTACTTGTTACATGAAAGTTGTATGGATAAAGTCCATGGAGTGTGACCAGATAAAAATTGTGGTGTTGTAGTCCATGGAATGTGAGCAGATAAATGTGGTGTTGTAGTCCATAGAGTGCGAACAGATAAAAATTGTGGTGTTGTAATCCTGTTGATCAAACTGGAGATAAACAAGGTTTGAAGGCCAGCATAAGAAATGTCATGATTGTATTTCCTGTTTTATCAAGTGATTTTTTAAACAATATTTTATTGTTTTATCAAGTGATTTTTTTAAACAATCTTTTATTGTTTTATCACTAGGCAATTTTTTTTTGTTGGCCATTTAGTGTCATTGTTTTTATCAACTGGTACTTCCTCTGTCACGCCTTGTGTTTTCTTTCCTATAATGCGAAGGTTTCTTCTGTTACACAGTCATGATTTAGTGTTACTCTTCTCATCTTACATTTTCTTTTTTTTTTACTGTTCATAAAACTTTGTTGTTCATTGCCCTCATTTCCACACTGCCATTACTGTATGTACATATCAACTGTTTGAATTTCTATCATACGTCACATAGCAATAGAGGCTTGTGAGACATCAAGATTATCTTTATAAATCATCAATTATATTGAAACTCATTTTCACACCATGTTATTAATCCATTACATTCATGCACAGATTCCACATCAAAACTTTGCAGTCACATACTGATCTGTGAACTGAGATGTCTTGAATGATCTGTCTGAGAGAGGTTTTTGTTAGTTCCTGTTCAGTTTTGTAAGTTTTGTTTATTCCTTTCCCGTCTGTATATAAACTGACATATGCTGCCATCAGCTGCATTTCACTCCTTTGGTTTTAGAATCTGGTAAGTCAAATTATCTGTTTAAATTCTGATCAAACCACATGAGGTAATACTAGGTAATTTAAACTACAATAGCTTTAAGTGTCAAGGTTTTATCAGAGATCAAAAGACCGGGTTCATGGCTCCATCTAAAACTTCCGTCTTGGGAATCTCGACAGTGTTAAATGTTAGGCAGTTGCTGAAAGCAGAATCCTTGGTTAAGAAATTAGCTCTGTTAACTGAAAGCAGAATCCTTAGTTAAGAAATGAGCTCTGTTAACTGAAAGCAGAATCCTTGGTTAAGAAATGAGCTCTGTCAACTGAAAGCAGAATCCTTGGTTAAGAAATGAGCTCTGTCAACTGAAAGCAGAATCCTTGGTTAAGAAATGAGCTCTGTTAACTGAAAGCAGAATCCATAATTAAGAAATGAGCTGTGTTAACTGAAAACAGAATCCTTGGTTAAGAAATGAGCTCTGTTAACTGAAAGCAGAATCCTTGGTTAAGAAATGAGTTCTGTTAACTGTTAAAAGTTTTGAGTTTCCTTTGGTGAAAGTGCTCACTCCCCACTTGGAGAAACCATCTGACCAGTCATGACATTTTGATTATGGGAAGTCACTCAGATCACCACTTCCTCCCCCTACCACCAGCTAAGGGATCATCTGACATTTTCTTATCATCTGACATTTTCTTATCTGACATTTTCTTATCATCTGACATTTTCTTATCATCTGACATTTTCTTATCATGTGACATCTTCTTATCATCTGACATTTTCTTATTATCTGACATTTGCTTCCTTTCTGTAATGTGAATGCCTCAGATCCTGTGATTCTCACTTTGTTTTTTTTTTGTGTTAACATACATATGTCACACCATCCAAATTACACTTTCACAAAGAAACATAAAATATTTGTTAGGAAAACTAAACTATGTATTTTAAATTTTTTTCAGCACCTTAGTTTTGTTATGTTCATCTTTTTATTTAGTATTCACTAAAGAAGCCGTGGAGAGGAACAGACAGAATTACAAAAATAAGATTTTTAAGGGCATGCATCTTTCCCATTGTAACATATGCCTATGAGACCTGGACACTTAACAAAACAGCTGAGAAACACATAAATGCCTTTGAATGCAAATGCTACAGAAGAGTTCTTCATATATCATGGACACAAAAAGAACAAATACATCCATACTGCAATAACTTAATATTGAAGAAGGCTGGCTAGTAAATAGAATTAAATGGAGAAAACTTAAATATTTTGGACATATTAAACGTTATGATAATTTAGAGAAGACCATCTTGGAAGGATACATAATGGGAAAAAGAAAGAGAGGAAGACCAAGGCGGAGATGGCTGCAAGACAAAGTTGATGATCTGCAAATGGATGCATCACCAGCAGGGCATCTTGCTTACAACCGAGAGGCTTACAGGAGTGCTGTTAGGGAGGCAAAGTTTCGCAAGGGACATTCAAATGGCTGACTGACTATTTATTATTCTGTCGATTCACACACACGAAAGTTGTCTTTTTCCTGATTGTCTCCCTTGCATTTGCAGCCTTCACTCGGTCTTTCTTATTATTTCAGAATGTACTTATGTTGATTACATTTTCCATTTCCTTTATCCCCAGTTTTGCTTACTAGGAAAGTAGGTCTAGGAAATCTGAAAATTAAAAGAACTAATAAAAACCATGAATGATCAGTGAGCTCACAAATTTAGGACTTTGAAAGAAAAATAACCGCGTTAGGGGTTTAAGACTATAAGCAAAACTAACCCATTTCTCGGATTTAGGATCTTGTGAAAAGCTCGATAACGTACTCAGATCTTTTCTTGAATGATAAGTCCGTGGCGAACAATTAATGATAACGTACTCAGATCTTTTCTTTGTGTCCCTGGCAAACAGTCAACAATAATGTATTCAGATCTTTTCTTGAATGATAAGTCCATGGCAAGCAGTCAACGATAACGTACTCAGATCTTTTCTTTGTGTCCATGGCAAACAATCAACGATAATGTACTCAGATCTTTTCTTGAATGACAAATCCATGGCAGACAATCAAGAGACTGAGAGTAAAAGTTCAGAAAAAAAAAATTTAGAGGGATAGCAGAGTTTAAATTGTTAAATATTTAGAATAAGTCTTTCAGTCTAAATAAAATATAATGCCTTATTTAAATCAAGATGTAAAACATGTCCTACAGATAAGTGTATAATATAAAACCCTGGTTCTTATATAACAAAACAGAAAAAGATGGACCGTTTAGTTACCTGCTTGAGACAGCTATGTTGAGTAAATTTATTGAAATAGTTATGTAAAGTTTTAAAGTCAAATACAAAAGTAATAAAAACAAATTTTCTGAATATACTATTTGCAGTCAGAATGACAACAGGCAGAATTTTGATAACTAAACTGACAAATTCTCAACTCATA